>LR880968.1:108561752-108573464 GCA_904067115.1 Aegilops sharonensis | reverse complement strand
TCCTCCATATCCACATGGCCCGCGGTGATGATCTACATGCCATCAAATACCTCCCACTCAAGCTTAAAGGACCAGCTCGGCATTGGCTCAACAGCTTGCCAGCAGAGTCAATCGGTTGTTGGGAGGACCTGGAAGCCGCATTCCTTGATAACTTCCAGGGCACATATGTGCGACCACCAGACGCCGATGACCTTAGCCATATAATTCAGCAGCCAGAAGAATCGGCCAGACAATTCTGGACGCGGTTCCTAACAAAGAAAAATCAGATCGTCAACTGTCCAGATGCAGAGGCGCTAGCAGCCTTCAAACACAACATCCGCGACGAGTGGCTAGCCCGGCACCTAGGACAGGAAAAGCCGAAATCAAAGGCAGCCCTCACCACACTCATGACCCGCTTTTGCGCGGGAGAGGACAGCTGGCTAGCTCGAAGCAACAACTTGGCCAAACACCCTGGTAGTTCGGATACCAAGGACAACAATGGAAGGTCGTGTCGCAACAAGCATAAACGCCGCATTAACGGTGATAATGCTGAAGATACGACAGTAAATCCCGGATTCAGATGCTCTAAACCCGGACAGCGGAAGAAGCCATTCAAAAGAAATACCCAGGGCTCGTCCAACTTGGACCGAATACTCGATCGCTTGTGCTAGATACATGGCACCCTCGAAAAACCAGCCAACCACACCAACAGGGATTGTTGGGTGTTCAAGCAAGCAGGCAAGCCAAGTGCCGAAAACAACGACAAGGGGCTGCATAGCGATGACGAGGAAGAGCCCCGGCCGCCGAACAATAGAGGACAGAAGGGCTTTCCCACACAAGTGCGGACGGTGAACATGATATACGCAACCCACATACCCAAAAGGGAGCGGAAGCATGCACTAAGGGACGTATACGTGATGGAGCCAGTCACCCCGAAGTTCAACCCATGGTCTTCCTGCCCGATCACCTTTGATCGAAGGGACCACCCCACTAGCATCCGTCATGGCGGATTCGCCGCATTGGTTCTTGACCCAATCATCGACGGATTTCACCTCACTAGAGTCCTGATGGACGGCGGTAGCAGCCTGAACCTGCTTTATCAGGATACAGTGCGCAAAATGGGCATAGACCCCTCAAGGATTAAACCCACAAAGACGACCTTTAAAGGCGTCATACCAGGTGTAGAGGCCAATTGTACAGGCTCAGTTACACTCGAAGTGGTCTTCGGATCCCCGGATAACTTCCGAAGCGAAAGAGTTAATCTTCGACATAGTCCCGTTCCACAGCGGCTATCACACACTGCTTGGACGAACCGCATTTGCAAAGTTCAATGCGGTGCCGCACTACGCATACCTCAAGCTCAAGATGCCAGGCCCTCGAGGAGTAATCACGTTCAATGGAAACACAGAACGCTCTCTCCGAACGGAGGAGCACACGGCGGCCCTCGCAGCGGAGGTGCAAAGCAGCCTCTCACAGCAATTCTGGAGTCCGGCTATTAAACATCCGGCCACCGTCAAGCGCGCCCGGAATAACCTACAACAAGACCGCCTAGCACGATCAGAGCACGCGTAGCAATCCGGCCCCAACCCCAGCCCTCGCGAAACTGCGAAGCCAGTACTACACGTACATAACTACGCTCTGGAGATACCATGGGCCTAAGGGGAGGGGCACGACCACGGCACGCCCAGAATGCGGCTCAACCGCACCAGGGACTCCTGATTGTGTCATTCTTTTTCTTTCTTCTTTTTTCTTACTTTCAGGACTCCGTTTTCCTGAAGTCTTGTACGGCACTAGAATTGCCGAACTCATGATGCAACAACCAGGGAAGCAGAAAGCTACGTTGAGTGTCCAGGTGGTCTCTACTACGAGCATTATACCTGTTTTACATACCATCCCGCAGCTTACCCCTGGAGGGGGACATGTTAAATAGTCCCATCCCTTGCTTATCGCACTATTTGTATCGTTATGCTTCCATTGCAGTACCTTTTTGAATAAACAATACATAGCTTCTGCCTATTATTGCACTCCTTTCTTTATCTATATATATGTTCATTTCATGACACGTTGCACCCGTACACTTTGGTACGGCCAATACACCAGGGGCTTAAGTACCCCAAAAGTATGGTGTGATAAGTCCGAACACTTTCACAAGTGCGGCACCCCAAACTTATAGCATTATATGCATCGGCTCTGAATCATGTCTTGGGTCAATAGTTGGGTTTGCCCGGCTCCCATGTTTTGGTACCTTACGTTCCGTTATATGGGCTAAGGTAGCGCTGGGAGAACCACTGCGATTGTGCCCCAGTTGAGCTGGGTTGAGCACCTCAGTGGAGAAAGCTAAAACTGACCGTCATGATAGGGCGAGAGCAGGTCGCTACTCGAGAGGTTTTTTCGGGTCCCTAAAGACTTATGCCGCTTAGAGCGACAAGTCGGCATTGTCCGGCCAAGGTGTGGATAGCGCCCCGAACTCGGTCTTCCGAATACTAGGGGCTTCGCCAAAATTTAGAATTATAGAATTCTATGGCTAAGTGAGAGTGTTCAAGCACTATAAGTCCGGTTGCCTTGTTCATTGCGTTGAGCGCCTCCCTCGAAGGACCCAAGAATGGGAACAAGAGCGCTCAAGTTTATCCCGAACACCCCAGCACTTGTGGCATGGGGGCTGAAGCCAACGACTTGCCATCTCTCAAATTTGATAAACGGCCGCACAGAAGGTAATATTTTAAATTCACAAGCGTTGCTTAGTGCATATGAACAAGTTTTCAGCGTACAGGATAATAAATGCGAGTCTACTCAAATATTTCATCTTTGGAGCATTCACCCGCTATAAGACGGGCACCCTTCAGGACGCCCTCATAATACTTCTCGGGCTTGCGATGTTCTTTGCCCGACGGCGGCCTGTCCGTCACCAGCTTCTCCGCGTCCAGCTTGCCCCAGTGCACCTTGGCACGGGCAAGGGCCCTACGGCACCTTCAATACAGACGGAGCGCTTGATGACTTCGATCCATGGACAGGCATCCACCAGCCGCCGCACTAACCCGAAGTAGCTCCCAGGCATGGCCTCATTTGGCCACAGCCGAGCTATAAGGCCCTTCATGGCCTGTTCGGCAACCTTGTGGAGCTCGACCAATTGCTTCAGTTGGTCGCTCAAGGGCACCGGGTGTTCGGCCTCAGCATACTGAGACCAAAACACCTTTTCCGTCGAGCTCCCTTCTTCGGCTCGGTAGAAAGCGGCGGCATCAGAGACACTCCGCGGCAGATCTGCGAACGCTCCTGGAGAGCTCCGGATTCGGGTAAGTACTAGATAATTGACTTTTACATTCTTGCTCTGCATAAAGAATGCCTTACCCGCCGCGATCTTCTTTATTGCCTCAATCTCCTGGAGGGCTTTTTGGGCCTCGGCCTTAGCAGCTTTGGCACTCTCAAGAGCCGAGGCAAGCTCGGACTCTCGGGTCTTCGAGTCACGCTCCAAACCCTCGTGTTTTTTCACGAGAGCCTGGAGCTCTTGCCGTACCTCCGCCAGCTGTGCCTCCCCTTCTCTCGCTCGGTGCGCTTCGCGGCCGCTTTGTTTTCGGCCGCGGACACCGCCGCCTTCAGGGTCGCCACCTCGCTCGTGGCCCCTGCAGTACCCATGTTATTCCTGTTATCTTTTGCAACCACATTTTTTAAATTCCATAAGGTATTACTTACCTTCCTTGTCCTCGAGCTGCTTCTTGGCTTGGCCGAGCTCGTTCTCGGACCGCTCGAGGCTCTCCTTCAATGCATTGACCTCCGCAGTCAGTGCGACAGAGGTCAGCAGGGCAGCCTGCATTCCCATATTGACATAATTATGTTAGACTCCTGCGTATATCTTTTTAGATCCTCAGTTCGGCTTTTCTTTCCGAACACCGAACTAAGCATCAGGGGCTACTGTCTATGCGGTAATCTTCTTACATATATTGAAAACTTACCTCAAATCCTGTTAGAAGGCCGTTGCAGGCTTCAGTCAGCCCGCTCTTGGCGGACTGAACTTTCTGGATCACCACACTCATAACAGTGCGGTGCTCCTCCTTGATAGAGGCGCTGTTAAGCGCCTCCAGTAAGCTATCCGGTGCCTCCGGTTGGATGGAGGACACCGGCGTCTTACCCTTCCTACGAAGGGGCCGCTTGACGGACTTCGGAACCGTTGAAGGTTCCGGTATGGAGCCCGGACAAGGGTCGGGCTTAGAGCCCCTGGGGGTCTCGCTCCCCTCGCGCTTGGAGTCCGGGAGGCTGCCTTGCGGCGCCTCCTGCGCCACCTCCTCTTGACCAGGCCCCCCTTGGGGCCCCACCCCGGTGTCGTCAGCAGCGTGAGGTGAGGAGGCGGCCGGAAGTGAAGTACTCTCCACTTCCGACGAATTCAGGGACCCGCTCGACGAAGCGGCGAGCTCGTCCTTGGGTGGGCTGCATGATTGTTCGGTATTAGAGAACACTATGCAATGGAAAAAAATCCATGGGTACCCGGACACTTACGATCTCGCCAGGGGCTTGGCCCTTGTTGGCCACTCCTCCTCGTCGTTGTCGGCGTTGGTGGAGAAGTCCGGAGGAAGGGTCCTTCCCTTCTTGGACCCTCCGGCCTCCCCAGTTGGGGCGGCCTTCCTTTTCTTCTCTCCCCGCTGGGGGAGAGGCTTCTTTTTCCTCCTCCTCTTCCTCAGAGGAGGATTCCGCCTCAGGGTTGTCGGGCGATGAGTCCGACAGCCCCTGGCGCCGGGAGCTCCTTCGAGTTCCCGTGGCCTTCTTCTTGGCCTTCTTCTCCGGCACCACGTGAGGTGCCGGAGCCAGCAGCCCCGTCAATCGGGCGTCCGCTGGGTCTTCTGGCAAAGGGGCCGGACAGTTAATCTGTCTGGACGTCTTCAGCCAGTCCTGTCAAAGGTTAGGGAGTTTTATATCCCGCATAGAGTCAAACTATGAAAAAAGAGTCCCATAAAGGGTAAATTAACTTACCTCGCTGGCTTGACGCTGCGAGCTGAATCTGCGATCTTCGATAGCGGATGTGGGAGCCTCGCCGCCCTTGAACAGCACCTTCCAGGCATCTTCGTACGTAGTGTCGAAGAGCCTTTTCAGAGTTGGGTGATGTGCCGGATCGAACTCCCACAATTTGAAGGCCCGTTGTTGGCATGGGAGAATCCGGCGGATGAGCATCACCTGGATTACATTGACAAGCCTGATATTATTGTCCACCAGGTTTCGGACGCAAGTTTGGAGTCCGGACAGCTCATCTGAAACCCCCCACGTCTGGCCCGTCTCTTTCCATGATGTGAGCCGTGTGGGGAAGCCAGATCGGAATTCGGGGGCCGCCGCCCATTGAGAGTCGCGCGGCTCGGTGATGTAGAACCACCCCGATTGCCACCCCTTTATGGTCTCCACAAAGGAGCCCTCGAGCCATAGGACTTTGGCCATCTTGCTAACCATGGCGCCCCCGCACTCCGCTTGGCGGCCGCCCACTACCTTCGGCTTGACATTGAAGATCTTCAGCCATAAGCCGAAGTGGGGCTGGATGCAGAGGAAGGCCTCGCACACGACGATAAAACGCCGAGATGTTGAGGATGAAGTTCGGGGCCAGATGATGGAAATCCAGGCCGTAGTAGAACATGAGCCCCCGGACAAATCGGTGAAGTGGAAAACCTAGTCCGCGGAGGAAGTGGGTGAGAAACACCACCCTCTCATGGGGCCTGGGGGTTGGAATGAGCTGCCCCTCGTCGGGTAGCCGGTGCGCGATGTTGCTGGACAAGTATCCGGCCTTCCGCAGCTTTTTGATGTGCCCCTCCGTGACGGAGGAGGCCATCCGCCTGCCTCCCGCTCCGGACATAGTTGGAGAAGGTTGAGGTGGGGTGTGCGGACTTGGGCGCTGGAGCTCGAGTGCGCGAAAATGGATGAGCAAAGGAGGAAGAAGGCGTAGGTGAAAAGGTGGATCCTTATCCCCTTATATGGACGGACGAAGCTATGCGTCCCCCGCCAGCTTGGTAAAACTCGCTTATCTCCCAAGCCCCGTAATCAATGGCGCGGATGGGTTACCCACGTCCGTATTGATGGGAATCCCGGAATAAGGGGGCATGATCTATGCTTTGATAAGACGTGCCAAGGAAACCGCCTCGCTAAACGCGCTGAGGTGGGACAGTAAAAAACTATTCGAATAAAGGCCTGGACGTGGTGTGATATCATGATGCGGAATACGTCAGCAGATCTGTGCAAAGAATTATTCTCTCTACGGTGGTATGTGGAACTTATTTTGCAGAGTCGGACACTATCCTTGTGTTCAAAACCTTCTATGAAGTATTCCGAGGAGGAACCCACCTTGCAATGCCGAAGACAATATGCGCGCCGGACTCGTCGTCATTGAAGCCTGGTTCAGGTGCTACTGAGGGAGTCCTGGACTAGGGGGTGTCCGGATAGCCGAACTATCATCTTTGGCCGGACTCCTAGACTATGAAGATACAAGATTGAAGACTTCGTCCCGTGTCCGGATGGGACTTTCCTTGGTGTGGAAGGCAAGCTTGGCGATACGGATATGTAGATCTCCTACCATTGTAACCGACTCTGTGTAACCCTAACCCTATCTGGTGTCTATATAAACCGAAGGGTTTTAGTCCGTAGGACGAAGAACAATCATACCATAGGCTAGCTTCTAGGGTTTAGCCTCTTTGATCTCGTGGTAGATCTACTCTTGTACTACCCATATCATCAATATTAATCACGCAGGAGTAGGGTATTACCTCCATCGAGAGGACCCGAACCTGGGTAAAAACATCGTGTCCCTTGTATCCTATTACCATCTGCCTAGACGCATAGTTCGGGACCCCCTACCCGAGATCCGTCGGTTTTGACACCGACAGCTGGGTTATGTGTGTGGGTGTGAGAGAGAGATAGAGAGAGGGTGCATGTGAGTCACATACAAACAGATATCATAGAGAAATGAGATCCAGAGAGACGGAGTTTTGTGTCTGCGAGAGAGAAAGATATTTCACAACGAGAGTGATAGCTAAAGAGACATATGAGGGAATGCAAACACAAGATATCTCTAGGGAGAGAGGGTGTGTGTGAGCGACATACAAGAGAACAATGGAGAAATATGAGATCCTGGGAGACAGAGTTTGTGTTTGTGTGTGAGAAAGAGATATTGAAGAGGAAGAGTCGTAGGTTCTCATATCTAAGGAGCGAAAGAAATCTCTGTATGAGGGGTGTGCGAGTGGCACACATGGGAATAGTAGAGAGAAATGAGACCCCGAGAGACAAAGTTTTGTGTTTGTGTGAGAGAAAGAGATTCCACATGGAGAATCATAGTTAGAGACACATAGCAGGGAGCGAGATATACTTAGAGAGAGATAGAGTGATGAAGGTCGAGGGAGAGAGTACCGTCAGTGTGTTACGAAGATAAAAGATCATTGTCGACATACAGGTAGCATGAGAGAAACCTGAGACACGATGAACGCGTATAGGTCCAGAGAGATAGTCCTATATAAGCATGAGTGATAGCTATATGAGACGAATATCTGGATTAAAGGGGATTCAAATATTTAAAATGGAGATCACGACATCGATAATATCATAACGCAAATTGGTGTATCAAACATGCATATTCATTTGAATTTGGGCACACGTGTAATGTTATGTAGTTTATCAATATTGGTGATCCATAGATTCTTCAATTACAAACAATGCATTGTTTATATGCAATTAATGTCTAAACAGGATTACACTATATGTTGCGTGTGTGAAACACATTATACATGTTTGAGAAGTTAAAAAAACCCGCATGAAACACACATTAATTGGAGACAGTTAGCGAGGAATGCATACATTGGATTTCAACATAAAGTGGTTTCAAATATTTGAAAATCCAAATTGATGGATACAACCTTATGAATCTGAGATCATGCCATTTGTAAACCATGTTTATGTATAAATGGTGTTGTGCTTTTGAAAGTATATATAAAAAATGATGTATATAGAATGTAATTCCAATTGAAAATGGACCCCGCCCGAAAAAATAGAATACAAACGGGATTCGAATTGAGTTGGCACGGTAAACGTGCACTCTGCAAAATTTGAACGAAGCGGGAAAAGTCGCAGTAACCGCCCGAAACCAAAATCTGCGAGATGGAAATCACTACTACCTATCCCTGCCATGCAAAGCCTATCTGCTGGATTTCTATAGGTTTCGATAGGGGTAGGTTTGTAATTTCACCCAAACGTGACATAACCGCCTCTCACCCGGATTCATACACGGTGGGCGCCAAAACACAGTGTGTCCTCGGCCAAAATCGACTCCCTCCCCGATTCATATTCATACACGGTGGGCGCCAAAAACAAACTCTCGTCGGCAAATATTCGGTGTATGCGAGATTACCGTCGTATCCCCAACCGACTAATGTTGCTGTGATGTAGTAGAAATTTGAAACGGGGGCTAAGTTTGTAAATTTCCTCGCATTTGAGACAAGCGTGCCCTGAATACATGGTTCCCCCTTCCTCTCTACCTCCCTTGTCCCCATTCGTACTCCGTGGGCGCCAAAACACCCTCTCCACCCCACCCTCCTCCATCCGCCGCCGTCCGCCACCCCATCCACCGCCGTCCTCCTCCACCATGCCGGAGCTGATACCCTGACGCCGCCGTCCATTACAAGAGATCGACCTCTCTCATCCGTGCCTTCGGACCAGGATCCTTGCATCCCGTCCTCTCGCTTCATCCCCGCCGTCGTCCACCTTGCCGGCGCCTCTCCTACGACTGTCTCGTCCACCGCACCCCGCCGCCACCGTCTACCTTCCACGATCAGCTTCCACGCCGCCGACAGCCATCGCTACCGCAACACCATCAAATTCTCGGCAAATGCGTACACGGCGCCGCACCAGAGGCGGTACTCTTTCGTATCTGCTCAACTTATTTATCACAGCAACAAAATAGATCGCCACTGCTTTACTCTGATTTCTTGTCTTGGTTGCGAAGTTGCCTTTGTCCGGTTTGCACCTTCAGATCCGCCATGGCACGCTCAACACTATACTCCCAATTCTTATGGTTTTCCCCTTTTATATTCCACACTAGTTAAATCACAGTAGACTAAATTTCAAAATTGGGTCAGTCGATTTTTCAGAGCTCGCCGGAGTTCGCCGGTGCGATCGAAGGAGCTCGGGTGGCTGTGGGTCCTCGCCGAACAAAGACAACTCGACGCGGGTGGGGGTTGGGGAGCGGGTGGGGGGTGGGGGTGGCAGAGGAACACAGGCGGTGGGGGCCGGTGGTCCGGCCGGCGGCCCGTGCGGTGTTTTGTATTCGAAGAATCAGAGACGAGGAAGAAGAAGGGTTAGGAGACGTAGGATCTTCCTCCTACCGCCTGAAATGGTCGAGAGACAACTGTGAGTTGCATTCTTAATGCGCTCTGGTTCATCATGTGTGGGCACTGCGCGACCAACATTTTATTATCCAAAATCTGCTTGCTCTTCTTTACCATGTTCGATAGAGCTGGTCTGTACGTGATCGATAGGCTTTCAATTACTAGCGGCAATACAACACTGTATTTTCAAGCCAGTTTCACTTTCCCGATTTATATATCGTGGTTATGGTGTACCCCTGTTATGTACACTATGATCTGCCTAGTTGCTGTGTGCTCTTGTTATCATGGTTTGGCAATAAACTCTCTATACAGTATATTATGAACCTATCATCTGCCAGCTATCCTTACTTCTGGAGCCTATTTTTTGTGTACTTGTGCCAGATTATATAAATGCACGCACCATATTACAGCACACATGAGCTCTCTCATCAGAATCCAGTGATAGCACATAAGTGTTTACAGGGGCGCCCCTATATTAGAATATCATCTACATTACGAAGATAATCTCACAACTATTTATGTTTTCATGGTTCTTAGATATTATACGCAATTACAGTGAATATCAGAATCCGTGCATCAGAAGAATATTGTGGAACACTGCAATGACTTACAAAATTGGCACCAAGGCATTGAGTACCATTCTGGAAGCAATGAAACTCGTACGCTCCCCACCTGTTCATTCTTGTTCAGAATATCATCCTAATGACTATTCTAACCTCGAGGAGTCAAAGGCAGATGGCCTGTCCTGTTCACCCATCAAGGTGCTTGTTCTAATTTGGCAAGGTTTTATTGATTGTGCGTATCTTGCATATGTTGTCTTGCATTTCTTCTACTTTGTTGCACTGCCATGTGCTTAGTTTACTCATCATATAACTCAAGATGCCATGCCCATCCAATATCAATACATATTCCATCTGTCATCATACCATGTTTTTCCACTCAAATGTTGTTCTTGTGCATCGGACATCAAAAAGGAAGAGGGTGATTGCCGAACCTGAAGGAGCACCAGCAAAGTCCTTGAAAAACGTGGTGGTGCTGGAGAAATCAGACAGCGCCCCACTTATATTGGCTGTACAACCAGTGACACAAAACATAGGACCGACTCCAGCAGACTGTACCCATACTTCACTGGCCACACCACTAGCCCCACCACACAGGACCTGCACTCCAGCAAAAGGTATACCCGTTTTCATTTGCCATAGCACCAGCCGTACCACAGAAAAGTCCCACTCCAGCAAAAAGTACAGCAAGTCCACCGGCCGAAGACTTATCCCAACTGCGAAGACGGCCAATTCCTGCAGATTGGAACCCCATTCCATTTATTCCCAGTTTAAAAGACAATGCTTTCAATGTTGTTAGGGACAACGTGCATATATTCCCATCATGGGAAGATTATAGTGAAGACAAACACCATTTCCACATCTTCCTGTCCAACTTACGTGTAAGTGCTATTATTCATGGTTATTATTTTCCTATTTTCTGCTGATCGAACACATCAATGTTTTACATTACATTGTTGTAACTAGGCGAGGGTCAATCTGGATAGTCATGAAGAGAAAAGCTTGCTTGTGCTTTTCAAGGAAGCATTGCAGCAGTATCGGTGTTACCTGAGGAAATCACACTTTGATGGCAAGTCTATAAACGAATTTCCGGTGAAGTCTCATGTGCTAAATTTAGAAGACATTGAATGGAAAAACCTTGTTATGCACTGGTATCATTCCCAGGATGAGGTATTGTCTATGAAATCACATGATAAATTGAACTTCTACTTTTCTGCATGTGCCTTACGGATCTTTTTTGCAGGAAATCTGCTCGAAGAAGAATTCTGGTTTGAAAAGAACGACAGGATATCGCAAATATGTTGCCCGCTGCTTTGCTCTTGTCAGTACCTGTTGTCCTGTATCACTGTACTTGCATACATACCTGGTTCATTATGTGACAGCAGTATTCATCATAGCTTGCTTATCAATTGTTCACTCCAAATTATCTGATATGTATGAATGGTTACGTTAGTGTAGAATATATCCAATGCCAATGAATTTTTTTAGCTCTGCATTGTTCTTGTAAGTACATGCTGTCCTTTATCAGTGTACTTATATTAACAGGTAGTTGTTCATGTACCATCACTCTGCAGCTTATTTTCCTTTACCATCCATTTTCTACACATCAGATCTATATTTACTCTTACCGTAAGGTTGGTACTGAAGAAGTTTAGCTATGCATTTCTCTTGGCTGTACCTTTTGCCTCTATCGCTGCACATACATTTAGAGCTACTTGGTTATGTAGCATCACTCTTCATCTTATCTTAAATATTCTCCATTTTTTCGTGAATTATCACATCTATATTTACTCTTAACAAAATGTAGAATAAAGGCAATGCTTATGAAGAATATT
>LR880968.1:108544199-108561134 GCA_904067115.1 Aegilops sharonensis | reverse complement strand
CTGCAACAGCTGTTTATTTTTGGTGTTTGCATCAAATTGCATGTTCAAAGTTTATTATGTACATAAACAAAAGTTTGTCCTTCTCAATTTAAGTTTTCAGTTGTACAACCAAGTTCCTTCTTCATACCATGTAAATTAAACTATACAGAGCAAGTGATCTTCTTTTGCACTGCATGTATGCTTCTGTTCTTCATCCGTAATCCAGTGGTGTGGTGAACCTACCCACTACAGCACAATGTCATATTCTGCAATGTCTTAACTATGAACAATGTCATATCATTCTACTATTATTTAAACCGTCTCTTTATTTGCCAATCTGAAATGGGATAAATTGACAGCACACTAACCATTGATACTTATGAGTTCTTGATCTGTAATCCAGTGGTGTCGTGAAGCTGCCAACTCCTTCACAATGTCATTTCCTGCCATGTCTTGACCTGAACAGTACCATATCGTGTTAATGCAATTTTAAATTGTGTCACTTTATTCGTTAGTAAGAAATGTGATGAATTGTCAGCACTGATACTTTTATGTGCAAAACTTGTCATATGCCTGCTTGTTTATCTTTCAGAGTGAGGAAGATATAAGTGTTGAACAAGCACGGTCTCATCATCTTGCTCAGCTGCTTGCGCTGCAGATCCCCAGCAGGGCTAACCTTTCTTGAAATCTATTGAACTGCTATCGGTTTTGTATATTATTTTGTCGGCGTGTTTATTTGCACTGGTGGCGATCTTTGATGCCCAGTGTATGTAATCTGTTGTCTGCTTGTGCTTTATTATCATAGTGGCGAACTTTGATGCCCAGTGGATGTAATATGCCATAATTTCTTTATTGTATAGTCTAGGTTTTTTCTTATTCACGATGCTGCAGTTATTTTACTGTATATATATCCTGTCTTCGCAGTAAACCGGCCAAACTGTAAAATTACGGTACATAATCGGGCCGTCATGCAATAACGATGTATGATCCGCATCATGGGCCCCGTCAAACTGGCCCACTAGTAGATTCGGGCCTTTAATAGGCCAAGTAACCCCCGGCCCTCTTTTCGCAAGAAAACTCAATGGGCTTTTAGGAGGCCGAGAAGTAGGTTGGGCCTGAAACGTGCCGAATAGCTCACGGGCCGGCAGCAGCCCGAAATGGACCCGGCCCATGATTGTGCGAATCAATTCACGGGCTTTTAATAGGCCAAAGTTGTCTCGGTCCTTGTTTGGCCCAACTAGATATCCGCTGCGAGCAGGCCGGATGCAAACCGGGTCGTAGTTAGGCCCAACTATATGACGGGCTTTTAACAGGCCGAAATTAATATAGGGCCGAAATGTTAAACGGGCCCTTAATAGGCCGAAACTAATATCAAGCTGAATTACGAAATGGGCCTTTAGCAAGTGGGCCCAAAAGCATAGCGTCCAGTTAACGGGCCGAATCTGATATGGGCCATAATTGAAACCAAAGCCTCTTAAAGGGCCGGACCTGATCTGGGCCGTGATTTGGCCTAGAAATTGGGAGGCTTTTAACGGGCCGGATCTTATATGGGCCATTATTAGGCCCGGAACGTGGCAGACCATTAATCGACCGGATCAAATATGGGCCGTCATTTGGCCCAAAACATGGCAGCCAGTTAATGGGCTGGCCTACTAGGGTCCTCAAAATCTTGCGGGCCTACTGCTGGGCCGGCCCATTAATGTCGGCGAAATCTCGTGGGCCTTTAGCTGGGCCGGCGCATTATGATCCGTAAGAATTTTGTGGGCCTTTACCTGGGCCGGCCCATTATGGCACACAAAAATCTTGTGGGCCTTTACCTGGGCCGGCCTATTATGGCCCGCGAAATCTTGTGGGCCTTTAGCTGGGCCAGCCCATTATGGTCCGCAAAATCTCGTGGGCCTTTAGCTGGGCCGGCCCATGATGGTCCGCAAAATCTTGTGGGCCTTTAGTTGGGCCAGCCCATTTAAACTTGATGGGTCGTGCCACGTGTCGACGTACCATAGGCGCCTTCTGTCCAATGAGTGGATGACATCTGTCCCAACGATGAGCCGACACGTGTTTCCTCCAGCCAATGATGATTTTACACGTGGAAAATCCCCATTGGTCGGGGCTGTTAATGGGTTATCGGATCCAAAACCCGACCCGATAGCTTAACGGCGTTCCATTACGGTGGATGCCACGTGTCGGTCACCCTTGACGAAAGCACTTCTGTGACGCGCGATTTATTGTCATGGAAGTGGACACTTCCGTGATGATAATTTTCCTAATGTCATGGAACACTTCTACGACAGCACAGGTATGACTAACTTGATTCTGTCATAAATTTGTCATGGATGTACATGCATGACAAAAAACGCGACCTACTGTGACAAACACGTATCATCATGGAAGTGTATTTTTTTGTAGTGGAGAGAGAAAGAGAGAGAGAGGGGAGACGGCTCGGCCCATTAAGTGGGCCTTCTTTGCCGTCTGATAGCAGACGACAAAGAGGGCGACTGTTAGGGCTAGCCCACGTCTCCTCTAACATTGTCGTCAGCTAGCAGACAGAAAAGTAGTCACGTCTTTGCCGTCCGCTAGCAGACGGCAAAGAATCTGACGTAGCCACGCCGTGCCCTATGGGGCCCACCTGGCTCTTTGCCGTGTGCCGTCTAGCCAGCTGACGGCAAAGAAGCAGCTGACGGTAAATAGCCTTTTTGCCATCTGCACTTTCTTTGTCGTCCGCTTCCACAAAGCGGACGGCAAAGAGGTGGCAGATGGCAAAATGCCAGATTCCAGTAGTGCTACATCGTATCACTCTCTCGTCGTATAAAATCTATAACATGAAACGTTGCAACCACAAAGGGTCAATACTTTGAATGTATTCGCAAGTGACACAAGGAATGATATAACAGACCTACATCTATATGCAAGGTATATCAAGAGGATAATGTAGTGGTTGTTTTGCAGAAAAGCTAATTTTTCCCTGACAACTACATAATATAATAGCCAAATTTTAATTATGTCTTGCTACAATTAAATACACATGGCTGAATTGGGCAATCCAATTCCAACCTATCCCAATTATTAAGTTTCCCACTCAATTTTTTTATTAAGGTATCATCTGTCAAGATCATCCAACAACTGTAATGGTCTAGCTGCTCAAATTTGTCTATAACTGGGGACACGACTAGTCATGATTAGTTTTTAATACTCTGCAGAGTTTAGTACGCTTTACCCACTGGACCCAATCTGAAGATTGAGACGGAGTCATTCAGAAGAGGTTCCCTTAACCACCTGACGGCCACATCCCACCTACATATGCTACATCTGCCGACACTGTCAGGGTAAGGGTTCCAACAACTGATCAACTAAGCCAGAGCCCATATAACCAGTGGCTGCACATGGAAGCTACTAGTTACTAAGTCTGTCTGATCTTTTTGAACCTGGGTGGCATTCCACTTCGGGTGCACTCTCATGGGCGCATGGCCTTAGAAAAGGTGCAATACCCCATGATGCCTTCCCTCAACACCAAGCAATACCACTTCCGCTCAGAGGTGAATTATATTTTAAGTGAATACATAAATTATTATATATAATCCTCACATTATCTCGATGAGTACACAAGCCGATCCCCGTCTACATAGCATAGCAATAATACAACTACTGCGGTCTACAATAAGGCCATACTAACTGCATCTCAATAGCAATAGCCTAATATCATAATATTCCTACACATGCATAATATAGTAATGTGATATATATAACTACATGCATAGAAAAAATAATAGGATGAAGGATGATCAAGGTGTAACTTGCCTGGTACTTTTGGTGAAGATCGTCGCACTCACAATTCTTGACAATACTACTCGTCACGCTCTGAGCAATCTATCGCAAAATAAAGAATCCAAATAAATAACCATGCCATAGATAAGAATCAAAAGAACAATAAAACAAATATGGCAAGGTTAAACAAAATCAATATAGTTGGGCTTGATATATGATTTGGGTTCTCGATGGTGCTAGAAGGTGAACGTAGAAGCATCAAGTCAAAAGAGCTAACATATGATGAATTATTGCTATACAATATTGTATCAAGGATAGTATGGAAAAGTGCCAAGGGTTTATGGAACACAACATAAATGTTGTTTGAAATGTTGCATGTGACATAGGTGTTCATTTGCAAAAAAAGGATGAATTGAATAGGAGTACTATAACGCAAGTTATTGTGAAATAGAGTTTGAATTAAATTTAAATTCAACCAGGTCAAAAGTACTTGAAATTTGAGTCTACAGGATATGACCAGCAAGTATTTGGTACAAAGGTTTAGACGCAAAAGGAATCAATTGAAAAGATGTCACGGTTCACCCGATATGATTAAATGAAGGTATGAATTCAAATTGAATTTATCAAATTTTAAATAGTTCAAAATTTGAAAACTATTGTCAACGAAAAGATGGTCTTATGAGGATCACTCTACAAAAAGTTCCACCTCAATCAGAGCTATGGTTGAAGAGATATGACGGAATGAACTTGCAGCGGCCTATCTGAAAAATTACAGAAACAGTTTCAGCCGGGAAAGAAATTAAAAAAAATGTGGACACATGGCATCACATGATGATTGCCTGATACCCCTTCGCATTAACTGTTGTTGCCAGCCATTGGATAAAGTTAGATCGGACGACCACTGTTTTATTGGGGCTGGGGTTGCAAACAGAGGGGAATTCCTCACCAGAAGGAACTCCCGCTACCATGGCGCGGCGGCGGGGCATCGGAAAGTGGACCGTAGCATTGGTGTGGTCCTCTTAGGATGTCGTGGAGGAGCAAACGGTTCGTGGAGCTTCACGGCAATGTTGATGACCTCATTGGGATGCCCTTGGGAGGTGTCTTGCGGTGGCTGGGCACCGACGAAGTTGGGCGGCGTCGGCGTCCTTCGAGTGCGAGTTGGGGAGCTCATGCTGGTGCCCTTTGCAAATGAAATAAAGGGTCAGGGAGATGCGGCCACAGATGCGGGGGCACTCGGGATGTACCGTACGTGGTCGAATCAAGCGGCAAAACGACGGCGACTGGGGAGATCCGGCGAGCTTTGTGCGCTTGATTTCGAGAGCCAAATCGTCTGGGTGCTGAGGGAATTGAATGAGTGGAACCGAGGGGGTCGCGATTGGGTGTGAGATAGGCCGAAACGTTGAACAATCGGGGTGAATCAGGTGAGGCTGATGCGGGATTTGCGGACAGTGGCGTGCGGGAGCAGGAGATCGAACGAAGGTAGGAGAAGGTGTGGGTCCTGAGTGTCATACGCAGAGGAGGTGGAGAGAAACCGACAAGTGGTCCAGGAGGTTGACATCGGTGACTGACGGGGCATCGGCTATTGGGCCAGCCTGGTAGTGTTACTAGGTTGATGCGGTGCACGCGGCGAATAACAGTAGATGGGTGATACGTCTCCAATGTATCTATAATTTTTTATTGTCCCATGCTATTATATTATCTGTTTTGGATGTTTTATATGCATTAATATGCTATTTTATATGATTTTTGGGACTAACCTATTAACCTAGAGCCTAGTGCCAGTTTCTGTTTTTTTTCCTTGCTTTAGAGTTTCGGAGAAAAGGAATAACAAACGGAGTCCAAACGGAATAAACCTTTCGCGATGATTTTTCTTGGACCAGAAGACACCCAGGAGACTTGGAGTGCAAGTCATAAGAGCCACGGGGCGGCCACAAGGGTGGAGGGCGTGCCGCCAACCTTGTGGGCCCCTCGGTCACCCCCTGAACTAGATCTTCCTCCTATATATATACACATATACCCCAAAAACTTCCAGGGGAGCCATGAAACTACTTTTCCACCACCGCAACCTTCTGTACATGTGAGATCCCATCTTGGGGCCTTTTCTGGCATCCTGCCGGAGGGGGATTCGATCATGGAGGGCTTCTACATCAACACCATTGCCTCTCCGATGAAGCGTGAGTAGTTTACCTCAGACCTATGGGTCCATAGCTAGTAGCTAGATGGCTTCTTCTCTCTCTTTGATTCTCAATACAAAGTTCTCTTCAATGTTCTTGGAGATCTATTCGATGTAACACTCTTTTGCGGTGTGTTCGCCGAGATCCGATGAATTTTGGATTTATGATCAACTTATATATGAATATTATTTGAATCTCCTTTGAATTCTTTTATGCATGATTTGATATATTTGCAAGTCACTTCGAACTATCGATTTGGTTTGGCCAACTAGATTGATTTTTCTTGCAATTGGAGAAGTTCTTAGCTTTGGGTTCAATCTTGCGGTGTCCTTTCCTAGTGACAGTAGGGCCAGCAAGGCACGTATTGTATTGTTGCCATCGAGGATAAAAAGATGGGGTTTTCATCATAATGCTTGAGTTAATACCTCTACATCATGTCATATTGCTTAAGGCATTACTCCGTTCGTTATGAACTTAATACTCTAGATGGCCGCATGCATTTCCCAGATGCAAAGGCCGGGGGTCATCCTCCTTTTTCCCAAAAAAAAAGATGCATGCTGGATAGCGGTCGATGTGTGGAGTAATAGTAGTAGATGCAGAATCGTTTCGGTCTACTTGACACAGACGTGATGCCTATATTCATGATGATTGCCTTAGATATCGTCATAACTTTACGCTTTTCTATCAATTGCTCGGTAGTAATTTGTTCACCCACCGTAATATTTTCTATCTTGAGAGAAGCCCAAGTGAAACCTATCGCCCCCGGGTCTATTTTCCATCATATAAGTTTCCGATCTACAATTCTAGTTTCCTATTTACTTTCTTTGCAATATTTTACTTTCCATTCCATAAACCAAAAATACCAAAAGTATTACTTTACCGTTTATCCATCTCTATCAGATCTCACGTTGCAAATAACCGTGAAGGGATTGACAACCCCTTTATCCCGTTGGGTGCAAGGTTGTGTAGCGACCCGACCCAAAATCTGTCAAGTCTCTGTGTCTGTACCATCCCAAGATCATGCTGGCACTCACAGTACATTGATGAAATAATCAAAGTTCAATCACACCTGAATTTATTACACGGTTCTCATAT
This sequence comes from Aegilops sharonensis, assembly GCA_904067115.1. NCBI lineage: Eukaryota > Viridiplantae > Streptophyta > Magnoliopsida > Poales > Poaceae > Aegilops > Aegilops sharonensis. The sequence continues at coordinate 108,554,124 of LR880968.1, read as the reverse complement.
CGAGTCTTTATTACAATAGAATAAAGTCGGCCGAAGGCCAACTCATGATAAATAAACTAAGTAAAGCTGCGAAAGCGTAGAAGAATAGCGAGTCCATCCGACTCCAAAGGGCAATCGCCAAGCGCGGAGCGTAGCCTCACTCCTGATCGGAATGCTCCTCTGCAACATAAGACGTTGCAGCCGTGTAGGTCAGCATTTTGAATATGCTGGCAAGTCATGAAGAGAGAAATAACAATAAAAATTACTAACACTATATGCAATTTGGCGAAATTGTTTTGCGAAAAGCCAGTTTTTCCCTACAATAAGGACTTGTTTGCAATTACTACGAAATTGTTGATAGTTATTGAGGTGGTTCCACCAACCAATGTCTCATTCCCAATTATTACATAATAATCCCCTCAATTAATTTATTAATTAAATTGTTGAGATTTCTGAATACTTCCAAGTTCCAGAGGCTCAAATTGTCCGTAACCGGGGACACGGCTAATCGATTAGATCTTTAACTCTGCAGAGGTTTACGCACTTTACCCGCAAGAATCGTTCCCTCCTTTTAAAGTCTTCGCACTTCATGGTGTTTGAAGACGGGACGAACGAAACAGGGTCTTCCGAAGAGTTCCTCTGGCCACTGCCGGTACCCATCCAATCCTACCGTTCTTCTACATCTCGTAGCACCGTCCGGCCAGAGTCACAACTAGGGTGGACCAAGCCAGAGCCCATAATGGCTTGCGGCTGCACAGGTAAGCTTCCGGTCAATGGGGTATACATCCGTCTCTTCATGGCTGGGTGAAGCTTTCCGCAAGATGTCATGGCGCTTCTCCATGCATCCCGGCCAACCACTGGGTTCTCCAGGGTGCCCGTCAACCGTCCTCCACCCAGTAGTGAATTTCGAAGTCCATCTTGATCTTGAAGTCATGGGGTTGTCATCATCTTGACTCTCACATCTCCCTTATTAATTCACTCAACCAACCCCGTCTACGAGCATAGCAAAATAAACTACTTCGTCACGGGTCATGGTTACAAGGGGAATTGGTTCATCCTACCTCATGATACTACTCAAGAACATAACTTCAAAATTTCACCTACTGCATGCATGGTGGGGAGGTATAATTCTAATGCAACGAAATCATAGGTATTGTAAAGAAACATGATCAATGACTTGCCTTGCTGACGATCTTCGTAAGCTAGGGACTCGTGGTAGCAAGCTTCGCACTCCGGAAATTCTACCGAGACAAACAATAATCACAATAAGCATATAGCATAGGATCACTTAACATAATAGCATGTTAACATAACACACAAAACAAACAAATCAAAACCCAAAGAAAACTCGAAGAAATCCAACTCAAAGTTTTCCTACATCAAGCAACAACTAAAAATAGTTTTGCATAACAAAATTTTTCTTAACAGAACCTAAGCATGGGTTTATGCTACCTAACAGAAAGGAATTCATCATGCAACTAGGAGCAAAAAGAATCACCTTAAAAGCTATTATAAAACTCCTATTAGGCCTAAAGCAAATTCTAGTAAGAAAAATAAAATAAAAGTTTTATTTATTATAAATAAAAGTTCATGCTCTAAGGTTACAGAAACTAACTTAGAATAAACTATCTCTCATGAAAAATAAATTTATTTGCTAAGTAAAACAATAGTAAAGCAGTAGCTAGTTAAATAATTAAGAATAACATGATTCTGATTAAAAATATTTTTTTATTAATTTCTAAAATACCCAAATAAATTCCTACGGTTAGGCAATGTCAAAACAAAGTTGTGACAAAAAGAATCACTAAAAAATAATATTCCTAACTCATTTTATAGCAGATTTACTATTCTGTCTAAATTTAAAATAAAGCAATTCTAAATAACTTTTACATGACTAATTATATTTTCTACAGAAACTATAAGAAATTTGCAAACCAACAAAAAAAGAATCACTTAAAAATATTAAGTAGATTAAAAGATATGAATTTTTCAAATCTGAAACTATTTTGTTAAAACAGAAAACGAAAAATAAAACTAAGTGGAAAAACGGGCTAATGGGCCTATCTAGCGCCCTGGGCGTAATAAAACTAATCGGGCCCTAGGGTTAAACCGAGTCGGCCGGTTTAATAAAAACCCTAACTAAACCGGAACTAACCGGGACAAAACCCGGTTCACTAAAACTAAACCGTACCCCTTCGGGGGATCTAACCTAACTCGTCCGATCTAGATCTAACGGCGGCGAGGGCTCCGGCGACTTACCGAGGCTCGACGGCGACGGCGGCTCGGGCGATGACGGCTCCGGCGACTCCGGTGGTCGGGGACGTCGGCGGAGAGGTCCGGCGGGTGCGGACGGGCGAGGGGAGCTCGGGGGTGGGGTTGATGGAGCTCGGGGGTGGCCGGGGCGGTCGGAGCGGGCTAATGGCGACAGCGGTGGCATCGGGTACTCCGGCGAGCGCGTGCGGCGAGAGGGAGGGGTCGGGCGAGGGGGCGAGGGGAGAAACGGGGTGAGGGGAGGGTATATATAGGGGCGCGCGTCGACTTGGACGAGGGGCAAACGCGGCGAGGAGATCGGGAGGATCCCGGATCTCACGGGATCCGGCGAGCGGCGGCGCGGGCGGTTGGCGTGGGCGAGGGGAAGACGACGGGGTGGGGGCCACCCGTCGGTGAGAGAGGGGAGCGGCGCGTCGGGCGGGTGACCGGTGCGAAGCCGATTCGGCTCGGGCGCTCGGTCGGCTCGGCGTGGGCTGGCGTGGCCGTTGGCTGGGCCTGGCTGGTGGGTGGGCCTCGGCGCTGGCTGGGCCGGGGCTGGCCTGGCTGGCGCCTGGGTCCTTTCCCTTTTTTTTGAATAAATAGAGAGAGAGAAAAATATATAAATATAAATATTTTATATAGGACATATATATATATCAAAATGATCAGGGGAATATTCCCTATAATTTGAACATTTTTCCAGGGGCAAAATCCAAACTTTATAAAAAAATCATTTTTTCTAAAATTCCAAATAAAACTCAAATTTGAATTCAAACTTTTTGGCAATGTTTTTCCTCTGATATTTTTGGAGTGTCATGTTTACTCCTCTCATACTTTTTCTCAAGTATTTATCAGGCATAGTTTTGAAATAATTTCCACTGCCAAAATTTGAATTCAAATTCCAACAACTCCAAAACTTCTGAAACTTCAAATGCCACTCAAATTCAAACATAATGCATAGATGCTTAGCTATAATTGTAAAACATTCCAAATAGGAAATTTGGGATGTTACAAACCTACCCACCTTAAGATGAATCTCGCCCTCGAGATTCGGGTTGGCTAGCAAATAGGTGCGGGTGGTCTCGAAGGAGGTCTTCTTCTCGCTCCCAGGTGGCTTCCTCTTCGGAGTGGTGACTCCACAGCACCTTGCAAAACTTGATGATCTTGCCGCGGGTGACTCTGTTCGCAGTCTTGAGAATTCGGACGGGTTTCTCCTTATAAGTCAGATCACTGTCGAGTTGTATGGCCTCTAGGGGCACTGTGTCTCTCAACGAAATATCGGCCATGTCGGCATGACATTTCTTCAGCTGAGAAACATGGAAGACATCATGAACTCCGGACAATCCTTCCGGTAATTCCAGCTTGTAAGCAACTTCTCCACGACGTTCGAGGATTTTGTAGGGGCCAATGAATCGGGGTGCTAACTTTCCTTTAACACCGAACCTCTTGATTCCACGAAGTGGGGACACACGAAGATATGCTCGGTCTCCCGCTTCGTAAGTTAATTCCTTGCGTTTACTGTCGGCATAACTCTTCTGTCTCGACTGAGCTATCTTGAGTCTATCTCGAATCAGTTTGACTTTCTCTTCGGAATCTCTGATAAGATCAGAACCGAAAAGTGTTCGATCTCCAACACCATCCCACAGCAATGGTGTTCTGCACCTCCTTCCGTATAGAGCTTCGAAAGGGGCCATCTTCAAACTGGTCTGATAACTGTTGTTGTATGAGAACTCTGCGTATGGTAAGTTATCATCCCAGCTAGACCCATAGTCTAGCACACAAGCTCTCAACATGTCCTCCAGAATCTGGTTGACTCTCTCGGTCTGTCCATCTGTTTGCGGATGAAAGGCTGTACTGAACTCCAGCCTCGTACCCAAAGTTTCATGCAACTGATTCCAAAACTTTGAGGTAAATTGTGTTCCTCTATCTGACACGATACTCCTCGGAACTCCATGCAGACATACGATCCTGGTCATGTATATCTTGGCTAACTTAGCACTGGTATAGGTAGTCTTCACGGGAATGAAGTGAGCTACCTTGGTCAATCGATCAACCACTACCCAGATGGAATCATAACCTGAACGGGTCCTGGGTAATCCTGTGATAAAATCCATTCCAAGTTTTTCCCATTTCCACTCGGGAATCGGCAAAGGTTGAAGTAACCCTGCTGGCTACTGATGTTCCGCCTTTACTCACTGGCAAACATCGCATACTGCTACGTACTCGGCAATATCCTTCTTCATACCTGTCCACCAGAAACTTTCCTTCAAATCCAGATACATCTTGGTGTTACCGGGGTGAATCGAGTACGGCGAATCATGAGCCTCCTGAAGAATTAGCTTCCTGAGTTCGGAATCATTGGGCACATAAATACGATCCTCGAACCATATAGCTCTGTATTCGTCCTTACGAAACCCTTTAGATTTTCCTTCATTCATCTTTTTCTTTATCTCATCAATTTCCTTGTCCGACTTCTGGGCTTCACGAATTCTTTCGGCCAAAGTGGACTGAACTTCCAGAGTTGCAACATATCCTCTCGGAACTATCTCCAGTCGGAGATCTCTGAGGTCATCGACTAACTCCTGGGGTAATCCTCCTGCTATAAGAGTATTCACATAACTCTTACGGCTCAAAGCATCTGCTACAACATTAGCTTTCCCTGGGTGATAATGCAATATCATGTCATAGTCCTTGATTAACTCTAGCCATCTCCTCTGCCTGAGGTTCAACTCTTTTTGCGTGAAAATATACTTCAAGCTCTTATGATCTGTGTAAACATCACAACGGTTTCCGATAAGGAAATGTCTCCAGGTCTTGAGTGCATGCACTACGGCTGCTAACTCCAAATCATGTGTGGCATAATTCATCTCGTGAGGTCGTAGCTGTCAAGAGGTATAAGCTACAACTTTTCCTTCCTGCATGAGTACTCCTCCGAGTCCCTGACGAGAAGCGTCACAATATACCTGGTAATCCTTGTGTATGTCCGGCAAAATCAGTACTGGGGCTGTAACCAAACGTTTCTTCAATTCCTGAAAACTGGCTTCACAATCCTCGGTCCAAATGTACTTGGCATCCTTCTTCAACAGCTCAGTCATGGGCTTGGCAATCTTCGAGAAATTCTCAATAAACCTCCGATAATATCCTGCGAGTCCGAGAAAACTGCGGATCTCCTTGACTGAGGTGGGCGACTGCCAGTCGGTGACTGATTCAACCTTGGCGGGGTCAACTGCTATTCCTTCTCCTAAAATAACATGTCCGAGGAATCCGACTTCCTTCAGCCAAAATTCACATTTACTGAACTTGGCATACAACTGATGTTCTCGAAGTTTCTCCAGAACTAGACGCAAATGTTCCTTATGCTCTTCCTCGCTCTTGGAGAAAATCAGTATATCATCGATGAACACCACGACAAACTTGTCCAGATATTCCATAAATACTTTGTTCATCAAATTCATGAAGTATGCGGGGGCATTAGTCAATCCAAATGACAGGACGGTATACTCATATAAACCATACCTGGTGGTGAATGTTGTTTTGGGTATATCCTTTTCACGGATCTTCAACTGATGATACCCTGATCGAAGATCGATCTTGGAGAATACCTTGGCTCCAACCAGCTGATCAAATAGATCATTAATCATCGGCAGAGGGTACTTGTTCTTGATGGTCACGTCGTTCAACGAACGATAATCCACAACCATTCTCAAGGTTCCATCCTTCTTCTCTACCAAGAGAACTGGGGCTCCCCAAGGTGATGAGCTTGGCCGAATATATCCTTTCTCCAATAGCTCATTAATTTCACTCTTGATCTCTTTCAAATCGTTCGGGGGCATCCGATAGGGTCTCTTGGATATTGGGGTCGTGCCGGGCAATAACTCAATCAGAAATTCAATGTCTCTGTCCGGTGGCATTCTTGGTAATTCCTCCGGAAACACATCGGGAAAATCTTGCACTACTGGCACTTCCTCCTGAACAACTCCCGTGAGGGAATTCACCTGATTCTTCATCTGGCTACGTCTGGATACATACTTGATCCTCTTCTGCTCCGGGGTGGTGAGCAGAATCGACTTGCGGGCACAATCTATGTTTCCTTCAAACTTTGTCAACCAATCCATGCCTAGGATTACATCCAAGGTCTGGGTTTCCAATACTATAAGGTCTGCGGGAAATTTATGATTTCCGATGTTGAGGGTTGCATGACAGCCTAAGCCTGCCATCATTTCTCCTCCTGCGGAACTGACGTGAAGAGGGCTTCTAAGGGTTTTAGTGGGCAACCCGTACTTTTCCACAAGTACCCTTGATATGAATGAATGCGTTGCACTAGAATCAAAGAGTACCAATACTGAACGTGAATTCAATAAAAACTTACCAACCACAGTGTCTGGCTGATCATAGACGTCCTCCACGTCAATGTGGTTCACCTGAGCATGAGGGAAAGGGTTGGGCTTCTTTGCTGAGCTTCCATTGCCGTTTTCATTCCTCTGCTTGGCCTCCGGGCAGTCGGTGGCATAGTGCCCTGTTTTCTGGCACTTGAAACAGGTGATGTGACTCAGATCTTTCTGAGCCGGGGCAGGACGATGCTGGTTACCATTGCCGTTTCCATTGCCATTTCCATTGCCTGACTTGTTGTCATGGTTGCGGTTGTTCCCATTTCCTCCATGGTTATGTCCTCCATGGTTGTGATGGGTATGCCCTCCTGAGTATGGGGCATAACGGGGCTTCTGCTGAGCTCCAGTAGTTGTATTTCCCCTGGCCATACTTCCGCTTGCGGCTATCAATCTGCTGCTGCTTGCCTTCAAGTATGGTGGCCTTGTCTACCAGTTCCTGGTAATTGGTGAAGGTAGCCACCATAAGCTGCATTCCCAGCTCGTCATTGAGTCCCTCGAGAAACTTTTCCTGCTTTGCGGCATCTGTGGCCACATCATCCGGGGCATAACGAGCTAACTTGCTGAACTCGTCCACGTACTGTCCCACAGTACGGTTCCCCTGGCGTAAGTTGTGGAACTCACGCTTCTTCAGACTCATGGCTCCAGCTGAAACATGAGCGGTGCGGAAAGCCTGCTGGAACTGATCCGACGTGATGGTGGCGATGGGATAAGTGGCGGTGTAGTTCTCCCACCAAGAAGCTGCAGGTCCATCAAGTTGATGTGCGGCAAAGCACACCTTCTCTGCATCCGTGCATCCAATAGTGACTAACTCTCTTCCGACCTTGCGGAGCCAATCATCGGCCACAATCGGTTCAGTGCTGCTAGAGAACACTGGCGGATTCAGCCTTAGGAATCGAGTCAAGTTGTCAACAGGGGGTGGTGGCGGTGAATTGGTGTTGTTGTTGTTGTTGTTGTTCTGGTTCTGAATGAGCATCTGCATGAGGGCATTCTGCTGCTGGATCGGCTGGGTGAGCTCCGGCGGGAAGTTGAGACCGGGGTCACGTCTCGGAGGCATCTGGTGTTTTGGAGTGGATGAGAAAATTAGAATAGAACAATGGTCTAATGAGAAATATCACTACCCATATGAATGCACAATCATAATCACACCAATCATTTATTCAATCCACTCAAACATGGTTCAAACTCGATTACAAAATATCTCACGGCTAATCGAAAACAACGACCTAACTGATCGACGGAAAAATAAAATAACATGGCGGTCGACTAAATGTCTTCATCAATAATCCTTGCGTCCTCTGGTGCGATGTCCTCCGGTGTGGCGTCCTCTGATGCGGCGCCTCCTCTTGCGGCTTTCTCCAGTGGAGCTCCCTTCATAATCCTGATCATTGCTCACGAGAGGTCCGTCATCTCCACTCGGAAAAAGGTCCTCTCCCAAGTCCATCTTTTCCTCTAATGCGGCAACCTTCATCTTCAGGTTGTCGACTCTCTCCATAAAGTCCGCGATTTCTTCCTCATGGTCAAGGAAATCTGCGTGTGCCTTCTCCTCCAGTTCCAGTTCACGGAATAACAGCCTCCTGTGTACCTTCGAGTTACGGCGAGTCTGGATCTCCCGTTTCCTGAGGAGACACTCCAAGTCTTGGACATACGAGAGAATGGAGTCGTCCTCTACGGTACGGATGATATCTCCATTCCTTGCTCTGCGAGAAACCATGGCGAGGTCTGATGGATCGAGCTCGGCTCTGTACTCTTCTCGGAGATGTCCAAGTGCACGATATATCGCCATGTCTCTTCCGAGGATCCAGTTGAAATCGGTAAACTCAAAGTCAATAGGCTCTGTATGTCCTCCGAAGGTTCTCCCTGGAATGTGCACCTCGATCCTGTAGCGGGTATCCGTCGGAAGTGCATTGGTAGGCTTACCGGCGATTGAGGGCAGAGCAATCTTCAGATTCTTCACGATCTGGACCAGCTTCTTGCCGAAAGGCATCGTCTCATCTGGCTGGCAAAACTCCGGTAGCAAAACTGGGGTGAACTCGGCGGCCATCTAGAATGTTGAAAATCGGAGAGAAGTCAGAAATGAACAGGGGAGAATTACGGAATGACAAGGATATAAAATAAATAGTCTCTTCCTATGGCTTTCCGATCCTAGGGGTTACGTCCTACGGTCAGCGAGTGCTCTGATACCATCTCTGTAGCGACACGACCCAAAATCGGTCAAGTCTCTGTGTCTGTACCATCCCAAGATCATGCTGGCACTCACAGTACATTGATGAAATAATCAAAGTTCAATCACACCTGAATTTATTACACGGTTCTCATATCGAGTCTTTATTACAATAGAATAAATTCGGCCGAAGGCCAACTCATGAGAAATAAACTAAGTAAAGCTGCGGAAGCGTAGAAGAATAGCGAGTCCATCCGACTCCAAAGGGCAATCGCCAAGCGCGGAGCGTAGCCTCACTCCTGATCGGAATGCTCCTCTGCAACATAAGACGTTGCAGCCGTTTAGGTCAGCATTTTGAATATGCTGGCAAGTCATGAAGAGAGAAATAACAATAAAAATTACTAACACTATATGCAATTTGGCTGTGGGGCTCTAAGTTTCATTGTTTTGCGAAAAGCCAGTTTTTCCCTACAATAAGGACTTGTTTGCAATTACTACGAAATTGTTGATAGTTATTGAGGTGGTTCCACCAACCAATGTCTCGTTCCCAATTATTACATAATAATCCCCTCAATTAATTTATTAATTTAAATGTTGAGATTTCCGAATACTTCCCAGTTCCAGAGGCTCAAATTGTCCGTAACCGGGGACACGGCTAATCGATTAGATCTTTAACTCTGCAGAGGTTTGCGCACTTTACCCGCAAGAATCGTTCCCTCCTTTTAAAGTCTTCGCACTTCATGGTGTTTGAAGACGGGACGAACGAAACAGGGTCTTCCGAAGAGTTCCTCTAGCCACTGCCGGTACCCATCCAATCCTACCGTTCTTCTACATCTCGTAGCACCGTCCGGCCAGAGTCACAACTAGGGTGGACCAAGCCAGAGCCCATAATGGCTTGCGGCTGCACAGGTAAGCTTCCGGTCAATGGGGTATACATCCGTCTCTTCATGGCTGGGTGAAGCTTTCCGCAAGATGTCATGGCGCTTCTCCATGCATCCCGGCCAACCACTGGGTTCTCCAGGGTGCCCGTCAACCGTCCTCCACCCAGTAGTGAATTTCGAAGTCCATCTTGATCTTGAAGTCATGGGGTTGTCATCATCTTGACTCTCACATCTCCCTTATTAATTCACTCAACCAACCCCGTCTA
>LR880968.1:108494193-108516508 GCA_904067115.1 Aegilops sharonensis | reverse complement strand
TGTTGTCATTTGATGAACGGGATCAAATCATTAGAGAATGATGTGATGGACAAGACCCATCCGTTAGCTTAGAATTATGATCATTAAGTTTTATTGTTATTGCTTTCTTCATAACTTATACATGTTCCTCTAACTATGAGATTATGGAACTCCCGAATACCGAGGAACACCTTGTGTGCTATCAAACGTCACAACGTAATTGGGTGATTATAAAGATCCTCTACAGGTGTCTCCGAAGGTGTTTGTTGGGTTGGCATAGATCAAGATTAGGATTTGTCACTCCGTGTATCGGAGATGTATCTCTGGGCCCTCTCGGTAATGCACATCACTATAAGCCTTGCAAGCAATGTGACTAATGAGTTAGTTGCGGGATGATGCATTATGGAACGATTAAATAGACTTGCCAACTAGGTATGATGATACCACGATCGAATCTCGGACAAGTAACATACCGATGACAACGGGAACAACATATGTTGTTATCCGGTTTGGCCAATAAAGATCTTCGTAGAATATGTTGGAGCCAATATGAGCATCCAGGTTCCGCTATTGGTTATTGACCGGAGATGTGTCTCCGTCATGTCTACATAGTTCTCGAACCCATAGGGTCCGCACGCTTAAAGATCGATGACAATTTGTATTATGAGTTATGTGATTTGATCATCGAAGTTTGTTCGGAGTCCCGGATCAGATCACAGACATGACGAGGAGTCTCGAAATGGTCGAGACATAAAGATTGATATATTGGACGATGTTAGTCGGACACCGGATGAGTTCCGAGAGGTACCGGATAATTATCTGAGTGCCGGAGGGTTATCGGAACCCCCGGGGGAACTAATGGGCGTTGATGGGCCTTAGTGGAGAGAGAGGAAGGGCCACAAGGGGCTGGCCATGCGCCCCCCTTGGTTTCGAATTGGACTAGGGGAAGGGGGCGGCGCCCCCCTTTCCTTCCCTTCCCCCTCTCCCTTCCTTCTTCCCCCTTTCCTCCAGGTGGAATCCTACTAGGACTTGGAGTCCTAGTAGGACTCCCTTCTCCTTGCATGCCCTACAGGGCCGGCCGGCTTCCCCCTCCCCTCGTTTATATACGGGGGCAGGGGGCACCCTATAACACACAAGTTTCTCTTAACCGTGTGCGGTGCCCCCCTCCACAGTTACACACCTCGGTCATTGATGTGGACACAAACCTAGGGTAGGGTAATAGGCCTGACCTATACGTCCTACCTAAGGTCCTTGTCCTAAGAATGAAGAAGTTCAAGAATCAGAAGAAGAGATCCAGCAAAGGTGTCAAGTGAAGTCCACTCGACCTACCATCCACTCGGAGACCCCACTTTATCCAGGTCACTCGACCATCGAACCACTCGACAATAAGAAGACCTAAAGCCGCTCCGCGCAACAACTGTCGAGCATTTACTCAGATATTTAATTATCATTTGTAGCATTTCAATACAGGCGTTACCTGTAACGCCACCTCTTTATGTACATTGAATCCTATGTAACGGGGGGGAGCTGGGATCCTGGCGCACTCTATATAAGCCACCCCCTCCTCTGGGACAGGGGTTCGCACGCCCTGTAGCTCACACACTTATAATCCACTCGACCGCCTCCGGGCTCCGAGACGTAGGGCTGTTACTTCCTCCGAGAAGGGCCTGAACTCGTAAAACTTGCATGTACAACTCCTCCATAGCTAAGATCTTGCCTCTACATTCCTACCCCCCTATTCTACTGTCAGACTCAGAACCACGACAGTTGGCGCCCACCGTGGGGCTAATGTCTTAGCGACTTGTTGGAGAAGTTGCAATCTTTTCGATCCCCTTCATCATGGTTACAGGCGGAGGTTTGGCTGAGGGCCGCGAGATCCGTCTCGGTGCGCTCGTGTTCGTCGCCGACGACTCCGCTTGGTTTCAGGAGGCTCCACTCAACGTCGATGCACTCCCCGTCCGCGGGGCAACGGACTTTCGCGCGTGCATCCGCGGCGTCCTCCTGAGGCAGCCGTCGACCCAGTATCGGTCGGCACATGTGGCGTCCTCCCGCCCCGTCGCTCGCCGGTGCAAGCGCTCTGGTCGGTCAAGGCTTCAGCGGTGGGTGAGGCACGCGGTGGCTCGCCAGACGGCCACCCACCAAGTCACGGTGATCGAGCCCGACGAATCTCTCTACGGTCTGTTTGACTGGCTCCGCAGAGGCCGCATCCGAGCGCGACAACAGTGATCTAGCGGCGGAGGTCCTGATGGTCGATGGACCCCGCAGTCCTCCCGACTTCCCTCGCGCTGATGATGGCGACGGTAGAGGCGATCCGTCTCATGCCCATGAGGAGTACCTACCCGAGCCCCTCTCTTCTGAGCAGAGGGAAGAACTTCGCCGCCGGAACATGGATGCTCCTCACACTCCTATCGTTGGAGAAACCCCCGAGGCCCGGGCCTTGGAGGACGCGCGCCTGGCCAATCTGGCTGAGCACACTTGACTGGAAAATCTCTAGCGAGTACTCGATGAGCGTGCACGGCAAAGGGTTCTAGAATCCAGTCGACACCAGCTTTTTCCACCTCCGACTAAGGTATATCGAACTCCAATCCAAAATCTTACAGCTGCAGCTTGAATAGCAGAGTCAATTCAGCCCTCCCAGTCAGAAGCTGGCAGAGGTTTAATGCAGATCAGAGCTTTACTCCGGGCAGCAAGAGAGCAGAATACGGCCGTGTCACAATCACGGAATAGGGTCCATAGCATGTCCGTTGTTGCAGATACAGTCCAGTCGGCTCTTAGCCCAAGATCGCCCCCGAGGCGTGAGGGACATGGTGACCGGCGTGATCAGTACAGAAATCGTGAGCAATATGATCACTGACTCGATCGTGATGATTGTCGTCGAGTGCCCACACCTCACCCAAGGAGTGGATCATACGTGCCTCGACAGCAGGATGACAGACGCCCTCATAGTATTGGGCGAAGTATTCCAGTCGACCCCAGGGAGCCAGGCTTTGATGCGAGATCTATTCTCATTCAGGGTTTGGCCGACAGGAACAGAGCTCACCGAGAAGGTCATGACAGAGATGTACCCACCAGCAGCAGAGTGCGCGTCTCAGGTCCAGAGTGCTTCAGCAGAGCCATCATGGCCGCGTCGATTCCTCCCAACTTCAGGTTGGCGACTGGAGTCAGTAAGTTCACTGGTGAGTCCAAGCCTGATACTTGGCTTCAGGATTACCGAGTGGCTGTTTAGATTGGCGGCGGCAATGATGAAGGGGCCATGAAACACCTGCCTCTGATGTTGGAGGGCTCGACCAGAGCATGGTTGAATCAATTAGCACCCAGCAGCATTTACACTTGGGAAGATCTTGCCCGAGTGTTTGCCAGAACGTTTGAAGGGACATGCAAACGACCAGCAGGGTTAACAGAGCTGCAATCTTGTGTGCAGAAGACAAATGAAACTTTAAGGGATTATATCCAGAGATGGATCACACTGAATCACACAATGGAGAACGTGTCTGATCACCAAGCAGTTTGTGCCTTCAAGGAAGGCGTCAAATACCGAGAGTTGAACTTGAAGTTCGGTCGGACCGGAGACATGTCTCTGAGTCGAATGATGGAGATTGCCACCAAGTATGCTAATGGTGAAGAAGAGGATCGGCTTCGGAGTGGCAAGCACAAATCAGTCGCCCATGAAACCGGAGGAGGAAACTCCAGTCGGAAGCAGAAGCGCAAAGCCGAGCCAGCTGCTCCTGGAGAAACCTTAGTCGTGACTCAAGGAAAATCCAAAGGGAAGCCCAAGGGGCCATGGAACCCTAAGAAGATAAAAGATCAAGATGGAAATGATGTGCTAGATTTGCCATGCCACATCCACACAAAGAAAGATGAAGAGGGTAAAATCATTTATCCGAAGCATACCACTCGGCAGTGTCGGCTCCTAATCCAGCAGTTTCGAGAGAAACAACCCAAAGACAAGGCAAAAGAGTCAGACAAGGTTGAGGACAAGTTGGAGAGTGATGATGGTTACCCTCACATCAATTCCACTCTGATGATTTTTGCTCATGTTGAGAGCAAGAGTCGACTGAAAGTGATCAACAGAGAAGTGAATATGGTCGCTCCGGCGACACCCAGTTATTTGAAATGGTCTCAGACTGCCATCACATTCGACCAGTCCGATCACCCAACGCACATAGCCACCCTTGGGAGGCACGCTTTGGTGGTCGATCCAGTTGTCGAAGGCACTCGACTGACTAAAGTTCTAATGGATGGTGGCAGTGGCCTGAACATTCTGTATGCAAAAACGTTGAAAGGGATGGGCATTCCGATGTCCAGACTCAGTGAAAGCAGTATGAGTTTCCATGGAGTCATTCCAGGCAAGAAGGCTGAATCACTCGGCCAGATTGCTCTTGACGTGGTTTTCGGTGATTCCAAGAATTACCGCAAAGAAAAGTTGACATTTGAAGTTATGGATTTCCAGAGTGCTCATCACGCCATTCTGGGCAGGCCGGCTTATGCATGTTTTGTGGCTCGACCATGCTATGTGTACCTCAAATTGAAGATTCCTGGTCCCAAAGGTGTGATCACTATCACTGGCAATCGAAAAAAGGAAGAAGAGTGCTTCCAGAAGGGCTCGAAGATCACCGATGCGCAGATGGCAGTAGTGGAATTGTAGGAGTATCAGAAAAATGAAGATCCGAGTGATTTGCTGCGAGCTAAGAAGCCTCCAACGGATTCAGCATTTCAGTCGTCCGGTGAAACGAAACCGATTCATATCCACCCGACTGACCCCAATGCTTCTTCGACCCACATTTCAACAACTCTCGACTCTAAATAGGAAGAAGCGCTCATCCAGTTCCTCCGTGAGAACCGGGACATCTTTGCATGGAAACCTTCTGACATGCCTAGTGTTCCCAGGGGACTGGCTGAGCATCGTTTGTGAGTCGACCCAAAGGTAAAACCGATCAAGGAACATCTTCAACGGTCCGCCGTACAGAAGAGAAAAGCAATCGGTGAAGAAGTGGCTCGGCTTCTGGCAGCTGAGTTTATTCGAGAGATTTACCACTCCGAGTGGTTAGCTAATGTTGTCATGGTCCCTATGAAGGACGATTCACTTTGCCTGTGCATCAACTTCAATTATATCAATCGGGCCTGCCCGAAGGATCACTTTCCTCTCCCTCGCATCGATCAGATAGTCGATTCGACTGTGGGCTGTGAGCGTTTGTCCTTTTTGGACGCCTATTCCGGGTATAATCAGATCTGTCTATATGGACCCGATGAAATTAAAACAGCTTTCATCACCCCATTTGGGTGTTTCTGTTATGTCACTGTGCCATTCGATCTGAAGAACGCTGGAGCCACATTCATGCAGATGATTCAGAAGTGTTTACTCACTCAAATCAGTCGGAATGTGGAAGCATACATGGATGACATTGTGGTCAAGTCACGTAAAGGTTCCGACCTACTGGCTGACCTTGCTGAAACCTTTGCCAACCTCAGAAGGTATGATATCAAGCTTAATCCATCAAAGTGCACGTTCGGAGTTCCAGGAGGAAAGTTACTCTGTTTTCTCATTTCCGAACGAGGGATCGATGTTAACCCCAAGAAAGTTGGTGCCATACTTCGAAAGAAACGCCCTGTGTGTGTGCATGATGTCCAGAAGCTTACTAGTTGTTTGGCCGCCCTAAGTCGATTCATTTCCAGACTCGGTGAGAAGGCGCTGCCTCTCTACCGACTGATGAAGAAGTCAGATAAGTTCGAGTGGACTCCCGAAGCTGATGCAGCGTTTGCAGAGCTAAAAGCCCTGCTTTCCACCCAGCCGGTGCTTGCTGCCCCAATCAGCAAACAACCTTTACTGCTTTATATAGTAGCCACTGGACAAGTCGTCAGTACAGTTCTTACGGTCGAGCGAGAAGAAGAGGGAAAAGCCTATAAAGTTCAGCGCCCGGTTTATTATGTTTCTGAAATTCCGACTCCGTCGAAACAGAGATATCCGCATTATCAGAAACTTGTTTATGGGATTTACATGACCACGAAGAAGGTTGCACACTATTTCTCTAACCACTCCATTACAGTCGTCAGCGACGCTCCATTATCAGAAATTTTGCAAAACAGAGATGCAACTAGTTGAGTGGCAAAATGGGCGATTGAACTCCTTCCCTTAGATATTAAGTTTGAGGCGAAGAAAGCTATCAAGTCCCAAGCAATAGCTGATTTCCTCGCCGAGTGGATCGAACAGCAACTGCCAAATCAAGTTCACTCAGAGCACTGGACCATGTTCTTTGATGGTTCCAAGATGCTGAATGGTTCTGGTGCCGGGGTGGTACTAGTATCCCCCCGAGGAGACAAGCTCAGATATGTACTCTAGATTCACTTTGATTCCTCCAATAATGAAGTAGAATATGAAGCACTCTTATATGGGTTGCGCATGGCCATTTCACTCGGCGTCCGTCGCCTCATGGTCTATGGAGACTCAGATTTGGTAGTCAATCAAGTGATGAAAGAGTGGGACGTCAGAAGCCCAGCCATGACTGGCTACTGCAATGCGGTGAGAAAGTTGGAAAAGAAGTTTGAGGGGTTAGAGCTCCATCATATACCCTCACTGAAAAATCAAGCAGCCGATGATTTGGCGAAGATAGGTTCCAAGAGAGAAGCCATTCCCAGCAATGTGTTTTTGGAACACATTCACACACCGTCAGTTCAAGAAGATCCTTTTATAGAAGAGCCCCCGCAACCTAAGAGCGCCACAGATCCGACTGAAGTCGAGATCCCGGCTGTGGTCGACCTAATCATGGAGGTTCTGGTCATCACTCCCGACTGGACAGTACCTTAGATCGCGTACATCCTTAGGAAAGAACTCCCAGAAGATGAAGAAGAGGCTCGACAGATCGTCCGTCGATCCAAGGCCTTTACTGTGATAAGGGGACAATTGTTTAGGGAAAGTGTGACCGGGGTCAGTCAGAAATGCATAACGCCAGAAGAAGGTCGAATGATCCTCAATGGCATCCACTCGGGGACCTGTGGCCACCATGCGTCTTCTCGGGCCATAGTGGCTAAAGCATACCGAGCCGGGTTTTATTGGCCACGAGCAAACGAGATGGCGAAAGATATAGTCGACAGATGTGAAGGCTTCCAGTTTTATTCTGATATGTCTCACAAGCCAGCGTCGGCCCTAAAGACCATTCCCCTCGTCTGGCCCTTTGCTGTTTGGGGATTGGATATGATTGGACCACTGAGAACTGGTAGAAGCGGCTTCACTCGTGTGTTGGTAGCAGTCGACAAGTTTACCAAATGGATTGAAGCTAAACCAATCAAGAATCTTGAAGCCAGCACCGCTGTTAGCTTCATCAGAGAATTGACATTCAGATATGGGGTTCCACACAGCATCATCACTGACAACGGGTCGAACTTCGATTCCGAGGAGTTTAGAGCTTTCTGCGCTTCTCAAGGCACACGAGTCGACTATGCTTCAGTCGCTCACCCGCAGTCGAATGGACAAGCAGAAAGGGCGAATGGCCTAATTCTCAAGGGACTGAAGCCCCGACTGATGCGTGATCTCAAACACGCAGTAGGTGCTTGGGTAGATGAACTTCCATCAGTACTTTGTGGTTTGAGGACAACTCCCAGTCGGTCGACTGGACGAACTCCTTTCTTTATGGTCTACGGAGCCGAAGCTGTTCTGCCAAGTGACCTGCTCCACAACGCACCCCGAGTCGAGCTCTTCTCTGAAGAGGAAGCGGAACAAGCCTGGTAGGATTCAGTCGATCTCTTAGAGGAGGAAACAGAGATGGCCTTGATCCGGTCGACCATTTATCAGCAAGACTTGCGTCGGTTCCACGCCAGAAACATGAAGGGTCGAGCCTTTCAAGAGGGAGACTTGGTTCTTCGAGTGGATCAACAGAAGCCACACAAGCTCGCCCCTGCTTGGGAAGGCCCCTTCATTATCACCAGAGTTCTCCACAATGGAGCATACCATATTTACAATGTCGAGCATCAGAAAGACGAGCCACGAGCTTGGAACGCGGACCTGCTCCGCCTCTTTTATACTTAAGTACTCACTTGGATGAGATGTAATAAGAAATACCTTTGTAGTTTATTTATCAAAAACAAGAGCTTTATAATCTTCCTAAACGATTGTTGTCACTTTTATTTAAGTCTGAAACCCCTTGTGGGTGACTTAGCCGCGAATCTGTTTCGCCTAAGTTTGAAAAATCATACCGAGTGGTGAGCAAGCCTCTCACTCGGAGACTTCGCTGCGAATCCGTTTCGCCTAAGTTCGAAAAATCCTATGAGTGGAGAGCAACCCTCCCACTCGGAGGCTTAGCTGCGAATCCTTTTCGCCTAAGTTTAAAAAATCCTACCGAGTGGTGAGTGAAGGAGTCCTGGATTAGGGGGTATCCGGACAGCCGGACTGTGTACAACGTCCGAACTATTGAAGCATGAAGATACAAGACTCAAGACTTCGGCCCGTGTCCGGATGGGACTTTCCTTGGCGTGGAAGGCAAGCTTGGCGATCCGGATATTATATTTCCTTCCTTGTAACCGACTCCATGTAAACCCTAGCCCTCTCCGATGTCTATATAAACCGGAGAGGTTGGTCCTTAGAAGGCTGATCACAATTACAATCATACCATCATAGGCTAGCTCTTAGGGTTTAGCCTCTACGATCTCGTGGTAGATCTACTCTTGTACTACCCATATCATCAATATTAATCAAGCAGGAAGTAGGGTTTTACCTCCATCGAGAGGGCCCGAACCTGGGTAAACATCTGTGTCCCTTGCTTCCTGTTACCATCAGCCTTGACGCACAGATCGGGACCCCCTACCCGAGATCCGCCGGTTTTGACACCGACATTGGTGCTTTCATTGAGAGTTCCTCTGTGTCGTCGCTACGGGGCTCGATGGCTCCTTCAATCACCGTCAATAACACGGTACCAAACAGTCACGACGAGCACGACTTAGACCTGCTATCGGACAAAGCTCGGGGCATCACCCCCGCAGTAGCCTCGGACCTAAATCCGGAGCAGGCTGCATTGCCTGAGGACGGAGGGCTAGACCCCGCCCCGCAGGTCGCACAATTATCGGCGGTGGAGCCGAACACGGGCCTTACCTCTGTGCTGGCCTACGACTTCGGACCCCCGGACCCATATCCGGATGTCGAGTCCAGTCCGCGCACTCCCGAGCCGGTCGAGCCAGGTTGGGCTCCGGTAACGGAGTATACCGCAGCGGACATCTTTCAGCACTCGCCCTTTGGCGACATGCTGAACTCGTTGAAAACTCTCTCTTTGGCAGAAATTTCTGGGCCAAACTACGTCCGGTTCAAGTGGGAAGCAGGCGATGAAGAAATTCGTTGCCCACCCACCACCCACTTCATAGGCACGATCGATGATTTAACCTACGTGCCTGACTTCGACTCCAAAGACATCGACGGTATGGACGACGATGCAGGAGAAGATGCATGGTGGATACGCCCAAAGAGGACAAAGGCGACAATCCGGACGATAAAACCCCCGGACAAAAGCCAAAGCAACGGCGCAAACGCCGTTCTAAGTCCAGCAACAGTAAAAATAGTGACAAGAGCGCCAGAAGGATCGATACTACAATCGACTCCGAAGGCAACAACGACCACATGGATCCAGTGATGGAGCAGGACGAACCAGGTCACCCCAAACACAGTTCGGAGCAGACGCCCGAGGATAATGATCCCGACGGACGAGGTCATCAAACCGAACCAGCATAGGAAAACAGTCCGGATAATGATGCAATCTCGGAAAAACATGCGGAACGAGATAACCTTCACAGAAAGCTTACGACCACCACAAGAAGTCTAAAGAAGCAGAAGCAACGGCTCAAAGCCGCACAGGAAACACTCAACCTTAGATGGAACAAAGTGCTAGACACTGAAGAAAGATACGGTGATGATTGCCGTAAAAAGAGCTATCCAAAACGCAAGCTACTGCCAGAATTCGACGACGAAGCCGTGCCACTTCGTAGCCGCAACAAAGCGGCTACCGACGCCACACACGATTCACGTGAACACCTGAATAAGAAAGCTGGCGCAACCAGGTCCATTTATGGATCCAAAGGACACACCCCGGCGAGGGACCATGGTCAGCAAAATGATTACGCCAACCGAATACCAGTCCGGAATAAAGACCAGACACAACAAAAGCCGATGACATGCCACAGCACGTCCAAATACAGAGGGGCTGCTCACCCCCTGTGCTTTACTGATGAAGTACTGGACCACGAATTCCCACAGGGCTTTAAACCTGTGAACATAGAGGCATACGACGGAACGATAGACCCAGGGGTCTGGATCGAGGACTTTATCCTACACATACACATGGCTTGTGGGGATGACCTTCACGCCATCAAATACCTCCCGCTCAAGCTGAAGGGACCAGCTCGACACTGGTTGAAAGGCCTCCCCGAAAATTCAATTGGGAGCTGGGAGGAACTCGAGGACGCTTTCAGGGCCAACTTTCAAGGGACCTATGTCCGGCCTCCGGATGCTGACGACTTAAGTCACATAGTCTAACAGCCCGGAGAATCCGCCCGCAAGTTTTGGAACAGATTCCTCACTAAGAAGAATCAAATTGTTGACTGTCCAGATGTCGAAGCCTTAGCAGCATTCAAACACAGCATCCGTGACGAGTGGCTCGCCAGACACCTCGACCAAGAAAAGCCAAGGACAATGGCAGCCCTAACAAGCCTTATGACCCGCTTTTGCACGGGAGAAGACAGATGGCTAGCCTGTAAAGGCACCAGCGACCCCAGCACATCCGAAATAAGGAATGGTAACGGGAAGCCACGGCGTCATAAAAACAAACGCCAAAATAAGGAAGAGAGCCCGGATAACACGACGGTTAATGCCGGATTCAGGGGCTCTCGACCTAATCAGCTAAACAAGCCATCTAAAGGCAACAAAGAGGGACCGTCCGGTCTGAATAGAGTCCTAGACAGACTATGCCAAATTCATGGCACCCCTGACAAACCTGCAAACCACACGCACAGAGAGTGCTGGGTCTTCAAGCAGGCCAGCAAATTAAATGCCGAACACAAGGAAAGGGAAACACCAAGTGAAGATGAGGATGAACCTCGCCGGCCGAACACTGAAGGACAGAAAAATTCCCGCCAGAGGTTAGAACAGTGAACATCATCCACGCGACTCACACATCCATGAGGAGGCACGAACGCGCGCATAGAGACGCGCTCGATATAGAGCCCATCGTACTCACGCCTAACCACTGGATGCCTTATCCGATCACTTTTGATAACTTGGATGACCGAACTAGTATTCGGCGCAGAGGATTAAAGGCCTTGGTACTCGACCCGATAGTCGACGGATACCGTCTCACCCGCGTCCTTATGGACGGCGGCAGCAGTCTCAATTTAATATATGAAGACACTGTCCGCAGGATGGGGATAGACTCATCCAGAATTAACCAAATCAACACCACCTTTGAAGGGGTAATACCAGGCGTTGAAGCCCATAGCAGAGGCTCCATCGCACTGGAGGTAACATTAGGCCCTCCAGGCAACTCCAGAAGCGAAGAACTACTCTTCATCATCGCACCCTTCCAAAGCGACTATCACGCAATGCTCGGAAGAACAGCCTTCGCCCGCTTCAACGCATTGCCGCACTATGGCTACCTTACACTTAAGATGCCCGGTCCACGTGGCGTCATCACCGTTAGCAGACTAACAGAGCGCTCGTCACGCGCAGAGGAACACGCGTCGGCCTTCGCGGCCGGACTATAAGCGGCCTCCAACACAAGAAAACATGACTGGTCCTTAAAGACCACAGACTCGGCTAGACGAGTCCGGTCGCCCAGATAAAATTGAACCAGGGCACTGTATATGTAATCCCATAGTGGACACCAGGGGCTATAAATACTTAACACAGTCCCACAGTTGGCTCAACCTTATGGGCAGGCAAACATCTCACACTTTTATTATCCATCGCATACTTACGTTGCACTCTTCTACGAGTTTTCCTTCTTTCCCCAGACAACGTTCGCGCAATACCCTTCTAGTATACGGCACAACGGAGACAAAGGCGCAGACGTGCAGCAGGGCCCCATTCAACAGGTTTCTTTTTAGATTAAGCCCCTGTGTAAACCTTTTTTATTGCCTCTTGTTGTTTAACCATCCCATGGGTTCCATACCCACAGAGGATACTGCCGTTTTTGGCATCTCGCCACGACAGATTAACGCATGTACCTGGAAAAACAGGGTTTATATCGAATGGGCATTCTTGAGCCCATCGACTATTAAAAAGTCCGAATACCCTCGGGAGTGTTTGGCATCACGAGTTTGGCCTTATATGCAGCAGCTCCGAATCATGTCTTTGGTCAAATGTTGGGTTTGCCCGGCTCCTGGGTTTGCCGCATTACGTTCCGTTATTATCGGCTAAGGTGGCCAAAGGAGAACTACTGCGATTGTGCCCTCATTATTCCGGATGAGCACCTCAGTAGAGAAAGCCCAAAACTGACTGTCCTGATACAGCGAGAGACTGTTCAACAACTCGTAGACCTATCGGGATCTTTAGGATCCCTCTGCATTAACGAAGGACCATTTCCCGGTCATGTACACACGCGCCCGTATTCGGATGCACGCGAAGGTACCAGGGGCTACATAGTAGCCCCAACATTAGACTCCCATGGCTAAGCGAAAGTGTTACAGCTATATAGTCCGGTTGCCTAGTTCGACGTGCGATCACCTCCTTCATGGACCAAGATGTTGGATCAAGTGTGATTAAGCATATTTTTGCGAACACCCCCGCATTGCCTGTGTGGGGGATGAAGCCAACGACTGCTATCTTTCGAATTAAACATTCATATGTAAACAGCCATACAGGGGACACAATAATACTTTCGGGCAAAAAGTATAAATATAGCCTTACAACCAAACTAACATTGTCTGTTACAATGATTCGATTCATCACTCAAATAAGACATTCTTCGAGCACTACGCCTCTATTAGGAGGGCACTTTCTGTGACCTGCGCCAAGTAGTGCTCGGCCGGATACTGCCCCCCCGCCGGATCTTGGGTTGCTATAATGTTGGCCTCCATATCCGTCCAATAGGCTTTAACGCGGGCAAGAGCCATTCGTGCACCCTCTATGCACGCCGACCTCCTCATGGCGTCGATCCGAGGCACGACCCCAAGGAACCGCTACACCAAGCCAAAGTAACTATCCGGCTTAGGCCCTTCTGGCCAAATATGGTCTATCACAGACCGCATTGCAAGACCGGACAGCCCGTGAAGCTCCGCTATAGCAGCCATCTTGTCATTTAACGGCAGCGGGCGAGTGGGAGCATTGAATTGCGACCAGAAAAGCTTCTCCACCTTCTTATCACCCTTACAATCGAAGAATCGGCAGCATCAGCCGTACTCTTCGCCAAATCCGCATATGCATCCGCGGGACTCCAGCGCCCATCCAGGGGAGCGTACTTCGGATCGAAGAACTTCGTCCGCAGCAAGTAGGAACCTCCAGCCACGATTTTACCGTCCTGTTGAAGCTCCTCCCACGCCCCCTGAGCTCGGTCCGTATTTCCTTGGTGGCATTGCGTGCCTTGTCCAGCTAGGCCAAGTTATCCTTATGCTCCTTTTTAAGGAGCTCATACCGGTCAGCGGCATTTTTTAACTCAATAGCCATTTCAGCCATCTTTTCTTCGCTTCGGCGATGAGCAGCCTGTTCGGCTCTCAGTTCCTCGGTCGCCTTTAGGGCAGCCGCATTGCTATTCAAGCTTGTTCCTTGGCTTGGACAAGTTCTGCCCTCAGGGCCTCCACGGAAGCAGCACCATCTGCAGTCCGAACATATTACATTTATATCATGCCGCCTCCATATTCTCCTATACAAAGGAAGGCAGAGCACATACCTTATGACTTGTCCAGCCGCTCGTTCACCAGCGTGATATCGGCATCAATCGATCAAATCTGCCTGGTTAGTTCAGAAACTTCCACGGACTGGTCGGCGGCCAGACTCACAGGTACCCGCACATATTTATAGCACAATCATTGATTTATGATCCCCTGTTTGCCCCCTAGGGCGGGCAACCAGTGTCTCAGGGGCTACTATCTATATGGAGCACACCTAACGCGTGCCTCACAGCCAAAAACAGTGTATTCTTCACTACATACCTCAAAGCCTCTGAGCAGACTTGCAAATGCTTCATTCAAACCGCTTGTAGCGGACGAAATCTTCTGGAGCACCGCGCTCATTAATGAGCGGTGCTCCTCTGAGAGCACAACCCGCTCCAGTAGGCCCGTCAGTATGTCCGACCAGACATCGAACTATGCCGGACCCTTCCCATCGCCCCTCACGGGAGCCAAACGCTCCGAGCATAGGGCGGCTGACGCGTTGGCCTCCGCCTTCGGCAGATCCGGACTCCTCCGTGACGACACTTCGGTGTCGCCCACTTCGCGAGCCGGAGAGGTAGGTGGGGTCTCGCTCTCCATCATCTCCGGAGGAAGGTCCCCCAAAGACGAACTATGGTGAGAGGGGCTGCTAGCCGAACTGTGAAAGACAGATCCTGGTTATTGATCTAGGAGGAACGCAACATCTTGGAGTTTAAAATTAACTTACAGCTTGGTGGAGGGCTGGCCCGTTGTTGGGCACGATGCGGTGAGGGTGCCCGTTGGGGTAGAGCCCCCTGGTGTTATCTTTTTCCCGGGTTTGGGCATCTCCCTCTCCGGGTCTTCGGAGGCGGCCCTCTTCTTCCCGTGCGGGGAGGAGGCCTTAGCCTCCCCCTCCCGACTATTCTCCTTAGGGGAGTTGACAATTCCCCCGGTTCGGACGCGTAGTGTGTGGGGTTCGGACTCTTCGTCCTTCCCCTTGTCTTTCCCCGGGGGCATCCTGCTGAGTACTCGATCAAGCATCTTGGCCATGGTGGGGGCGGGAGAGCCTTCGGGAAGTGGCGCCGGACACCTAATTCTCTCCGCCTTGCTGAGCCATTCCTGGACGCGGATGATTTTTAGAATAAACAATCATAACAGATACAAAACACGGTGTCCGGTATCAAGTTTACTTACTTGGGTATCTAGGAGATTACAACTTAGGCCCGCATCCTCGGTGGTGTCAGGACACTTTACTTTCCGTCCGAAGAATAATTTTCACATCTCTTCGAGCTTTAGGCCGAAGAAGTGCTTGACGGTCCGCGGACCCTCCGGATTGAACTCCCACATCCAGAGAGGCCGGCGTTGGCATGGCAACATCCGCCGGATCAACATCACTTGCATTGTGCTGACAAGATTAATGTCCCTTGCAAGAATTTCCCGGATGCGATTTTGAAGTACGGGTATGTCACTAGCGGGTCCCCAATTCCGTCCTACGTCCGCCCAAGACGCCAACTGTGACGGAGGGCCTGAACGAAACTCGGGGGCAGCCACCCACTTTGTGCACCTAGGAGCCGTGACATAAAACCACCTCCGCTGCCATACATCGGATACTTCTGGGAAAGAACCCTCTTGCCATGGGGCATCGCCGTTCCTGCTTATTATGGCACCTCCGCACTCCATGTGTCGCCCCTCGATCATCTTCGGCGTCACATTGAAGGTCTTGAGCCATAAGCCGAAGTGTGGGGTGATATGGAGAAAAGCCTCGCACACGATAATAAACGACGAGATATGGAGGATGGCGTCAGGAGCCAGATCGTGAAAATCAAACCCATAATAGAACATGATCCCCCTCACGAAGGGATCGAGGGTGAAACCCAGACCGTGGAGGAAGTGTGGGACGAAAACGACACACTCATTGGGCCCCGGCGTAGGGATGACCTGCTCTTGAGCAGGAAGCCCGTGCTGGATATCTGTAGTCAGCTATCCGACCTCCCTAAGCTTTGCAATGTCCTTCTCCTCAATCGAGGAGGCCACCCACCGGCCTTTAGGGTCAGATCCGGACTTGTTGGAGGATTCGGGAGGGGTGGATCTTAGGTTTTGGGTGTTAGAACTCGAGGTGCGAGAAGGCGCGATGAAGGTGAAAAAAGAGGCGTAGGTCTCGACCCCTTTATAAAGAGGGTGAATATAAAGAGTCCCCGGTGTGACCGTTTGAGGCTTATCTGAAAACACACACGGGTTATACCAACAACCGTCGTGGGGTCATGCGTGCTCATATTGATGGAAAATCCCGTAATAAGAGGAACACGATCTCTGCCTCGACGGGACGTGCTAATAAAACCGCCTCGGAACACGAGTCATTGTGGGGCAGGAAACGTCGGTTCGCGTTGGACCAAGCCCCGACGCGAGGGCACGATGCACGAAGATTGCCAGCGAATCAGATCTATACCATACGGAGATCATCTTGCAGATCCGGACACGGTCTACGTGTTCGATGACCACTTTGGAGTATTCGGAGGAGGAACCCGCCCGCCCTGCAATGCCGAAGACAAGACTGCGCGCCGGACTCATCATCATTGAAGCCTGGTTCAGGGGCTACTGAGGGAGTCCTAGATTACGGGGTATCCGGACAGCCGGACTGTGTACAACGTCCGGACTATTGAAGCGTGAAGATACAAGACTCAAGACTTCGGCCCGTGTCCGGATGGGACTTTCCTTGGCGTGGAAGGCAAGCTTGGCGATCCGGATATTATATTTCCTTCCTTGTAACCGACTTCATGTAAACCCTAGCCCTCTCGGGTGTCTATATAAACTGGAGAGGTTGGTCCTTAGAAGGCCGATCACAATTACAATCATACCATCATAGGCTAGCTCTTAGGGTTTAGCCTCTACGATCTCGTGGTAGATCTACTCTTGTACTACCCATATCATCAATATTAATCAAGCAGGAAGTAGGGTTTTACCTCCATCGAGAGGGCTCGAACCTGGGTAAACATCTGTGTCCCTTGCTTCCTGTTACCATCAGCCTTGACGCACAGATCGGGACCCCCTACCCGAGATTCGCCGGTTTTGACACCGACAGTGAGCAAGCCTCTATCTCGGGGGCTTAGCTGCAGTCCAAGTACTCGCCTAAGTTTGAAAAATCCTACCGAGTGGAGAGCAACCCTCTCACTCGGGGGCTTAGCTGCAGTCCAAGTACTCGCCTAAGTTCAAAAAATCCTACCGAGTGGTGAGCAACCCTCCCACTCGGAGGCTTAGCTGCAGTCCAAATACTCGCCTAAGTTTGAAAAATCCTACCGAGTGGTGAGCAACCCTCCCACTCGGGGGGCTTAGCTGCAGTCCAAGTACTCGCCTAAGTTTGAAAAATCCTACCGAGTGGTGAGCAACCCTCCCACTCGAGGGCTTAGCTGCAGTCCAAGTACTCGCCTAAGTTGGAAAAATACTACTGAGTGGAGAGCAACTGTCGGCGTTCTGGGAACGGGGGTCCCCAGACTTGCCTGCCTGCGGCCTGCGGTGTGGCTCAAAGGGGGGGCCATCACGGCCCATCTTCACCAACACAAGCTCAAGACCCTCGCGAGGGGCCAAGCCTCGCCGGGCAGACGACAGGGAGCTTCCTCAGGCACGGCCTCATCAGGCTGGCTCACGAGGAGGCGGAAAGATCAAGGCGGGGTACCTCACGAGGTGCCCATGACGCAAGCCATGACGACCAAGGGCGCCAGGCGGGCGCCAGCCCACGCAGTGTCCTCCTTTCCTCTTTGGTGCAAAGGGAGCAAGCGCAGGCGAGAGCATCAAGCAAAGGCGTCCATTTCGGTGCAACAAGACCAAGACCAGCCCAACAGCAGGAAGGAAGTCATTGTGGAGCCCAAGCCGGCGTCACCACCAGAGCCTTTGACAGGCGAGGACCAACTTTAGTCAGGATAAGTGTACCAGATGTTCCCCTTCAAAATGGCCAATTGTTGGCGCCCTTCCCGCTCAATATTTCGGAAGAGGCCCAGATCCTCTGCCTATAAATAGGAGTAGCCTTCCACAGGGTAGAGGGGGATCGAGATCCGGAATCGAGAACAGAGCTAGAGGCCAAACATCTAGAGAGAGAGAGAAGGCGACTGAACTCCCCCAAGCAGTTCATCGCCCCGGCCAAGAATAGGCCCTCGCGAGGCTGTTCTTCCTTGTATTGTTCATCACCATCAGCCCAAGAGGCAATCCACCACACCACAAACTAGAGTAGGGTATTACACCACAACGGCGGCCTGAACTAGTATAAACTGTGTGTCTCTTGTGTTGTTCCTTTCATAGCTTAGATCTTAGCGAGACGGCAGGGTACAGGTAGGTAGAGGGCGAATCTCCGTGCGCACCCCAGTGTTCGAACCTCAAGGGTCTGCCGGAAACCGAAATCCGATATTTGGCGTGCCAGGTAGGGGTGCGCCGGAATTCGTCTTCCGCCGCCCTGTTCTCTGTCAACCAGCGCTTGCATGTCTGACGCTCGTCGGGCCCGCGCCGAGCGCTGAGCCGCTCTCGCTTCCCGCGTCGCCCAGACGGCTCCCGTCGGCGGGCACCCTCATCGTTCCCCGTCACCAGCCGTCAACGCCGCCACCGGCCCAGCGGGGAACGAGCAGCAAGCATCGTCCTAGCATCCCTCCGTGAGGCAAGACGGCCGCACTGCTACCCCCTAACTCGCCCCGGCTGGTTCTTCGTCTCGCGCATTCCGCGCGCCCATGGAGGCTCGGGCTGCGCTCATCGCGGCAAACGAGCTCCTGCGCTACTGTCCAGTTGACGACGTCTACGAAGAGTGGCTCGACCGCGTCGCCGAGCTCGTCCACACCGCAGGGGGCTCCCCCGCGCCGTCCGTCCCGCTGCACCGCACCCCGCCTTTTGCAGGCGACGAAGCTCCGGGGGCGCCTCGGCCGCCTCCCCCTCAAGAAGGCGCGCTGGCCCCAAGGCGCGTGGTCCCTGGGCGGAACCCGCTCCGTCCAGCGCCAACGCGGCAAGAGCAGAGCTGCCAGGAGGTCCCTCGCCCGCAAGAAGCTGCCCGGGTGCTCCCCGCTCCGGCTCGTCGCGACCACGCACCCACTCCGGCACGTCAAGACCCCACGCTGCTCCCAGCTGCCGCACATGGGGACCCGCAAGACCAAGCTCTTCGTCATCCAAAGCCTCCCGTGGCCACAACAGGCTGTCGTGCCTTCACCACCGAGCTGCGCAGCGTCGCGTGGCCCGACAAGTTCAAGCCGGACCTGCCTCCTCGCTACGACGGTACGACCGACCCCGCCGAGTTCCTCCAGCTCTACGATCTGGGCATCGAAGCCGCCAACGGAGACGAGAAGGTCAAGGCAAACTGGTTTCCCATGGCGCTCAAGGACGGGGCCCGCACGTGGCTCCTGAACCTGCCTCCGGGCATGATCTCCTCCTGGGACAAGATGCGCACCCGCTTCATCGCCAACTTCCAAGGTACTCGTGACCGGCCGCCCGCCGTAAGCGACATGCGCCGCATCAAGCAGCAACCAGGGGAGACCCTGCAGAAGTACATCCAGCGCTTCAACAACGCACGCCTCAAGATTCCCAAGGTGACCGAGGAGGCCATCATCTCCGCCTTCTCCGACGGTGTGCGCGACGTCAAGATGAAGGAGGAGCTGGCGATGCATGAAGATCTGTGCACTTCCTTGGAGCTGTTCAACTTGGCGACCAAGTGTGCCAGGGCCGAGGAAGGGCGTCTCTCCCTCCTCGAGCTACCTGCCGCAGACCCAGAAGAGAAGAAATCCAAGGCCAAGGACGTGAAGCGCAAGGGGGCTACCGTGCTCGCGACAGAACCGGACACTAAGCGGGGCAGAGATCAGCCTGAGTCTTCCAAGGGCAGCCGGTACTGTGTGTACCACGACCTCCACACCCACAACACCAACGAATGTCAAGAGCTCCGAGCCGTGCGAGAAGGGAGGATCGGCCGACGTCCCGACCGCAGCGACCGGGGCTACAGGCGAGGAGGAGGAAGGAACACAGGACGCTGGGAAGACCGTGGCCCTCGCCAGGGATGGCGTGACCAACCTTGCGAGGATCGCTGGCAAGACCCGCCTCACGAGGGAGGCTGGAGGGATCAGCCTCGCGAGGATCCCCGCAAGGCAACGCAGGCCTCCCTCCTCTGCCACCGCAGCCAAGGAGAAATGAAGACCATCATCAGGACGAGGGGGCTGGGGGCTTCCAGGAGCCGCGCGCGATCGCCTGCATCCTGGGCGGAGCTCAAGCCCCAGCCTCTCAACGCATCTTCAAGCAGTTCACCCGCGAAGTGAATGCAGTCCTCCCCAAGCTTGAAGCCACACGCCCCCTCAGGTGGTCGCCGTGTGCCATCACGTTCAGTTCAGCGGATCAGCTCAAGTGTGCTGCCACAGCCGGAGTCCTCCCGATGCTTTGCTCCCCAATCATCAGCAACGTGCTAGTCACCAAGACCCTCATCGATGGCGGGGCAGGGCTCAACGTCCTGTCTGTGGAAACGTTCAACAATCTCCAAGTGCCTTACAATCAGCTTCAGCCAACCAAGCCTTTCTCCGGAGTCACCGACGGCTCCACGGTCCCGATTGGGCAGGTTCGCCTCCCTGTCACCTTCGGCGCGCGTGACAGCTACCGCACCGAGCTCATCGACTTCGACGTCGCCCATGTTCGCCTGCCATACAACGCCAACCTCGGGTACCCAGCGCTGGCCAAGTTCATGGCCGTAACCCACCACGGCTACAACGTCGTCAAGATGCCAGGAAGTGGCGGAGTCATCACGGTGCCCTGCGAAGAGAGAGACGCGGTGTGCTCCCTGGAGCGAGCCTTTCAGGCCGCATCACTGGAAGACCCGGATCGCAGAAGCAGGAGGCTTCCCGAGACCGCCCCCAAGAAGAAGAAGACATCCTCCGGCTCGGCCCCTTAGGAGGCAGGTCCCTCAGGGCCCGCGCCCGCTCAGGGGGAACCTCCTTCCATCACATAGGAAAGCGCGCCCGGCGCCCTCCTCAGGCAGGGCTCGGGGGCTCCCCCCTGGAGGGCCACCGACCTTGCTAAGGTCACGAGGGAGGCGCTTGGGCACCACTTGGAGGCGTGTTTCGAAGCATGTTTCCCTCAAGAAGAAGCAAGGCAAGGAGGGCCAAACCCTCAGGAGTTCGTCAGCAAGGCCATCAGGAGCTGCAGGAGTCAAGAGTCATGAGTGGCAGCCGCCGCTTACCCGCCGTACCACCCCACCCAGGCGAGGATGGTGGGCTGCGCGTCTGCATCGACATACCAGGGCTCAACCGAGCCGCCTCTCAGGAGCACCTCTGGCCCTCTCGCGTGGGGCGCTGCGAAGGTCCACCTCATAGCTATGTTCGCATGCCTTATGGCCTGCCGAACGCAGCCGCCACGTACCAGCGCCTCATGATGGACATCCTGGAGGCTCAAGAGGCCAGGCGTTCAGCAGCCCTGGCGGAGATGGAGATGGTCCACGAGGAGCCACCAGCGCCTCCGGAGCCTCCCGAGGCCCACGGGCCTGGGGGCTCGTGAGGATCGGCTCCCGCAGCCCACCGAGTCTGCTGCACCAACACCCTTTCGTCTTCAACGCTATCAGGTGACATCTTTCAAGTTTCATTTCCAGCTGGGAGCGCCCCCCAGGGCTGCATTATTCCCAGGCCCCGTGGGTCCGTCCCTGCGGCGTGTATCCCTTTACTTCATGTTCCGAGCTTACCTTGTTGGGGGCGCCCCTCGGGTTGCATCATCCCCAGGTCGCTCGGGTCCGGCCCGGCGATGTTCGTCTTCTTTGCACTTATCTAAATGGACCCGCTCCTTCGTGATTAACATGCTTGACCTAGTTGCCCGCTCAACCGACACCAACTGTTGGAGATGCTCCCTAACGGCACGATGCTTGCGCACTGGTCCGTCCCTGCAATGCCGACAAACCTGAATGGCTGAGCTCTGGCCGCGGCAGCCCCGCATAGCGACACCTCGTCAAGCCTTCAGTGCCTCGTCACCCCTCCGGGGCAACTAACGGCTGACTGTCGATTGTCATGGCGAACTTTCATTCTTTCTGTGATGAGCCTGCAGGATCTCTGCAAAGAACAGCTGAGGGAGTCCTGGATTAGGGGGTGTCCGGATAGCCGGACTACCATCACCAGCCGAACTATCATTTGCCGGACTATCATCATCGACCGGACTCCAAGACTATGAAGATACAAGATTGAAGACTTCCCCCCGTGTCCGGATGGGACTTTCCTTGGCGTGGAAGGCAAGCTTGGCGATACGGATATGTAGATCTCCTACCATTGTAACCGACTCTATGTAACCCTAGCCCTCTCCGGTGTCTATATAAACCGGATGGCTCTAGTCCGTAGGACAACAATCACAACAACCCTTACAATCATACCATAGGCTAGCTTCTAGGGTTTAGCCTCCTTGATCTCGTGGTAGATCCACTCTTGTAAACATCCACAATATCAATATCAATCAAGCAGGACGTAGGGTTTTACCTCCATCAAGAGGGCCCGAACCTGGGTAAACATCGTGTCCCTTGTCTCCTGTTACCATCCGCCTA
>LR880968.1:108439936-108469144 GCA_904067115.1 Aegilops sharonensis | reverse complement strand
TAAATCTGTCTTACACCCGTTGTATGTGAACGTAAGAATCCATCACACCCGATCATCACGTGGTGCTTAGAAGCGACGAACTGTAGCAACGGTGCACAGTCAGGGGAGAACACTTCTTGAAATTTGTGTAAGGGATCATCTTATTTACTACCGTCATTCTAAGTAAACAAGATGCATAAACATAATAAACATCACATGCAATTATATAGTGACATGATATGGCCAATATCATTTTGCTCCTTTTGATCTCCATCTTCGGGGCTCCATGATCATCATCGTCACCGGCATGACACCATGATCTCCATCATCATGATCTCCATCATCGTGTCCCCATGAAGTTGTCTCGCCAACTATTACTTCTACTACTATGGCTACCGGTTAGCAATAAAGTAAAGTAATTACATGGCGTTGTTCAATGGCACGCAGGTCATACAATAAATAAAGACAACTCCTATGGCTCCTGCCGGTTGTCATACTCATCGACATGCAAGTCGTGAATCCTATTACAAGAACATGATCAATCTCATACATCACATATCATTCATCACATTCTTCTTGGCCATATCACATCACATAGCATACCCTGCAAAAACAAGTTAGACGTCCTCTAATTGTTGTTTGCATGTTTAACGTGGCTGCTATGGGTTTCTAGCAAGAACGTTTCTTACCTACGCAAAACCACAACGTGATATGCCAATTGCTATTTACCCTTCATAAGGACCCTTTTCATCGAATCCGTTCCGACTAAAGTGGGAGAGACTGGCACCCGCTAGCCACCTTATGCACCAAGTGCATGTCAGTCGGTGGAACCTGTCTCACGTAAGAGTACGTGTAAGGTCGGTCCGGGCCGCTTCATCCCACAATACCGTCGAAACAAGATTGGACTAGTAACGGTAAGCATATTGAACAACATCAACACCCACAACTACTTTGTGTTCTACTCGTGCAAAGAATCTGCGCAATAGACCTAGCTCATGATGCCACTGTTGGGGAACGTAGCAGATATTCAAAATTTTCTACGCATCACCAAGATCAATCTATGGAGATTCTAGCAACGAGGGGAAGAAGAGTGCATCTACATACCCTTGTAGATCGCTAAGCGGAAGCGTTCAAGAGAACGGGGTTGAAGGAGTCGTACTCGTCGTGATCCAAATCACCGGAGATCCTAGTGCCGAACGGATGGCACCTCCGCGTTCAACACACGTACAACCCGGTGACGTCTCCCATGCCTTGATCCAGCAAGGAGAGAGGGAGAGGTTGAGGAAGACTCCATCCAGCAGCAGCACAACGGCATGGTGGTGATGGAGGAGCGTGGCAATCCCGCAGGGCTTCGCCAAGCACCAAGGGAGAGGAGGAGGAGGAGAGGCAGGGCTGCACCAAGAGGGAGAGGTTCTCATGTGTATTGCAGCCCCAAACCTCAACTATATATAGGGGGGAGGGGGGGCTGCGCCCCCTTTAGGGTTTCCCCACCCCAAGGGGTGCGGCCAGCCCTAGATCCCATCTAGGGGGGCGGCCAAGGGGGGAGGAGTGCCTCCCAAGTCAAGTGGAGGCCTCCCCCTTTAGGGTTTTACCCTTCCCATGCGCATGGGCCTTGGGGGGGCTGGTGCCCCTGGCCCATTAAGGCTAGGGCGCCCCCCTACAGCCCATGCTACTGTATTGGACGTGGTGGAACTATTTCCGGACCTCCGGACCCCTCCGGAATCCTCCGGAACCTTCTGGAAGCTTCCCGGTACAATACCGAAAAAACCCGAACTTTTTCCGGAACCCGAACAACAACTTTCCATATATAAATCTTTACCTCCGGACCATTCCGGAACTCCTCGTGATGTCCGGGATCTCATCCGGGACTCCGAACAACATTCGGTAAACACATACAAACTTCCTTTATAACCCTAGCGTCATCGAACCTTAAGTGAGTAGACCCTACGGGTTCGGGAATCATGCAGACATGACCGAGACGTTCTCCGGTCAATAACCAACAGCGGGATCTGGATACCCATGTTGGCTCCCACATGTTCCACGATGATCTCATCGGATGAACCACGATGTCAAGGACTCGATCAATCCCGTATACAATTACCTTTGTCTAGCGGTATTGTACTTGCCCGAGATTCGATCGTTGGTATCCTATACCTTGTTCAATCTCGTTACCGGCAAGTCTATTTACTCGTTCCGTAACACATCATCCCGTGATCAACCCCTTGGTCACATTGTGCACACTATGATGATGTCCTACCGAGTGGGCCCAGAGATACCTCTCCGTTTACACGGAGTGACAAATCCCAGTCTCGATTCATGCCAACCCAACAGATACTTTTGGAGATACCTGTAGTGCACCTTTATAGTCACCCAGTTACGTTGTGACGTTTGGTACACCCAAAGCATTCCTACGGTATTCGGGAGTTGCACAATCTCATGGTCTAAGGAAATGATACTTGACATTAGAAAAGCTTTAGCATACGAACTACGATCTTTGTGCTAGGCTTAGGATTGGGTCTTGTCCATCACATCATTCTCCTAATGATGTGATCCCGTTATCAACGACATCCAATGTCCATGGTCAGGAAACCGTAACCATCTATTGATCAACGAGCTAGTCAACTAGAGGCTTACTAGGGACATGGTGTTGTCTATGTACCCTCACATGTATCTGAGTTTCCTATCAATACAATTATAGCATGGATAATAAACGATTATCATGAACAAGGAAATATAATAATAACTAATTTATTATTGCCTCTAGGGCATATTTCCAACACTTTCTCACCAAACGATGTCTGCTTGAGCGCTAAGGGGGACCTCCTGAGCATCGCGACTCAGGGGCTCTTACCGGACCCCGGGCCGCTCAACTCCTGGCCTTTACCACGGCATCGCGACCTGGCATACCAGCAACGGCTGAAGCTTGCCTTGGGACTGGGACCTGTCGGCGCAGAGCATCAAGCCCTCACAAGGTTCGAAAGGGAGAACTGAGCTAAGACGGAATGAGCGACTCGCACTGCTTCACAACAAGGACATATTAACAAACAGGACCACGGGCACCTTACAAGCCCCCACGGGGCGCGTTTTTGATTCCTCGCAGGGAACAGATCCTAGAGAACGCTAACTACGCACGCTCCTGCAAAAGACACCATCATCAACAGTGGGCCACCAGGCACCAGCGCCAACCCCATCCAGATCAGAGGCGGCGACGGCCTGCCGAGTCCGCCCTGCTCCGAGAGCGGCGCAGGCTCGGAGGCTCGTAGCTATCGTCGCTCGTCTCTGGAGTTGCGAAGAGCTCGGCGGAGTCACTGGATCCTCCGACGCCTCCACCTCCTGAGGAGCTGCCGAGGGAGCGGTCGGCAAGCCTAGCCCTCGCCATGGTAGGGCCTCGATCACCTCTCCCAGAGCAGCACTCCAGCCGGCGCCCTTCTGCATCGAAGACCTTGAAGAGCATGACCGAAGCGCCGTCGTACTCCAGGTGGATCACGAGGGCGTCCCTTGTCCCGCAGACCCGGGCGATCTCGCCCCAGCCTCGAGTCAGGAAGACCTCGCCCGGGGCAACGACCTCAACCTCTGCCCCGGTTGCGAGGGTGCTGCAGCCGGCGTGCTGCAGCCAGAGCTCCAGGGGTCCTCCCCGCGGAATCGCAGAGGCGAAGAAGGGAGGAAGGTGAATCCAAGACCGAGGAGCCATGGAGGCATGGAGGACGAACTCTCGGGAGGAGCCCTCGGTGTGGACTCCAGGGGGGACAACGCGCACCTTCGTGACCCGTCGGCGCCGACGGCGGCGTCGCCCGTGGCGTTCGGCATCAACCCTTTCAGAGCCCTCGATCTGGGCGTACAATGGAAGCGGGAACCTCGGTGGTGGCCGCTCGCACCAGGGCCTCGACACCACCTGGTGGGGACCCTCATTCCGATGGCAGAGGGTTAGCCGTTTCTTCGGCGGGAGCGGGTCAGGACCCTCTTGGGGAGCCTTTCCCTTCTCTGCCGTGGAGAACCGGTGAATCGGAGCCATTGCAGCAAGACGGAGCGAGGACCGGGAAGAAGGAGAAGCAAGAAGGAACGGACTGGAGGAGCGCTCGCCGTTCCGTACTTAAAGCCAGAGGAAGCCAACCGCCGGCCTCCATGATCACAGGTAATCATAACCCGCTTCTCATGCAGGGACTCGTCAAATCGTGCAGTTGCCGAGGCATCGTGCGGAAGTGGAGACGCCCACGTCCAATCAACCGCCACGCAGTGCCCAAGGCCGCAGGCTGTTAGGGCCTGCGGCGCTTCGCACTTGCCCCTTCGCCTCTCTGCTCGGCCAAGCCCGGGAGCGCCTCGGGCCCGGTGGCTACTGTCGTCGTTCTGGGAATGGGGGTCCCCAGACTTGCCTGCCTGCGGCCTGCGGCGTGGCTCAAAGGGGGGCCCATCACGGCCCATCTTCACCAACACAAGCTCAAGACCCTCGCGAGGGGCCAAGCCTCGCGGGGCGGACGAGAGGGAGCTTCCTCAGGCACGGCCTCATCAGGCTGGCTCGCGAGGAGGCGGAGAGATCAAGGCGGGGTACCTCACAAGGTGCCCATGACGCAAGCCATGACGACCAAGGGCGCCAGGCGGGCACCATCCCGCGCAGTGTCCTCCTTTCCTCTTTGGTGCAAAGGGAGCAAGCGCAGGCGAGAGCATCAAGCAAAGGCGTCCATTTCGGTGCAACAAGACCAAGACCAGCCCAACGGCAGGAAGGAAGTCATTGTGGAGCCCAAGCCGGCGTCACCACCAGAGCCTTTGACAGGCGAGGACCAACTTTAGTCAGGATAAGTGTACCAGATGTTCCCCTTCAAAATGGCCAATTGTTGGCGCCCTTCCCGCTCAATATTTCGGAAGAGGCCCAGGGCCTCTGCCTATAAATAGGACTAGCCTTCCACAGGGTAGAGGGGGATCGAGATCCGGAATCGAGAACAGAGCTAGAGGCCAAACATCTAGAGAGAGAGAGAGAAGGCGACTGAACTCCCCCAAGCAGTTCATCACCCCGGCCAAGAACATGCCCTTGCGAGGCTGTTCTTCCTTGTATTGTTCATCACCATCAGCCCAAGAGGCAATCCACCACACCACAAACTAGAGTAGGGTATTACACCACAACGGTGGCCCGAACTAGTATAAACCGTGTGTCTCTTGTGTTGTTCCTTTCATAGCTTAGATCTTAGCGAGGCGGCGGGGTACAGGTAGGTAGAGGGCGAATCTCCGCGCGCACCCCAGTGTTCGAACCTCAAGGGTCTGCCGGAACCCGAAATCCGACAGCAACCCTCCCACTCGGGGGCTTAGCTGCAGTCCAGTACTCGCCTAATTTCAAAAAATCCTACTGAGTGGTGAGCAACCCTCCGACTCGGGGGCTTAGCTGCAGTCCAAGTACTCGCCTAAGTTTGAAAAATCCTACCGAGTGGTGAGCAACCCTCCCACTCGGAGGCTTAGCTGTAGTTCAGTACTCGCTTAAGTTGAAAAAATCCTACCGAGTGGTGAGCAACCCTCCCACTCGGGGGCTTAGCTGCAGTCCAAGTACTCGCCTAAGTTTGAAAAATCCTACCGAGTGGGGAGCAACCCTCCCACTCGGGGGCTTAGCTGCAGTCCAGTACTCGCCTAAGTTTGAAACCCATCCTTATCCGCAAGGACAACGAGGTGCAGGTCGACTGCAACCTTCTCCTTCGGAGCTGCGCCACAAATACAATGTACGCTCCATCCTTATCCGCAAGGACGACGAGGTGCAGGTCGACTGCAACCTTCTCCTTCGGAGCTACGCCACAAATACAATGTGTGCTCCATCCCTATCCGCAAGGACGACGAGGTGCAGGTCGACTGCAATGCGCACCCCATCCCTACCTGCAAGGACGATGAAGTGTAGGTCGTTTGAAATCACTACCTCAGAGCTGCATCTCAAACACAAAGATTATTCCGTGTGAAGAACAAATTCCACTCGAAGGCAAGCGCAAGCATATTCGGAAATAAACCAAGTTCAGATAAATCCTAAGGTTCCGAACAACGGATCAAAAGTATTCGAGCATCAAGCCTGAAGAAGTTTAACGGTTACACAATCACTCGGTATTCCGAGGCAAATAAAGGTGAAGCTTAATGTTTTTTCGGTCACACATCAGGAGAAGGATTGGCTGGGTCGCAGAAACTGTCAAGGTCAATGCTGTCTGCAATGCGAGTGGCGGCGGCAAGGAAGGTGTCCATGAAAGACTAGAAAGTGTGCCTCTTCATGTTAGCAACCCTGAGCTCCGCCAGCTTGTCTTGTTTGGCATCCTTGCAGTGCACTCGGACCAGAGACAGAGCGACATCAGCACCATAGCGAGCGGATGACTTCTTCCATTCTTGCACGCGCTCAAGGATTTGATTCAGTCGAGCCATCAGGGCCTCGAGATCTTGAGACAGTTCCGCCTGAGGCCAAAGTTCTGCATCAACCCGGGTCATTGCAGCTTTCAGACGGGCCAGATAAGCAATCGTGCTGTCCATACGAGACTCCAGCCACATCATGTTCATCGCAACATCATCCTTGACTGGACAGTTGATGGGATCAAGACCCGTCTCGACCCGCCCAGTTTCTGCTTCAAAGTCTTGGCAAAATTCTGCACAGTCGAGTGAATGATGAGTCGACAGCGCAATCAGAATTGTCAGTCGACAGAAATAAGACAGATTAATCAGTACCTTCAAGTTTCAAAACCAGCTTTGCAGCAAGTTGGCCCAGATAAGACTCTAGCTCGCCATTCTTGGCCTTGAGACTTCCAAGTTTGTCGGTCAGTTTCTCGTTGTCCTTCTTCAGTCGCTCGACCTCTTGATTGGCATCAGAAACAACAGTTTTCAGTTTGGAGTTTTCTTATTCTAACTTGCCGACTGAAGCAAGCTTCTTGTCAGCAAGCCTTGTCTTCTCGCGCGCCTCCTTTTGAGCGGCAGCTAGATCTAGATCCTTCTTCTCCAAAGCCTACTTCATTTTCTCTAAAGAAATAACATTCTTCAGACGGGCTTGGAGTTGGCGGTTTTCACTACATACATCTGCTCGAGTGGAGTCACTCGGTTCAAAAAATGGAAAGGAAAAGCGCCAGCAGTGGGATAAACAGTTGGCGATTGATTACCTCCCATGGCAGCTACTTCGTCACGAGCGCTCTTGAGATTCTTCTTGGCCAATTCCAGATCAAGGTTGAGGCTGATTTGCTGCTTGTTCATTGCTGAAAGCTGAGCCCCAAGATCACAAGATTTCTATAGTCACAAGCCATATCAGTCGTAAGATATAAAAAGACATCACAATGCTAGCTACTCTAAGACTACCACCGAATCAAACATTCAATGGCAGTCTCGGGGACTACACCCAGTGGGTGCACTTATCGTGCCCCCATTGATTTTGCAAAAAAAGAAAAAGAAGGTTCTCAGACCATAGTTGACTGCCCGCAGTCACCTATGGTCTCGGGGACTACACCCATTGGGTGCACTCAGCATGCCCCCACTGGTTTCGATTCCACTCGGCGTCGTCTGCCCAGCTCGAGTGGCCAAAAAAAAGAGAGGTTCCCATTCTCAGACCACAGTCGACTGTCCGCAGTCACCTATGGTCTCGGGGGCTACACCCAGTGGGTGCACTCAGCGTGCCCCCACTAATGCAAAGATTCAGTTTGAATCGAGACAAAGAAACATACAACATCAAAACAGCCACACCCCAGTGGGTGGTCAGACAAGAAATACGGTCGATCAGAAAGTCAACTAACCTGGACATTGCCTTGCAGAGCAGCTCCGGCGTTGAAGGCTACCTGACTAGCCTCATGCACCATTTTCATCTGTCCCATCACAAGATTCAACTAAAGAAGAGCTTCCTTGGCAGCAGCTGGCGGATCGTCTGGAGTTTGATATGCAGTGAAAAGTGATGGAGGCAGAGCAAACGAAGCAGCCGCCAGATCTGAAGCTGGGAGTTGTATCGGCGCGGAAAAAGTCTGAGCAGCTGATCCTGAGGGACAGTCAGTCGACAGCGGAACCGCGAAGGTGACGTTGGTTCGAGCTTGATCTGTCGATTGCTCGACCGTCGTCCCAGGAGTCACAGTCGGCCGGGGAACCTGGACTTGAGGCGCTTTCCCACTCGTTTCCTTGTCCTTCTTCCTCGTCCCTCTCAGCGGCACTTCTTCTTCATCGTCTCGGAGCACAACAACATCTCGTGGATCTGCAAGGAACAAAGAAAGCCATAAGGATAACTGACAAATCAGTTAGTCGACCAGATGAATTCGAATCGACCAAACTTACTGGCTTTGGAGGTGACGGCGTCGTCAGCTTCCTCATCAGCTGGAGTCTTGTCGATATCCATGTCAGTTGCAGCTGAGGTCAGGCTATGCAAATTCATCATCCACTCGGTCAGAATAAGAAAATCGGTCGGAACAGAAAAATTGATCGGAACAAAAAGATATGAGAAGAGCGTTTACACAGTGGCAACTGGGACGTCCATCTTAATCCTAGGCAAGGTCTTCCAAGCCTTCGAAGGATTAGCTTTGGGCTGCTTGGTGACCTTCTCAGCCAAATCTGGAGTCGGGGACCGAGCGCGCTTGTGAGATGGAGCACTCGACGCCACAGATTTGCCGCGCCTGTTCGGAGCGAGGCGGTGAGTCGGCTACCTCCTCATCGTCCGACTCATCGCTCTCATCTTCATCATCATCAGCTGGCGACTCCCACTCGCCGCTCTCCTCAACACTATCCTCGCCCTCTTGGTCTTGCTCCAGAACTTGTTCACCATTGGGCATCGAATACATCTCCGTGTAGATCTGCAAAACAAGAGACGGATCATAAGTCAGTCGGAACAACAATCAGTCGGATAATACGTTCAAAAATTCAGTCATGATGACCAGACCTTCTCTGGCAGGTTGTTGTTGCTGAAAGGGTCGACTCTCCTAGCACGCCTGGGGTTGTCCTTGTTCCCAGTGATACCCATCAACCACTCGTCTACGGTTTTGGCCTCCACCTCCTCCGGATGAACCCGAGCAGTGTCACGAGCCCCAGAGTACATCCACATAGAATGGTCACGAGCTTGGAGGGGTTGGATCCGCCGACTAAGGAACACCTCGAGTAGGTCCATACCAGTGACACCTTGGTTGATCAGATGGACTACTCTTGCAACTAGCATGCCTGTCTCCGCCTTCTCCGCAGCAGTCACTTTCAAGGAAGATGGAGTTTGAACACGGTCGAAAGAGAAAGGAGGAAGCCCGGTCGACTGGCCTGGGGTCGCGACGTCCTGGCAGTAGAACCAGGTCGACTGCCAGCCCCTGACCGACTCAGGAAGAGTCATCGGAGGAAAAGAGCTCCTCTTCCTCTTCTGAATGCCCAAACCCCCACACATCTGAATGACATGGGTTTTCTTGTCTTTCGAGTTTGCTTTTTTCACAGTTTGGGATCGAATGGTAAAGATGAGCTTGAAAAGACCCCAGTGCGGTCGGCACCCCAAGAAATTCTCACACATGGAGACGAACGCAGCAAGATATGTGATAGTGTTGGGAGTGAAATGGTGGAGTTGGGCACCAAAGAAATTCAGGAAACCGCGAAAGAAGGGATGCGGGGGAAGCGAAAAGCCACGGTCGACGTAGGTAGCGAGCAGGACACACTCACCCGGCCGTGGTTGTGGCTCCGTTTCTCCCCTCGGTAGGCGCACGGACTTATGGACGATCAGCCCCAGCTCAGCCATATCGTCCAAGTCCTCTTGCCGAAGCGAAGATTGGATCAAGTCTCCCTGGATCCAACCCGACGGCAACCCCGAGCGCGACGAAGACCCCCGATTCATTTTCTTGCTCTTCACCGCCCCCGTCGCCTTCTTCGCACGCTCTAGCACCGCCGTTTTGTCCTTCCCCATGGCCGCGGAGCGACGGCGTCGAGAGTAGTTGGTCTGGGCAAAGCGGAGTTGCAAGAGGAAGAAGAAGGGGAATGGGCACGCATAGTGCAAACGCTTCGGCCTCACCGCTTTTAAAGGCCTACTTCCGAGTGGCTGACGCGTGGGCCCGAGCGATCCTGTCAAATCCCCCCAACAGTTGCACACGGGATACGTGGCAAAAAAGGTGGCGCAAAAATTGAAAGTCCTTCTTATCACGGAGCGCTCCGCCTGGCGCGCTTCCACCAAAACTTCGAATCTCGGGAAATCCGGGGTCCTTTGCAACCGGTCACGCCAAAGATTTCATGTCAAAAATATCATTCGACAGATGCAGTGATACAAATCAGTCGGCAATTTCTGAATCGATCAAGGCGACTGAAACGAAGCTGAAGTTCTAAACAGTTGACCTCCACTTGAAGACAATGACAAGACAATCAAGATTAAAAGCAAGGTCAACTCCATCCTTCTTTTTCACTCAAACCTCGATCCATTCGGGGGCTAATGATGTGGACACAAACCTAGGGTAGGGTAATAGGCCTGACCTGTACGTCCTACCTAAGGTCCTTGTCCAAAGAATGAAGAAGTTCAAGAATCAGAAGAAGAGATCCAGCAAAGGTGTCGAGTCAAGTCCACTCGGCCTACCATCCACTCGGAGACCCCACTTTATCTAGGTCACTCGACCATCAAACCAGTCGGCAATAAGAAGACCTAAAGCCGCTCCGCGCAGCAACGGTCGAGCATTTACTCAGATATTTAATGATAATTTGTAGCACTTCAATACATGCATTACCTGTAACGCCACCTCTTTATGTACATTGAATCCTATGTAACGGAGGGGAGCTGGGGTCCTGGCGCACTTTATATAAGCCACCCCCTCCTCTGGGACAGGGGTTCGCACGCCCTGTAACTCACACGCTTATAATCCAATCGACCGCCTCCGGGCTCCGAGACGTAGGGCTGTTACTTCCTCCGAGAAGGGCCTGAACTCGTAAAACTTGCGTGTACAACTCCTCCATAGCTAAGATCTTGCCTCTAAATTCCTACCCCCTATTCTACTGTCAGACTCAGAACCACGATAGTCATATCATCATAGTGCTTAGTCGAAGCCCTCCACCGGTAACTTCATCATCACCGTCGCCACACTGTCGTGCTGACGGAACTCTCCCTCGTCCTAAACTGGATCAAGAGATCGAGG
The DNA here is from genome assembly GCA_904067115.1 of Aegilops sharonensis. Classification (NCBI taxonomy): domain Eukaryota; kingdom Viridiplantae; phylum Streptophyta; class Magnoliopsida; order Poales; family Poaceae; genus Aegilops; species Aegilops sharonensis. The sequence continues at coordinate 108,458,114 of LR880968.1, read as the reverse complement.
GACGTCATCGAGTTGAACGTGTGCTGAACGCAGAGGTGCCGTATGTTCAGTGCTTGGATTGGTTGGATCGCGAAGACGTTCGACTACATCAACCACATTAATAAACGCTTCCGCTTTCGGTCTACGAGGGTACGTGGACACACTCTCCCGTCTCGTTTCTATGCATCTCCTAGATAGATCTTGCGTGACCGTAGGATTTTTTTTGAAATACTGCGTTCCCCAATAGAGATCTACACCAAGCCAAGACATACCAAGTACCCATCATAAACTCTCATCCCTCGCATTACATTATTCACCATTCACCTCTCGTTTTCCTCTCCCCCACTTCAAAGACAATTTTTGAAAAAGATTTGCCTTTTCTTCGCCCCTCTTCCGTTCGTCTTTTCGTTTGCCTTGATCTCTTATTTAGCTCGTTTGCTCGTTTGGTTAGAATAATTGTGTATTTATTGCAAATCAGGGAACCTAAGATCTATGGGTCCTCATTCGCTTGCCAATCTTTTTAAGGGATCAAATTATGATGAACCAATTGCTAGTGAGTTTGTCCACTAGATTATCTTTATGAAGTTTTGCTTGAAATTCATGAATCTAAAAATTGTGATAAAGTACTTTATGAAGTGATTCACGATAGATCCTTGAATAAAAAGCATGATTGCAATGATTTTACTATAAATTCTATTGATTTCAATTGTGCTAATAATATACAAAACCCAAAGCTTGGGGATGCTAGTTTTGCTATGTCCACTACTTGTTGCAATGGTCATGATTAGGGTGATTCTTCTTATGATCTTGAAGATAATAGTGTTTGTAATAATATTGAAAGTGGGTTTGGAAGAGTGTCAACTTTATCTCCCACATATTTGGATGATGTTCAATCTTATGAAGTTTTTGATAAAAGTGGGTTTGGAGAGGTCGAAACTTTAAGTAGCAATGAACCCACTCTTTTGGATTTCAAGGAATTTAATTATGATAATTATTCTTTAGTTGATTGTATTTCCTTGTTGCAATCCATGTTGAATCCTCCTCATGCTTATAATCAAAACAAAGCTTTAACTAAGCATATCGTTGATGCTATGATGCAATCTTATGAAGAAAAGCTTGACTTGGAAGTTTCTATCCCTAGAAAACTTTATCATGAGTGGGAACCTACTTTAAGAATAAGATTAAAGATTATGAATGTTGTGCTTTGTGTGATTTGGGTGCTCGTGTTTCCATGATTTCAAAAACTTTATGTGATGTGTTAGGTTTCCGTCAATTTGATGATTGTTCCTTAAATTTGCATCTTGCGGATTCCACTCTTAAGAAACCTATGGGAAGAATTAATGATGTTATTGTTGTTGCAAATAGGAATTATGTTCCCATAGGTTTCATTGTTCTTGATATAGATTGCAATCCTACATGTCCTATAATTCTTGGTAGACCTTTCCTTAGAACGATTGGTGCAATTATTGATATGAAAGAAGGAAACATTAGATTTCATTTTCCTTTAAGGAAAGGCATGGAACACTTCCCTAGAAATAAGATTAAATTTCCTTATGACTCTATTATGAGAGCCACTTATGGATTGCATGCCAAATATGATAACACTTAGATCTATTCGTGTTTTTTATGCCTAGCTAGGGGCGTTAAACAATAGCGCTTGTTGGGAAGCAACCCAATTTTTATTTTTTGTTCTTGATTTTTAGGTCCTGTTTTGCAACAAATATTTCATCTAGCCTCTGGTTAGATGTGGTTTTGTGTTTTAGTTAGTGTTTGTGCCAAGTAAGACCTATGGGATACCCTACGGTGAAAGTTGATTTGATCTTGCTGAAAAACAGAAACTTTTGGGCTCACGAAAACAATTCTTATTTTTAGATGGAGAGTGATTTTTAGTTCATTCTTTTTGAAAAAGATAAATAGATAAATTATATTGGACTTCCTATTTTCTCAGGATTTTAAGAGTTTCAGAAGTATTCGAAATATCCATATTGCTACAGACTGTTCTGTTTTTGACAGATTCTGTTTTTCGCGTGTTGTTTGCTTATTTTGATGCATCTATGGCTAGTATCGGGGGGTATGAACCATGGAAAATTTGTAATACAATAGTTACTACACCAATATAAATAAATAATTAGTTCACAACAGTACCAAAAGTGGTGATTTATTTTCTTATACTAACGAAGCTTACGAGATTTTTTGTTGGAGTTTTGTGTTGTGAAGTTTTCAAGTTTTGGGTAAGGATTTGATGGACTATGGAATAAGGAGTGCAAAGAGCCTAAGCTTGGGGATGCCCATGGAACCCCAAGGAAATATTAAAGGATGTCAAAAAACCTAAGCTTGGTGATGCCCCGGGAAGGCATCCCCTCTTTCGTCTTCGTTTATCGGTAACGTTACTTGAGGCTATATTTTATTCACCACATGATATGTGTTTTGCTTGGAGCATCTTGTATGATTTGAGTCTTTGATTTTTAGTTTTCCACAATCATCATTGATATACACACATTTTGGGAGAGAGACGCATGAATCATGATTTATTAGATTGCTCTATGTGCTTCACTTATATCTTTTTATAGCACGGCGGTGGTTTTATTTTATAGAAATTGATGAACTCTCATACTTCACTTATATTATTTTGAGAGTTTTTAGAATAGCATGTTAATTTGCTTTGGTTATAAAATTAATCCTAATATGATAGGCATCCAAGAGGGATATAATAAAAACTTTCATATGAAGTGCGTTGAATACTATGAGAAGTTTGATTCCTTATGATTGTTTTGAGATATGAAGATGGTGATATTAGAGTCATGCTAGTAAGTAGTTGTGAATTTGAGAAATACAAGTGTTAAGGTTTGTGAGTCCCGTAGCATGCACGTATGGTGAACCGTTTTGTAACGAAGTTGGAGCATGAGATGTTTTTTGATTGTCTTCCTTATGAGTGGCGGTTGGGGACAAGCGATGGTCTTTTCCTACCAATCTATCCCCTTAGGAGCATGCACGCTGTACTTTGTTTCGATGACTAGTAGATTTTTTGCAGTAAGCACTACAAAAAAAAGACACATCCGTGACATTTTGGGCCGAACGGAAATTTTTTCTGTCATACATATGACACTTCTATGATGATAATTGTGACAAAAAAAAGACACATCCATTTCGTCCCTTTTGCGGTACGCCACACCCCTCCCGATCAACAGGACCCCCGTTTCGACCGTAGGAGGTCCATTTCCTCTGTTTTGCGGTATGCCACACCCCTCCCGATCAACAGGACCCCTGTTTCGATGGTAGGATGTCAGTTTCCTCCGTTTTGCGGTACGCCACACCCCTCCCGATCAACAGGACCCCGTTCCGAACGTAGGAGGTCCGTTTCCTCCGTTGTGCGGTACGCCAGGCCTCGTTTCCATCGCCTGTTCCGTCCAAGCCCTCCCGATGAACACCACCACGCATTCCGTTCCGATCACTACTAGGTAAAAGCCTAGCAGCAGCGCGGGTTTTAGGCCTCTCAGTAGCGCGGGTGCCGGCGCTACTAATAAGGCGCTACAGCTAACTTATAGCAGTAGCGCTTGTTGTCCCATGCTACTGCTATACATGAATAGCTGTAGCGCTCTTTAGTAAAGGGCGCTGCTGATATTATCTACAGCGCTTTTTACAAGGAGGCGCTACTGGTAAGGCGGCGCTACTGCTAAATTTCCCCCCCCCCCCCTCGCTACTAATAGTTTTATTAGTTTTTTTCCTACATATTTGTTTTGTATTTGAATAGGCTTTATACAATAATCTTTAGCATATCATACACATACAAATGTAATCATAGCATATACATAAAATTAGTCTCATCAAATCATGTCATGCATCATCATAATCATCATCCAACACAAAGTGGTCTCTCGTCATCATCTCGAAAATAGCGATACAAGTCTCGATTACTTGCAAATACATCGTCATCCATCTAAACAATGATATACGCGAGAAGAGCTATCACTTTGAGTACATGAGTTCGTATCCCTCTCTCGCATTAGCGTGAACCTAAACTAACTATTGCATGTCGCTCAGAAACCGGAAACCGGTACACCTGGGCCTGACACTCCGGCCACTCGTCGTATATATACTCCTGGCGTAGCACTTCTTCGCCATCTATGATCTATGCACCTGCATCGTCACATGAGTCGATGATATGAAACATATATAGTTGAGCAACAGAAAGAGACAAACTTGGAAAAAATAGAAACAACATATCATAAGCATAAATAACAAAGTTCATCGTACCCAAAATGCCATAACTAGAGTGATTTTCGCTAGTCGAGGAGGAGGACGGTTTAATTACATCACAAATAAAGTTTCACCGTGCATAACTCGAAGTTTTGTCATACAGAAAGTATGGACTAAACAGACACATTGTCATATATCGACAGTCACTCCACCATGTCGTGCCATCCATCCATGTCAGGGAGATAGTCCTCGAGCTTAGTGAAAGGCTTCACGTCGAGACGCTAAGAGGCTATCCATGTTCGGACGTCTTCCCACGACATTTGTCCTTCTCCATAGAACATCCCTGTTTTTCCGACGACCTCCTTCATGATGATTTGGGCAAGTTCACGCTGGATGTTATAGAACTCAGCTCGAAGTCGATGATCCTCGATATCTCCTATGTCCTTTGCCCATTGCAGAATATGGGCATCGCCGGATCTAGTTGACATGCGAAGGTTCTGGTGATCCCGTCTGTACTCCAGCATGTGGTGTAGGACATAGAATCCATCATTAATAGAACCGTTCAGTTGCTAGATGCAGTAGAAGTCGGTCTTATGGCTGAAGGTGACCCTGCCGCCCCTTCTCTTCTTGTCCCTGACCTCTCCACCCCTTGCTTGGTAGTAAAACATAGCACTGTCGAGAACATCCTTAATGTGGGTGTAATCCTTTTTGTGAATGTTCTTCGACGAGTCCAAGTAAAGAGTGTGGGAGAATCGGGGGTAGAGGATGATGAGGACGGCACGCCCGCCGCTGCGCAAAATAAGTACACCTCAAATTAATTAGCTTCCACCGTGCAAATGAATGATTGAAATCGAAGGAAGGATAGCAGCGCGGATGACTTACACAGGATGATAAGGCACGAGAATCACCTCCTTATCCTTATTGGCGAGCATGAAACTGACGATGTAATCCCTCGCGTATTCACCGTGCTTTGTGCAGACTCCCAAGAAACCCTCATGCATGTAGTACGGGTCAGCGACACAGATATGAGGTATCTGCTCAACCCCGATGATGTAGTTCATGTGCAAGGCATAAAGGCGGACAAACGTAAAATCCAGCTTCTTCACATGAAACATGTCGAATATGTAATCGAATCGGAGGAAGAACTTATCCGCGGGGAAGCAGTCGACGTACGACATTTGCCGCGGAATGTTAACCACGTAGAGTGGGTATCCTGGATCTTTCGAGGCGATGAGACCTTTCTCTACCCGCAGCACATCATCATGAAGTCTCCTTAGATCGCCGAATCTGGCCCGTAGCGCTGTTGTAGGTAGGATTGGTTGACCGGGGATATGCCATTTATCCACATCAGGGATATCTCTACGGTCCTGAATCCGAGGCTGCTGAGGCGGATGGATCATAGAATCAACTTTTTTTCCTTTCCTCGCTCTCTTCCTAGACTTCTTTACTACCGGAAGGTCGTCCATATTACGTTGAGACGACAATTCAGGCACCGACTCATGACGCTCAACCCCTGAGGAGGCGCCAGTATAGACATACTGTTCAGCGCCATCGTCATCCTCATCCTCATCCATGGCGACGTCATCAGCGACTAATGGAGCCTCCTCCTTACCCCGTCCGCTATCACCCAACCTGACACCCGACGCTAATTGGGTAGGTGGGGTGTTGATGTTCATACCTTGTTGAGGCTGCCTGCTCGTGGGTGTGCTCCCGGCCGCGTCTAGATGAAGCAGACTCTTTGGCCACAACAGGACCCACCCATTCCAACAATCACCAAGCCGCCGCGGGGTCTCGTCGTCATCCCCCACTAGTATTAGAGGAGGCAAATTCTCGTGGCCTGGTTTGACACTGGCCACGGAAACCTTGAAGACGTTCGGGGGGATCGGCCGGCTGTGGAACAATGGTTCCTTCGGCTCCATTATCGTCGCCTTCCCCACGTCCACCTTCTGGTCGCCGATGGTGTACAATATGGTGCACGGGGTTTCGTCGGCCTGGAAAGAAAAGTCTGCAACGTGAGACATCCGAAAGGCAACGAAAACGGGAGATTATACATTTATATTGAAGGGGGCCGGTGTGACAGATACCGTGAGGGCGTCGAGCTCAGCCAAAGACAAAGCACCGCCGAGCACGTCCGGTGCGGGAGCCGGTGCGGGAGCAGGTGCTCCCAAGAAGTCATCGAGGGGAAAGTCCTCTGCATTTTTTTCTGGATTTTGCCTTGTCCAAATGAAACGGCCGGAACCAAGGAAGTAGAAAAATCTGCAACCACCTGTTTTAGGGCAGCTACCGCTGTTGCGACTGTCTGAGATGATTTCTTCTCAATCGCAATCTCAACCTTCTTGTCCATGTTTTCTTCAGCCAACCTCCGTCTTTCCTTTCTCTCCTCCGTGGTCTCACGGCAGTACTTCTTCCACGTGGCGCCGTCTCCGACACCGTGCACGCGTCCATATGACGGTCGAGTATCCACCGGTTGTCGTTTCAATATGTTCAACGCCCGGCTGAATGGAGTGTACCACTTGGGCCTCGCCAATGCCTCAGACGGCGAGTCGCTTTCGGCCGCAATCCTGTGCTGCCCTCTTTGCAAAACGCACAAGGATCGTTTACAAATATGACTAACGTGTGCAGTCGAATTGATCAAAAACTAAAATTACCAGCAATCTCATGAACTCCGTAATGACCGGTTTTGTCTCGTAAACCTTTTTCACTGGGTCCCAACGGTGCCGGGCCCTAAGGACGTCACGCTCCTGCAGGGCCGTGAACTCCGCCAAGGGGTCTGGGATGCCCAGTCTCGCGGCTTCCGCGTCCTCCTTGGCCCATTTGGACCTCCTTCCGCAGTAACCACGGCTTCCGAGGTGGTGGCTCCCAATGTTCCTCTCTTGAAGCCCCTTCATGTACTTAGACTTTTTTTGGCAGCTTCGGCCTCGCAAGCCTCCTTGAATATTTGAAACTGCTCTTTCGTGATTGTCGGATTATCCTTTACAATCTCGGAGCAGGTTTTCTTCTTGTCGATGATCTTTGCTTTCACTCGATTTTTCCAGGCGGCCAACGCATCGCTAAACTTGGTCATGGCGTGTTTGTTTATCTTCTTCATTATCGGGTCCTCATCTGGATCTTCATAATCCTTCTCATTCCGGCCCGGGAACAAGAATATCTGGTGAAACTTCTTTAGGAGAGAGCTCCTCATATTTTCTATCTTCTGTAGTTTCTCATCGTTGATGGTGGCGGTTGTCTGTACGATGCAGCCTATTTGATTGCCGTAGCACGAGCGCGCTTCCTCAGGCGCCTTTGGCTCAAAATTGCCTTTGTCCACCTCCATGACCACCAGTCTAGTAGTCCTGAGTTTGTTAGGAAGCCGTAGCCTCTTTGCTTTCGGTTCTACACCGGCTCCGCTCCCCGAGGCAGCGCCGGTCTCAGTCTCAGCGCCGGTCTCGATGCCGGTCTAAGTCTTAGCGCCGGTCTCAGTTTCAGCACCGGTCTGCGTGTCGGTCTCAGTCCCCGATGCCACCGGTGGTCCCAGCAACGACCTCGGTTGATCGTCGGCAAGGCTAAAAAATTCATCTGCCGCCCGGTAGACGTCGTCGCAATCACCAGAACCCTGTCCTTCATCGTTGCTAGCCATGTTTCCTATGATTAAATCTAGTCAATTAATTCTAGACCTAATAAAATGAATAATGACATAAGAAAGGCCTATTGTTTTGCAGGAACATTGACTCCTTCCTGGTGCGGCAAATCCCGGGCACTCAATATGTCCTAGTTTGTAGCACAAGTCATGCCAAAATTCACGGAAAATTTCGGCATGACCTTTGCTAAGAAGTGGACAAACCGAGAACCTGAAATTTGCCGGAACGGAAATGAATCAACATTCCGGCAAAACATATATAGGCCACTCAGCTTCATTGAAACAAGAAAGCCACTTTGGCACAATCGAACCACTTCAATGAAAAGATATAACATGACCACTTCAATGAAAAGATATAATCAACAATAAAAGTCTAGGAAGGGATTATCTTTAAAATAAAACTTGCCTAAATAACCTAGATACTAACCTAATTAAACTAGTTAACCTGACTAGTTCTCCGTCAAAGCCCTAACTAAATTTTTGCACTAACCTAGATAATTAACCTAATTAAACTAGTTAACCTAACTACTTCTCTGTCGAAGCCCTAACTAATTTTTTGCCCTAACCTAGATAATTAACATAATTAAACTAGCTAACCTATGCATGAGAGAGAGAGAGAGAGAGGAGGGGTGGGGGCTTACAGAGGATGGCTCCAGTGGTGGCGAGGGAGGCAGTGGTGGCGAGGGAGGCAGGGGCGTCTCCGGTGACGGCGAGGGAGGCAGTTGTGGCGAGGGAGGATCCGGTGGCGTCGACGGCGGCTCCGGTGGCGTTGATGAGGCCGCGCGGCTCCGTGGCGTTGGGGGCGTTTCCGGTGGCGTCGACGGCGCACGGCTCTGGTGGCTCCGGGGGCGTCGACGTCGCCAGGAGACGGCGGCGAAGTGGGATGACGGCGAATCGGGTAGACGGCGGCGGGGTGGGTCAAGAGATTTGGGGGGCAAGTGGTGGTCGGGGTGAAACGGTTTTTTGGTTAAGTCAAAATTAGCGGTAGCGCATTTTGCTAAACGCGCTATAGCTAAGGTAGCTATAGCGCTTTTTCCAAAATGCGCTACTGCTATAGCTATGTAATTTTCTCCCTTTTTTATTTCCTTTTCTGTTTCTATAGCGGGGGTCTAGGAAACGCGCTGCAGCTACGTTAGTTATAGCGCCTCTTACGAACACACACTACAACGATGCCTTTCTATGTTTTTTCGCTTTTTCATTTATTTTGCTTTACATTTTATTTTTTTCTTTCTCATTTTTCTGTTTCTTTCATTTTCATTTACTTTTCTATTTGTTTTTCATTTTATTTTATTTCCATTAGCAGTAGCGCTCTTCCTAGGAAATGCGCTGCTACTCATGCCCTAGCCGTAGCGCGCTTCCCCCAAGCCCGCAACTGCTATGAGTAGCCTATCGTTCCACCAATGGGAATATTAGTAGTAGCACTTTTACGGCCACACGCGCTACTGCTACAACTGTATCTGCAGCGCAGTTTATTCTGAACCACTACTGCTATCTAGCACTAGCACCCTTTTTTGACCCGCACTGTTGCTAAATTTTTGTGTATAAGTTTTTCTCTAGTAGTGAATGAAAATCTTTTGTGACAATACTAGAACAATAGCCTTGGCGAAGTAATCCAGATTTCACAAGAGAACCAAACAAATCAAGAGACGCTTCAATTCCATCCGTGATGAAGTAAAGGAGGGAGACATAGAGATTTGCAAAATACATACAGATCTGAATGTTGCAGACCCGTTGACTAAGCCTCTTCCACAGGCAAAACATGATCAACACTAAGACTCCATGGGTGTTAGAATCATTACTATGTAATCTAGATTATTGACTCTAGTGCAAGCGGGAGGCTGAAGGAAATATGCCCTAGAGGCAATAATAAATTTGTTATTTATATTTCCTTATATCATGATAAATGTTTATTATTCATGCTAGAATTGTATTAACCGGAAACTTAGTACATGTGTCGGTGTACAAAAAGAAGGGCACGTCTTTGTACCCCTTTACCTGTGCGCGGGCAGTCAGAGCCGCACCCACGACCACACCAAGCAGAGCAGGGGAGGTGAGCCAAGGTAAGACCGAAGCCCAAGATAATCAGAGCAACGCCAAGGCCAAGACCACAAAGAGCAGAGGGACGAAGCAGGTTCCCCCGGCAAGACCCTTGCCGGGGCAACCTCATCGGCCCTGGCAAGATCCTTTCCAGGGCAGCTCACCCCACACCAACAGAGTGAGCCACCCTTGAGCCCACGTCCGCCGACACCATCATCAACGTGGGGCCAGGGCTCGGGAAGGCACCTCTGTGGTGGCATGCAGATCTTTGTGAAGACAAAGAATAGCCAAGATCAAAAGAGGATAGGAAGGCAACAGATCCTCGGCCGGGTTCTTTCCGAGGAAGCCCACAAGACCCCCGGCAAGGTCCTTGTCGGGGATGACAGCGTGCCGCGGCAAGACCCTTGCCGGGCCACCCGGTAAGGCCCTCACCAAGCGCGCCAGCAGGGCCACTGCCAGGCCCATGCCAGCCAAGTATCCGCCGCCGTTCGCATGCAGCTGCCGACCCAACCAGCTAGGCAGGCACCTGCGTGGCAACACGCAGCCCTTCGTAAAGACTCTACCGCCGCGCCACCTCATCTGCATGCCTTCCTACATGGTGCCGCACGCATCGCTGGCCAGGGCGCGTGTCGAAGCAAGGAGGAGCGGCGACGGACGGGACGGGCCTCGCCCCCGTCCCCCAATAAAGCGAGAGGACACCTAAGCTACGCATTGAATGCGTCTTGTCCTGTAATATGAGGGATAACCTCACAACACTGTACACCTTTCCACCTCCTGTGTGCCACTGTGGCAACCCCTTTTTCCTATAAAAGGAGGCCCAAGGCGACCAGGAGAAGGATTCGGCTCTTTCGAATCATGCGCTGACCACAGCTAGTTCAAGAGCTCAAGAACTCTCAAAAATACACCCACCAAAGCAGGACTAGGGTTTTACGCATCCTCGCGGCCTGAACCTGGGTAAACGATCCCTGTGTTGTCTGCTAGTCCCGCTCTTCTCACGATCCCCGCGCCCTGCAACCGTAGTAGGGATTCCAGTGATCCCATAGGTGTCGTTTCCCATCGACATCTTTGGCGCGCCAGGTAGGGGGCGCAATTGTGAGAATCTGGTCTAGTAGTTAGCCTAGCGGTTCTTCGTTGTTTTTGGTTTCTGAGAAGAAGGCGGCTAGAGAAACGACGCCGGCTCGGCAACTGAAAAGCTAAGTTATTCAGTGCCTTGGATTAATTTCTTTTTACACTTGAGGTTATCGTCCTTGGAGATCTGGCATTTGTATGAGAAACCTGCACGCAAAGGCCCCCCCCCCCCACGATTGGCAACGCCTTTGTTGTGTTGCGAGTCCACTCAACAGCTCAAAGTTGTCGCGTCGAGAGCGGCGGGGTAGCCTTCCGCACCTGGCAACGCTCCTGACTCTGACTCGAGTCGAGCTCGACAGTTCGGGCGGCCGCGCTAAGAACGGTAAGGTGGTTCGCCCGGCAGCAAGCACACCCGGCAGGCCAATGGGGATCCGTCCCCAAGACGCCGCCATTGGTGTACGCGCCGGCAAGGCCTACCCAGTTACGTAGGGTGGACATACAAAGGAAAATCAAACGGGAAAATAACATGCATAATACTGAAAGTGCTATAGAGTTATATTACATCAAATTGTTGATGCGGTCCTAACTAGAGATAGCGACTGTCTTGGTTGTGGATCTACAACAGCGATAAAGAACGGGATGCCTAATCCCGGCGCTAGCCCTCCACCCTCAGAATTCCGCCAACACGGCTGACGATGGGCTTGATACGCTCCCTGAGCGGCGCGAGGTCAGTACCCTCTGGCAAGCTCTCCAGCGCGGCGTCGAAGTCGAGGTCGGAGTACCAGTGCGCCACCTTGGTGAGAACCTTGGTCATGGAACCCTAGCAAAGCCTCCGGGACTCGTCGGCCAGTGAGGCCGCCCGGTTGGCGTGGAGCCGCTCCAGAGCATCGACGACCTTCTCGAAGAACATGGTCAGGCTGCAATTGGCGCTCACGCTCCGCTCTGGGACGTACCTCACGTCCGGCACCCCCATGATGGCCAACTGCGTGGCGGCTTGGTTGGCGATGGTGGCAAGGCAATCGAGCCAACGGTTCTCGCCCTCCACGTGATCCGCGAAGTTGAGGCCCTCGTTCTTCCGCAACAGCTTCTCGGCCTCTAGCTCCTTGGCCAGGGCCCCCTCCCGGGTTGTGGCCTCCGACAGCGCCTTCTCGAGACTCTCCAACTTTAGCTTGCGGTATTTGATGGAGTTGTTGGCCTCGGAGAGCTCCCCGGCCTTGCTGACAACCGCGCCCAGCGCCTCTGTCAGAGCACTGTTAAGCGTGTCCCTTTCCTGGGACAGTTTCAGCGCCTGCTCCTTCAACCTGTCGCACTCCGCCTCCAGATACTCCACCTTGCCACCGTGAACCTAGGCCTAGGCATCGAGTGCCTCTTTGTGCCTCTGCTCCAGCTCACTGGTCCGCTGCAGGGCAAGCTTCCCCACCTCTACATCCTTGCCGTGAAGCATGGCGGCAAGCTTCTCCTCACGTGCAGCAAGGTCCTCCTCCTGGGAGTGCAGCACGGCCTTGTGCTGAGTGCGGGTAGCTTCGGCGGCCGCGGCCAAGTTCTTTGCCGTTTCCTAAGCTTTCTCGACGTCAGCGAGCTTCATGGTGTGCTCCACGTAGCGCTTGGCCAGCATGCCCTGAGCAGCCTTGAGCTCCTTGTCGGCCTCGCAGAATCAGTCCTGCGCCTCGGCAACGCGCTCCTAGAGGTCCGCCTCTGCCTTCTCCACCACCGCCGTCCTGGACTTAACCTTGTCCAGGCGGGTGTGGTGGAGCGCCTGGAGCTTCCGGAAGCTGGCGCCCATGACGTGGATGAGCCGCTCTTCCTGCGAACCGTCGACGACGTCAAGCCCGCCAGCGGCAAGCACCTCGTCGTCGAAAACCTCTCCCTCACCGGGTGTCCTAGTGTTCGAAGCGCCTGGAAGGTGGACGAACAAGTTGTCACTCACCCTCAGGTACTTGCCGGAGCCGGAAGCAGCAGAGGAGGAAGGCCGGTCGCCAGCCTCCTTCTCCTCCTCGGCAGCGGCCCCGCCGGCTTCCCCGGCAGGCCCCTTGCTGGCCTCCTCATCGGCAGCCTTGCTGGCCTCCCCGGTAGGCCCCTCGGCGACGTCCACGGTGCCGTCCTTGGTGGCCTCCTCGGCAGCGATCTTCTCGGCGTCCGCCTCGGCGGCCTTGGCGACATCCTCGATCACGGCGTCCACATCCTCTGGGTTCACCGATGAGGAATCTGGGCGCCGAAGAAGGGGGTGAGGCAAGGCCAGGACCAAGAGCCGGAAAGAAAAATAAGCAGGGACGAACGATGAACGACTTACCGGTGCCAGCGCCCGGCTGGGAAACGGAAGTCCCCTCCCCACCAACATTTGGCGTCAAGGCAAAGCCGCCGGCGCCCAAGTTCTCTTCCTCCTCCTCCATGTGTGTGGGCTCTATGCGTGGCGCCCTTGCCGGCGACGTCCCTCGGGGCGGCGTGTTGGGAGTAGCCCTTTGTGGCTCCTCCTACTGCCGCTCTCCTCCTGCATACCTGGCAAGGTCAGCACCAAAGTGTCGTGCCCCTGACACATGTCGAAGGGGGAAGAATGATGAACTTACGCTGGGGGCTGTGTCGGGGGCTGCTGTCCGGGCTGCTCAACACCACCAGGGGCGCCCTCGAAGTACCAGTCGAGGGCTGGCCACTCGCCGAGACCTTGGCCCTCTTTGCTATCTGGGCCAGCGTCTCCCCTCCCTGCAAGGATTACGACAAGTCAAGACAAGCAACATAGAGTGAGGAGGCAGAGATAACGAAAAGGAACCAGATGCTTACTTGTCGTCCGCCTCCTCCTCTGCCGTCTTCCTGTTCCTCCTCGGGCTGAGGGATCCATAATCGAAGGTGACCTCCGTGTCAACATCCGCCGGAGGAGGGGAAGGAGGCGGCGTCTGGGCATGCTTGGATGAAGAAGGGGCGGCTGTCTTCTTCTTCACCGCGACCTTTGCCGACTTCTTCGCCGCCGCGGCCCTCATGTGGGGCCGGGACCCCTCCAAGGTCAACTGCGGCTGCGCAGCCCTACCATGCCGGACCGGCTCGCCGGAACTGGCCCGCCGCAGGACTCGCCCTCTCCCCATAGCCGGTGTCGGGCCTGCGGTCTCGGCCTCCTCCCCCGACGACTCGCCGGTCACATCCTCAACCAGAGGAGCCTCGGTGCCGGCCCTGCTGGCTCCCCCTGCGGCCGCCGCCCACCGGGCGAGCTCCTCCTCCTCTGCGGCCGTCGCGGCCTTGTCCTCCACACTCTCCCTGGCAAGTTGTGCCTCCCTCGCCCTGGTGGCGATGTAGTCCAGCTTCGCCTGGGTGGTGTCCTGGACAAGCAGCCGCTCGGTGTCGGCGTTGACGTACCCCTCGTGCAGGGTGTCAAAGAACTGCTACACTTCGGCGTCCTCCGGCTCCTTCCAGCTCGGGACGGGGCCATGCGTGCTGCAGTCCGGCATCATGGCAATGATCTCAGACCGACGCGAATTGTTGCACAACGGGACCACCCCCGTTGGCAGCTCGAACAACTGCCCCTTCAGGACCTTGCCGGCCTTCGCGGCGGCCCTCGCGACCTTGTCGGTCCGCTCGACCTTGCCGTCATGGCCCACGTCAAGCTGGAAGAGCCGCTGGCAGAAATGGGCGTGCCCCCTCACCGCGAAGTTGTGGTCAAGGGCGGGGCGGAGGCGCATGATGTCGGCGGGGTTCGCGAAGAGCCAGGCTGGCCTTCCCTTGTTTTGCGGAGGAGCGACCCGGCGACGGATGAAGTCCGCCGCAATCATTTCAAGGGTGAGCCCGGCCTGGGTAAGCTGGAGAATCCTGGTGGTGGCAACCGTGAGCTTTTCGTCATCGGCGCGACGTCGCTCCAATCACTTCCGTGAACCGGCGGCGCCCGGCGAACTCTGCAGAACACCGGCGGGTCCTTCTCTTCGATCCAGCACCACCGGCCCCGCCATTCCTCCCACCTCTCCTTCATGGCGCCATCAGGGTACGCTCCCTTGGATTTTGGGATCCAGGAAATGCACCCCGAGATGCCACCTCCCGTCGAGATACGAGGGAAGAAATAATGGCGGAAGAGCGCCGTGTTGGGGTGCACTCCGGCGAAGCCTTCGCAGAGGTGCGCGAAAAGAGCCATGCACGCCACTGCATTCGAAGTAAAATCCAGGAGGCAGAATCCGAAGGTGTACATGAAGTCGCTGAAGAAATCGGAGAAGGGAGGACAGAGCCCACAAGAAAAATAATCAATAAAGAAGGGCTACCGATTTGGGGCAGGCTCGACGCAGTCGGCGGGGATGACGCGCGTGGCTGGATTCCCCGAATCCCCCCCCCCCGTCTTCACTCCCCACAGGGGCCTGAAGAAGTCCCAAAGCTCGAACACATTGACCGTCGAGGGGAAGAAGAAGGCGGACTGCGTCCGCTGCCCCGCCAGCGCGCTCTCCGACGGCTCCACAGCACCGGCGACCTTCGCCGCCCCCTTGCCCTTGGTAGATTTTGGCGCCATGGCGGCTGGAGGAGGAGGGCAGGACAGAGGGCATCAGAAGCGCAACGGCGGCGAGCAGAAACGAAGCTCGGAGAAAAAGAGGAAGCCGGGCAGAGGTTTCTGAGATTGGGGTTGCGTGAAGGGTAAAAGGAACAGTGCGCCCGCGGTTATCCCTTTTTTTAGGGGAAGCTGCAGGGCGCGCTGCCCATTTACCGCGACGTGACGCATGCATGAGGCAACCGCCCCACGCATGCCGCCCACGTCATGCACACCCCTCCACGCTGTGCCACGCGCGCGGGTCGTGGGGGCGGAGCACGCAAAGAACCTTACCGCGGTAAAAACTGCCCCACCTGCCCGCGCATCGTTTTGGGCCTGACCTAACAACGTGTCGCGCTTATGTGTGGCCCAGGCCAAGGGGCTCCTGTCGGTGTACAAAAAGAAGGGCACGTCTTTGTACCCCTTTACCTGTGCGCGGGCAGTCAAGGCCGTGCCCACGACCACACCAAGCCGAGCAGGGGAGGTGAGCCAAGGTAAGACCGAAGCCCAAGATAATCAGAGCAACGCCAAGGCCAAGACCACAAAGAGCAGAGGGACGAAGCAGGTTCCCCGGCAAGACCCTTGCTGGGGCAACCTCATCGGCCCCGGCAAGATCCTTTCCGGGGCAGCTCGCCCCACACCAACAGAGTGAGCCACCCTTGAGCCCACGTCCGCCGACACCATCATCAACGTGGGGCCATGGCTCGGGAAGGCACCTCTGTGGTGGCATGCAGATCTTTGTGAAGACAAAGAATAACCAAGATCAAAAGAGGATAGGAAGGCAACAGATCCTCGGCAGGGTTCTTGCCGAGGAAGCCCACAAGACCCCCGGCAAGGTCCTTGCCGGGGATGACAGCGTGCCGCGGCAAGACCCTTGCTGGGCCACCCGGCAAGGCCCTCACCAAGCGCGCCAGCAGGGCCACTGCCAGGCCCATGCCAGCCAAGTATCCGCCATCGTTTGCATGCAGCTGCCGACCCAACCAGCTGGGCAGGCACCTGCGTGGCAACACGCAGCCCTTCGTGAAGACTCCAACACCGCGCCACCTCAGCTTCCTGCCTGCCTACATGGCGCCGCACGCATCGCTGGCCAGGGCGCGTGTTGAAGCAAGGAGGAGCGGCGACGGACGGGACGGGCCTCGCCCCCGTCCCCCAATAAAGCGAGAGGACACCTAAGCTACGCATTGAATGCATCTTGTCCTTTAAGACGAGGGATAACCTCGCAACACTGTACACCTTTCCACCTCGCGTGTGCCACTGTGGCAACCCCTTTTTACTATAAAAGGAGGCCCAAGGCGACCAGGAGAAGGATTCGGCTCTTTCGAACCACGCGCTGACCACATCTAGTTCGAGAGCTCAAGAACTCTTAGAAATACACCCACCAAAGCAGGACTAGGATTTTACGCATCCTCGCGGCCCGAACCTGGGTAAACGATCCTTGTCTTGTCTGCTAGTCCCGCTCTTCTCACGATCCCCGTGCCCCGCAACCGTAGTAGGGATTCCAGTGATCCCATAGGTGTCGTTTCCCACCGACAACATGTGTGAATACATAGACGAACAGAGTGTCCCTAGTATGCCTCTACTTGACTAGCTCATTAACCAAAGATGGTTAAGTTTCCTGACCATAGACATGTGTTGTCATTTGATCAACGGGATCACATCATTAGATAATGATGTGATGGACAAGACCCATCCATTAGCTTAGCATAATGATCGTTTAGTTTTATTGCTATTGCTTTCTTCATGACTTATACATATTCCTCTAACTATGAGATTATGCAACCCCCCGAATACCGGAGGAACAATTTGTGTGCTATCAAATGTGACAACTTAACTGGGTGATTATAAAGATGCTCTACAGGTGTCTCCGAAGGTGTTTGTTGAGTTGGCATAGATCGAGATTAGGATTTGTCACTCCGTGTATCGGAGAGGTATCTCTGGGGCCCTCTCGGTAATGCACATCACTATAAGCCTTGCAAGCAATGTGACTAATGAGTTAGTTACAAGATGATGTATTACAGAACGAGTAAAGATACTTGCCAGTAATGAGATTGAACTAGGTACGGTGATACCGATGATCGAATCTCAGGCAAGTAACATACCGATGACAAAGGGAATGACGTATGTTGTTATGCGGTTTGACCAATAAAGATCTTCGTAGAATATGTGGGAGCCAATATGAGCATCTAGGTTCTGCTATTGGTTATTGACCGGAGATCTGTCGCTCATGTCTACATAGTTCTCGAACCCGTAGGGTCCGCACGCTTAACGTTCGATGACGATTTGTATTATGAGTTATGTGTTTTGGTGACCGAAGTTTGTTCGGAGTCCCGTATGAGATCATAGATATGACGAGGAGTCTCAAAATTGTCGAGAGGTAAAGATTGATATATTGGAAGGTTATATATAGACACCGGAATGGTCCCGATAAGGTTTGGGGATTTTTTGGATTACCGGGAGGCTACCGGAACCCCCCGGGAAAGTCAATGGGCCTATTGGGCCATAGTGGAGAGAGGGAGGTTGCCACAGGAGGTGGCGCGCGCCCCCCAAGCCCAATCCAAATTGGACAAGGGGTGGGGGCTGCGGCCCCCCTTTCCTTCTCCCTCTCCCCCCTTTCCCCTTTCCCTCTCCGTTGGAAGGAAGGAGGGGGAGGGGCGAATCCTACTTGGACTGGGAGTCCAAGTAGGACTCCCCCCTTAGCGCGCCCCCCTTGGGCCGGCCGCCTCCTCCTCCCCGCCTTTATATACGTGGGCATGGGGCACCCCACAGACACATCAGTTGTTTCTTAGCCGCGG
>LR880968.1:108422258-108435654 GCA_904067115.1 Aegilops sharonensis | reverse complement strand
AGACGTATCAAGCATCCCTAAGCTTAATTCTTGCTCGTCCTCGAGTAGGTAAATGATAAAAACAGAATTTTTGATGTGGAATGCTACCTAGCATATTTCTCAATGTAATTTCCTTTATTGTGGCATTAATGTTCAGATCCGAAAGATTCAAAGCAAAAGTTTAATATTGACATAAAAATAATAATACTTCAAGCATACTAACAAAGCAATTATGTCTTCTCAAAATAACATGCCAAAGAAAGTTATCCCTACAAAATCATATAGTCTGGTTATGCTCTATCTTCACCACACAAAGTATTTAAATCATGCACAACCCCGATGACAAGCCAAGCAATTGTTTCATACTTTTGACATTCTCAAACTTTTTCAATCTTCACACAATACATGAGCGTGGGCCATGGATATAGCACTATATGTGGAATAGAATGGTGGTTGTGGAGAAGACAAAAAGGGAGAAGATAGTCTCGCATCAACTAGGCGTATCAACGGGCTATGGAGATGCCCATCAATAGATATCAATGTGAGTGAGTATGGATTACCATGCAACGGATGCACTAGAGCTATTAGCATATGAAAGCTCAACAAAAGAAACTAAGTGGGTGTGCATCCAACTTGCTTGCTCACGAAGACCTAGGGCATTTTGAGGAAGCCATCATTAGAATATACAAGCCAAGTTTATAATGAAAAATTCCCACTAGTATATGAAAGTGACAAAATGAGAGACTCTCTATCATGAAGATCATGGTGCTACTTTGAAGCACAAGTGTGGTAAAAGGATAGTAACATTGTCCCTTCTCTCTTTTTCTCTCATTTTTTGGGCCTTTTCCTTTTTTTATGGCCTCTTTTCTCTTTTTTTTTATTTCGTCTGGAGTGTCATCCCGACTTGTGGGGGAATTATAGTCTCCATCATCCTTTTCCTCACTTGGGACAATGCTCTAAAAATGAAGATCATCACACTTTTATTTTCTTACAACTCAACAATTACAACTCGATACTTAGAACAAAATATGACTCTATATGAATGCCTCCGGCGGTGTACTGGGATATGCAATGAATCAAGAGTGACATGTATGAAAGAATTATGAATGGTGGCTTTGCCACAAATACGATGTCAACTACATGATCATGCTAAGCAATATGACAATGATGGACGTGTCATAATAAACGGAACGGTGGAAAGCTACATGGCAATATATCTCAGAATGGCTATGGAAAAGCCATGATAGGTAGGTATGGTGGCTGTTTTGAGGAAGGTTTATGGTGGGTGTATGATACCGGTGAAAAGTGGGCGGTAGTAGAGAGGCTAACAATGGTGGAAGGAGGAAGAGTGCATATAATCCATGGACTCAACATTAGTCATAAAGAACTCATATACTTATTGCAAAAATCTACAAGTTATCAAAGCAAAGTATTACGCGCATGCTCCTAGGGGGATAGATTGGTAGGAAAATACCATCGCTCGTCCCCGACCGCCACTCATAAGGAAGACAATCAATAAATAAATCATGCTCCGACTTCATCACATAACAGTTCACCATACGTGCATGCTACGGGAATCACAAACTTTAACACAAGTATTTCTCAAATTCACAACTACTCAACTAGCATGACTCTAATATCACCATCTTTATATCTCAAAACAATTATCAAGCATCAAACTTCTCATAACACTCATAAGAAAGTTTTACTATTCTTGAATACCAAGCATATTAGGATTATTTAAGAAAATTACCATGCTATTTAGGACTCTCAAAATAATCTAAGTGAATCATGAGAGATCAATAGTTTCTATAAAACAAATCCACCACCGTGCTCTAAAAGATATAAGTGAAGCACTAGAGCAAAACTATATAACTCAAAAGATATAAGAGAAGCACATAGAGTATTCTAAGAAATTCCAAATCATGTATGGCTCTCTCAAAAAGGTGTGTACAGCAAGGATGATTGTGGTAAACTAAAAAGCAAAAACTCAAATCATACAAGACGCTCCAAGCAAAACACATATCATGTGGTGAATAAAAATATAGCTCCAAGTAAAGTTATCGATGGAAGTAGACGAAAGAGGGGATGCCTTTCAGGGCATCCCCAAGCTTTGGCTTTTTGGTGTCCTTATATTATCTTGGGGGTGCCATGGGCATCCCCAAGATTAGGCTCTTGCCACTCCTTGTTCCATAATCCATCAAAATCTTTCACCCAAAACTTGAAAACTTCACAACACAAAACTCAACAGAAATCTCGTGAGCTCCGTTAGCGAAAGAAAACAAAAGACCACTTCAAGGTACTGTAATGAACTCATTATTTATTTATATTGGTGTTAAACCTACTGTATTCCAACTTCTCTATGGTTTATAAACTATTTTACTCGCCATAGATTCATCAAAATAAGCAAACAACACACGAAAAACAGAATTTGTCAAAAACAGAACAGTCTGTAGTAATCTGTAACTAACGCAAACTTCTAGAACTCCAAAAAATCAGCCAAAACAGGACGACCTAGGAAATTTGTCTATTGATCCGCAGCAATTGGAATCACTATTTTATCACGTTCTGGTGATTTTTAACAATTATTTTCGTGAACAGAAAGTTTCTGGAAATTTCTGCAAGATCAAATAACTATCATCCAAGAAGATCCTATAGGTTTAGCTTGGCGCAAACACTAATTAAAACATAAAAACACATCTAACCAGAGGATAGAACAAAGATTTATTCCTAAAAAGAAGAAAAAAGCAAAAAAACTAAAAATAAAATTGGGTTGCCTCCCAACAAGCGCTATCGTTTAACGCCCCTAGCTAGGCATAAAAGCAAGGATAGATCTAGGTATTGCCATCTTTGGTTTTAGGGAAGAAGAGAGAAAACTTTCTATCTATGGAATTAATCTTTCTATTTTGAAAAAGTACATGACCATTAATGGTAGAAGAAAGATTAAGTATGCTGCGGAAATTGGCATCTAGGCTAGCTTTTATCTCTTTGATAGATTCGTTTTGGTAAGAAAGCAAAAGAGATGTGATTTCAACTTTCTCGTTAATGGGGTGCCCAAATATAGTTTTCATCTTTTCATAGGTGTCTATGGGGTACCCTTCAAGAAAACCATCTTCAAAAATAGAATCCAAGACTTGTTTGAATGAAGCGGGCAACCCAACATAAAAGCATTTTAAGTAAACCTCAATTTTATATTGAGGTACATAGTTAGCACGGATCCTTAATAGCCCATCCCAAGCATCTTTCAAAGATTCATCAAGTAAAGAACGAAATATTCTAGAATCAAAATTGCTAAGGTTTTCATTGATAAATCCGGCAGATTTTTTCCGTAGTATTTTTATTTATGAGTTTAAATAAGATAGCAGGATTGTCTAAAGCACTAGAACTTGGGAGAGAAACCCCAACTCTTTTTGGTTCTGACATGGCGAGGGAAAAGCGAATGAAAAGAGGTGAACGGAAAAGAGAGGGCGAATAAAACGGCAAGGGTGAAGTGGGGGGGAGAGGAAAATGAGAGGCAAATGGAAAATAATGTAATGCGGGAGATAAGGGATTTGTGATGGGTACTTGGTATGTTGACTTTTGCGTAGAATCCCCGGCAACGGCGCCAGAAATCTTCTCTACTACCTCTTGAGCACTGTGTTGGATTTCCTTGAAGAGGAAAGGGTGATGCAGCACAGTAGCATAAGTATTTCCCTCAGTTTTTGAGAACCAAGGTATCAATCCAGTAGGAGGCTACGCGCGAGTCCCTCGTACCTACACAAAACAAATAACTCCCCGCAACCAACGCGATAAGGGGTTGTCAATCCCTTCACGGTCACTTACGAGAGTGAGATCTGATAGATATGATAGGATAATATTTTTGGTATTTTCGTGATAAAGATGCAAAGTAAAATAAAAGCAAAGAAAAAAAGCAAAGGAAATAACTAAGTGTTGGAAGATTAATATGATGAAGATAGACCCGGGGGCCATAGGTTTCACTACTGGTTTCTCTCAAGAGCATAACTATTTTACGGTGGGTGAACGAATTACTGTTGCGCAATTAGCAGAATTGAGCATAGTTATGAGAATATCTAGGTATGATCATGTATATAGGCATCACGTCTGAGACAAGTAGACCGACTCCTGCCTGCATCTACTACTATTACTCCACTCATCGACCACTATCCAACATGCAACTAGAGTATTAAGTTCATGAAAACAGAGTAATGCCTTAAGCAAGATGACATTATGTAGAGGGATAAATTCATGCAATTTGTTAAAAAACCTATCTTCTTATCCTCGATGGAAACAATACAATACGTGCCTTGCTGCCCCTACTGTCACTGGGAAAGGACACCGCAAGATTGAACCCAAAGCTAAGCACTTCTCTCATTGCAAGAAAGATCAATCTAGTAGGCCAAACCAAACTGATAATTCGAAGAGACTTGCAAAGATAACCAATCATACATAAAGAATTCAGAGAAGATTCAAATATTGTTCATAGATAATCTTGATCATAAACCCACAATTCATCGGTCTCAACAAACACACCGCAAAAAGAAGATTACATCGAATAGATCTCCACAAGAGTGGGGGAGAAAATTGTATTGAGATCCAAAAAGAGAGAAGAAGCCATCTAGCTACTAACTATGGACCCTGAAGGTCTGAAGTAAACTACTCACACTTCATCGGAGAGGCTATGGTGTTGATGTAGAAGCCCTCCGTGATGGATGCCCCCTCCGGCGGAGCTCCGGAACAGGCCCAAAGATGGGATCTCGTGGGTACAGAAGGTTGCGGTAGTGGAACTAGGTTTTTGGATCCGTATCTGATCGTTTGGGGCAACGTAGGTATATATAGGAGGAAGGAGTACATCGGTGGAGCAATAGGGGGCCCACGAGGGTGGAGGGCGTGCCCTGGGGGGTGGGCGCGCCCCCCTACCTCGTGCCTTCCTCTTTTATTTCTTGACGTAGGGTCCAAGTCTCCTGGATCACAATCTTCCTAAAAATCACGTTGCCGAAGTTTTCATTCCGTTTGGACTCCGTTTGATATTCCTTTTCTACGAAACTCTGAAATAGGCAAAAAAACAGCAATTCTGGGCTGGGCCTCCGGTTAATAGGTTAGTCCTAAAAATAATATAAAAGTGAATAATAAAGCCCAATAATGTCCAAAACAGTAGATAATATAGCATGGAGCAATCAAAAATTATAGATACGTTGGAGACGTTACATTGGCGTATTTCGAGATTAGGATTTGTCACTCCGATTGTCGGAGAGGTATCTCTGGGCCCACTCAGTAATGCACATCACTTAAGCCTTGCAAGCAATGCAATTAGTGAGTTAGTTGCGGGATGTTGTATTACGGAACGAGTAAAGAGACTTGCCGATAACGAGATTGAACTAGGTATTGAGATATCGACGATCGAATCTTGGGCAAGTAATATACCGATGACAAAGGGAACAACGTATGTTGTTATGCGGTCTGACCGATAAAGATCTTCGTAGAATATGTGGGATCCAATATGAGCATCCAGGTTCCGCTATTGGTTATTGACCAGAGACATGTCTCGGTCATGTCTACATAGTTCTCGAACCCGTAGGGTCTGCACGCTTAAAGTTCCGATGACGGTTATATTATGAGTTTTGATGTACCAAAGGTTCTTCAGAGTCCCAGATCTGATCACGGACATGACAAGGAGTCTCGAAATGGTCGATACATGAAGATTGATATATTGGAAGCCTATATTTGGATATCGGAAATGTTCCGGGTGAAATCGGGATTTTACCGGAGCACCGAGGGGTTACCTGAACCCCCCGGGGGCTTAATGGGCCATAGTGGGCCTTAGTGGAGAAGAGGAGAGGCGGCTAGGGCAGGGCTGCGCACCCCTCCCCCTCTAGTCTGGATAGGACAAGGAGAGGGGTCGGGGCGCCCCCCCTTTCCTACCTCTCTCCCTCCTCTTTCCCCTTCTCCTAATCCAACAAGGAGGGGAGGGAGTCCTAGTCCCGGTGGAAGTAGGACTCCTCCTGGCGTGCATCCTCCTAGCTGGCCGCACCTCCCCCCCTTTGCTCCTTTATATACGGGGGCAGGGAGGCACCACAAAGACACAATAATTGATTTGATCTTTTAGCCGTGTGCGGTGCCCCCCTCCACCATAGTCCACCTCGATAATACTATAGTGGTGCTTAGGCGAAGCCCTGTGTCGGTGTCAAAACCGGCGGATCTCGGGTAGGGGGTCCCGAACTGTGCGTCTAGGCGGATGGTAACAGGAGACAAGGGTCACGATGTTTTTACCCAGGTTCGGGCCCTCTCGATGGAGGTAATACCCTACTCCTGCTTGATTAATATTGATGATATGGGTAGTACAAGAGTAGATCTACCACGAGATCAAGGAGGCTAAAACCTAGAAGCTAGCCTATGGTATGATTGTTGTTCGTCCTACGGACTAAAACCCTCCGGTTTATATAGACACCAGATAGGTTAGGGTTACACAGAGTCGGTTACAATGGTAGGAGATCTACATATCCGTATCATCAAGCTTGCCTTCCACGCCAAGGGAAGTCCCATCCGGACACGGGACGAAGTCTTCAATCTTGTATCTTCATAGTCTTGGAGTCCGGCCGTGACGATAGTCCGGCTATCCAGACACCCCCTAGTCTGGGACTCCCTCAGTAGCCCCTGAACCAGGCTTCAATGACGACGAGTCCGGGGTGTTGATTGTCTTCAGCATTGCGAGGCGGGTTCCTCCTCCGAATACTTCATAGAAGGTTTTGAACACAAGGATAGTGTCCGGCTCTGCAAAACAAGTTCCACATAACACCGTAGAGAGAATAATTTTTGCACAGATCTGCTGACGTATTCCGCGGCGTGACATCACACCACGGCCAGGCCTTTATATGAATATTTTTTACTATTCCACCTCAGCGTGTTTAGCGAGGCGGTTTCCTTGGCACATCTTATCAAAGCATAGATCATGCCCCGTTATTCCGGGATTCTCATCAATACGGACGTGGGTAACCCATCCACGCCATTGATTACGGCGCTTGGGAAATAAGCGAGTTTTACCAGGCTGGTGGGGGACGCATAGCTTCGTCCGTCCATATAAGGGGATAAGGATCCACCCTTTCACCTACGCCTTCTTCCTCCTTTGCTTATCCATTTCCGCGCACTCGAGCTTCAGCGCCTAAGTCCGCACATCCCACCTCAACCTTTTCCAACCATGTCAGGAGCGGGAGGCAGGTGGATGGCCTCCTCCGTCACGGAGGGGCACATCACAAGACTGTGGGAGGCCGGATACCTGTGTAACGCCCCGGATTCGGTGCGCCAGATGTCTGCCAGTTATTCGCCGTCTTTGCCATGTCATTTGCTTGCGTGTTGCACTTTGCCATGTCATCATATGCATTTCATATCATGTCATCATGTGCATTTCATTTTGCATACGTGTTCGTCTCATGCATCCGAGCATTTTCCCCGTTGTCCGTTTTCCAATCCGGCACTCCTATGTCTCCCGGCGCCCCTTTTGCCTCTTCTCTTGTGCGGGTGTTAAACGTTCTCGGTATGGCCCGAGGTTTGCCAAGCGGCCTTGGTATAGCACCGGTAGACCGCCTGTCAAGTTTCGTGTCATTTGGAGGTCGTTTGATACTCCAACGGTTAACCGAGTAACCGTAAAAGCCTCTTTTGTGTGCAGCCCAACACCCCTTCCAAAGTGGCCCAAAACCCATCTAACTCCCTTCCATGCTCTCGGTCATTCGATCACGATCGTGTGGGCCAAAACCGCACCTCATTTGGACTCTCCTAGCTCCCTCTACCTATAAATATGTGCCTCCCCCGAATTTTTCGCGGATGAAACCCTAGCCTCTTCCTCCTCCAGCCGCCGGACATGTCCGCCCAGCCGCCGGACGTGTCCGCCCGTCCCCGCGCCGCCGCCCGCAGCCAGTGGCGCGCCGCCACGTGGCACGCCACCACCCGCCGCCGCCGCGGCCCGCCCAGGCCCGCACGGGGCCCTCCCCGGCCCGGGTCGCCGCCGACGCTGCCCCGCGGGCGCCCGAGCGCGCGTCGCCCCGCTCCTCGCTGACCCCACCGCCGTCCGCCTCCGCCCGGCGACCGCCGCCGCTCCTCCGGCGAGCCCGCGCCGTCCGCCGTCTCCTCCGGCGCCGGCCGCCTCCCGCGCCCCGAGCCGCCGCCCCTCGCCGATCCGCTCCGCCGTCGCCCTCCCCCGCCGGCGTCGCCCTTGCCGGCGCTGCCCCGGCCGCCCCCGGCCCTCGCCGCCCCGCCGCCGGTCTTCCCCGACCCCGCCGCCCAGCTCCGGCGAGAGCCTGGCCCGCCTCCGTTCACGCGCCGCCCCGATCCAGATCTGAGAAACGAGGTTGATACGGCAAGAGCTCCAAGCTCTCGTGGAAAAACATGAGAGTTTGGAGCGTGACTCGAAGACTCGAGAGTCCGAGCTCGCCTCGGCTCTTGAGAGTGCCAAAGCTGCTAAGGCCGAGGCCCAAAAAGCCCTCCAAGAAATTGAGTCGTTAAAGAAGATACCGGCTGGTAAGGCATTCTTTATGCAAATCAAGCATGTGAAAGTGAATTACCTATTACTTACCCGGATTCGGAGCTCTCCAGGAGCATTCGCAGATTTGCCCCGTAGTGTGTCTGATGCTGCCGCATTCTACCGCGCCAAGGAGGGGAGCTCGACGGAAAAGGTGTTCTGGTCTCAGTATGCTGAGGCCGACCATCCGGTGCCCCCTGAGCGACCAGCTGAAGCAGCTGGTCGAGCTCCACAAGGTCGCCGAACAGGCCATGAAGGGCCTTATAGCGCGGCTGTGGCCATTGGAGGCCATGCCCGGGAGCTATTTCGGCTTGGTGCAGCGGCTAGTGGGTGCCTGTCCACGGATTGAAGTCATCAAGCGCTCCGTCTGCATTGAAGGTGTCCATCGGGCCCTTGCCCGTGCTAAAGTGCACTGGGGCAAGCTGGATGCGGAGAAGCTTGTGACGGACGGGCCACCGAAGGGCCATGAGCATCGCACGCCCAAAATGTACTATGAGGGCCTCCTGAAGGGTGCCCTCCGAATAGCGGATGAGTGATCCAAAGATGTAATTTTTGAATAAGCTCGCATTTGTTATCCTGTACGCTGAAAACTTGTTCATATGCGCTAAGCAACGCTTGTTAATTTAAAATATTACCTTCTGTGCGGCCGTTTATCAAATTTGAGAGATGGTAAGTCGTTGGCTTCAGACCCCATGCCACGAGTGCTGGGGTGTTCGGGATAAACTTGAGCACTCTTGTTCCCATTCTTGGGTCCATCTAGGGAGGCGCTCAACACAACGAACAAGGCAAGCAGACTTATAATGCTTGAACACTCTCACTTAGCCATAGAATTCTATAATTTCAAATTTCGGTGAAGCCCCTAGTATTCGGAAGACCGAGTTCAGGGCGCTATCCACGCCTTGGCCGGACAATTCCGGTTCCTTGCTCAAAGCAGCATAAGTCTTTAGGGACCCGAAAAAACCTCTCGAACAACGACCGGCTCTCGCCCTATCATGATGGTCAGTTTTAGCTTTCTCCACTGAGGTGCTCGACCCAGCTCAACTGGAGCACAATCGCAGTGGTTCTCCCGGTGCTACCTTAGCCGATACAACGGAACGTAAGGTACCAAAACACGGGAGCCGGGCAAACCCAACTATTGACCCAAGACATGATTCGGAGCCGATTCATATAATGCTATAAGTTCGGGGTGCCGCACTTGTGAAAGTGTTCGGACTTATCACACCATAATTTTGGGATACTTAAGCACCTGGTGTATGGGCCGTACCAAAGTGTACGGGTGCAACATGTCATGAAATGAACATATATATGGATAGATCAAAGAGTGCAATAATAGGCAAAAGCTATGCATTGTTTATTCAAAAAGGTACTGCAATGTAAGCAGAACGATACAAAATAGTGCGATAA
Organism: Aegilops sharonensis; assembly: GCA_904067115.1. NCBI lineage: Eukaryota > Viridiplantae > Streptophyta > Magnoliopsida > Poales > Poaceae > Aegilops > Aegilops sharonensis. The sequence goes on along the minus strand of LR880968.1, from coordinate 108,425,762 downwards.
GCAAGGAATGGGATTATCTAATATGTCCCCCTCCAGTGGTAGGCTGCGGGATGATATGTAAAACAGGTATAATGCTCGTAATAGAGACCACCTGAACATTCGACGTGGCTTTCCGCTTCCCTGGCTGTTGCATCGTGAGTTCGACGATTCAAGTGCCGGACAGGACTTCTCAAAGACGGAGTCCTGAAAGTAAGAAAAAAGGAAGAAAAAAGGAAAAAGGAAAAGAATGACACAATCAGGAGCCCTTGGTGCGGTCGAGCCGCATTCTTGGCGTGCCGTGGTCTTGCCCCTCCCCATACGCCCATGGTATCTCCAGAGCGTAATTATGTACGCGTAATACTAGCTTCGCGATTTCGCGAGGGCGGGGGTTGGGGCCGGATTGCTACACGTGCTTGAATCGTGTCAGGCGGTCTTGTTGTAGGTTACTCCGGGCGCGCTTGACAGTGTCCGGACGCTTAGTGGCCGGACTCGAGAATTGCTGTGAGAGGCTGCTTTGTACCTCCGCCGCGAGGGCCGCCGTGTGCTCCTCCGTTCGGAGAGAGCGTTCGGTGTTTCCATTGACTGTGATTACTCCACAAGGGCCTGGCATCTTGAGCTTGAGGTATGCGTAGTGCGGCACCACATTGAACTTTGCAAATGCGGTTCGTCCGAGCAGTGCATGATAGCCGCTGCGGAATGGGACGATGTCGAAGATTAAATCTTCGCTTCGGAAGTTATCCGGGGATCCGAAGACCACTTCGAGTGTAACCGAGCCCGTACAACTGGCCTCTACACCCGGTATGACGCCTTTAAAGGTCGTCTTTGTAGGTTTAATCCTTGAGGGGTCTATGCCCATTTTGCGCACTGTATCCTGGTAAAGCAGGTTCAGGCTGCTGCCGCCGTCCATCAGGACTCTGGTTAGGTGAAATCCGTCCATAATTGGGTCAAGAACCAATCCAGCGAAACCGCCGTGACGGATGCTAGTGGGGTGGTCCCTTCGATCAAAGGTGATCGGGCAGGAAGACCATGGGTTGAACTTTGGGGCGACTGGCTCCGTCGCATATACGTCCCTTAGTGCACGCTTCCGCTCCCTTTTGGGTATATGGGTTGCGTATATCATGTTCACCATCCGCACTTGCGTGGGAAAACCCTTCTGTCCTTTATTGTTCGGCGGCCGGGGCTCTTCCTCGTCATCTCTATGCAGACCCTTGTCATTGAGTTCGGCACTTAACTTGCCTGCTTGCTTGAACACCCAACAGTCCCTGTTGGTGTGATTGGCTGGTTTTTTGGGGGTGCCATGTATCTGGCACAAGCGATCGAGTATTCGGTCCAAGTTGGACGGGCCCTGGGTATTTCTTTTGAATGGCTTCTTCCGCTGACCGGGTTTAGAGCCTCTGAATCCGGCATTGACGGCCGTATCTTCAGTGTTATCGCCGTTAATGCGGCGCTTGTTCTTGTTGCAACGCGACCTGCCATTGCTGTCCTTGGTATCCGAACTATCAGGATGTTTGGCCAAGTTGTTGCTTCGAGCTAGCCAGCTGTCCTCTCCCGCACAAAAGCGGGTCATGAGTGTTGTGAGGGCTACCATGAATTTTGGCTTTTCCTGTCCTAGGTGCCGGGCAAGCCACTCGTCGCAGATGTTATGTTTGAAGGCTGCAAGGGCCTCTGCATCCGGACAGTCAATGATTTGACTTTTCTTTGTTAGGAACCGTGTCCAGAATTGTCTGGCCGATTCTTCTGGCTGCTGGATTATGTGGCTAAGGTCATCAGCGTCTGGTGGTCGCACATATGTGCCCTGGAAGTTATCAAGGAATGCGGCTTCCAGGTCCTCCCAACAACCAATTGATTCTGCTGGCAAGTTGTTGAGCCAATGCCGAGCTGGTCCTTTAAGCTTGAGTTGGAGGTATTTGATGGCATGTAGATCATCACCGCGGGCCATGTGGATATGGAGGAGATAGTCCTCGATCCAGACCGCAGGATCTGTGGTACCATCATATGATTCGATGTTTACGGGTTTGAAGCCCTCTGGGATTTGTTGATCCATTACTTCATCTGTGAAGCATAGTGGGTGTGCGGTGCCTTTGTATTGGGCTATATCACGACGTAGCTCATATGAGCTTTGTCTACTGTGTTCGGCCCGGCCGGGTTTGCTGTATCCGGTGCGATGGTAATCATCCCGCGTTGTTGGGCGCCCATGCGATCCGTAGATTGATCTTGTATGTTTTGCCATATCCTCCAATATATCTCGCAAGTCCGGCCAGTTTTCCCATGCCTTGGTACTTTTTGAGCGGCGTCGGGGTGTGGCTTGAGCGGAGGGCCGAGAGGCTTCTCTGTCATGGCCACGGGGTGGCCGGTCTGCCATGTCGTGCGCTGGTGACTTGGGTGCTTCCTCCTCTGATCGAGGCAACGTCCTGTGTTTGGGGTAGCTTTTGGAGGGGCGTTCGAGTTCATACTCTTCGGCTGCAAGGACTTCAGTCCATCTGTCAGCTAGCAGGTCTTGGTCAGCTCTAAGTTGTTGCTGCTTTTTCTTGAGGCTGTTTGCCGTGGCCATAAGCCTGCGTTTGAAACGCTCCTGTTCGGCGGGATCCTCAGGCACGACAAATTCGTCGTCGTCGAGGCTTGCCTCATCTTCGGAGGGAGGCGCATAATTATCATCCTCGACCTCTCTTTCTGCCGCACTGTCGTGCGGACTTGCTTCTCCCTCCTCCTGAGCTGAGTCCTGCTGGAGGGGGTTCTCTTCGGCACTGTCGGGGGTGTTATTATCTCCCGTGCCGGAATCACCGTTTTTATTGTGGCGGGATTTAGAGCGGCGCCGCTGACGTCGGCGCTTCGGCTGTTTCTTGGAGGGGTCATCCTCCGTTGTTCCATCGCCGTTCCCATCTTTTGGGATGTCCACCATGTATATGTCGTATGACGAGGTGGCCTTCCAGTGCCCTGTAGGCGCTGGGTCTTGGTCGTCTCCGGCATCGTCGTCCATACCGTCGATGTCTTCGGAGTCGAAGTCTAGCATGTCGGTTAAATCATCGACAGTGGCTACAAAGTGGGTGGTGGGTGGGCGTTGAATTTCTTCGTCGTCCGCATCCCAACCTTCCTGACCGTAGTCCGGCCAGGGCTCTCCTGATAAAGAGAGAGACTTTAGTGAATTCAAGATGTCGCCAAAGGGCGAGTGCTGAAAGATGTCCGCGGCAGTGAACTCCATGACCGGCGCCCAATCGGATTCGATTGGCAGGGGCACAAAGGGTTCGGAGTCCGGAGAGGAGTCCGGCACCCTGGAGTCAAGGTCTTCGCAAAGGACAGGGATGGAGTTCGGCTCAATCGCTGTTGAGATCGTAGCCCCCGAGGCGGTGTCCAACCAACCGTCCTCGATCGGCAAAACCGGCTCCAGATTAAGGGTCGGAGCGGGCACTGGTGCGGCCTCCAGGGCACTGTTCGGCGGCAGAGCTAGATCGTACCCATCGAGACAGTGCGGCGCGCTTGGCTGTGGCTCGAATCCGTCGAAGATCAAGTCTCCGCGGACATCGGCCG
>LR880968.1:108408841-108419847 GCA_904067115.1 Aegilops sharonensis | reverse complement strand
CCGCTCCGACCCTTAATCTGGAGCCGGTTTTGCCGATCGAGGACGGTTGGTTGGACACCGCCTCGGGGGCTACGATCTCAACAGCGATTGAGCCGAACTCCATCCCTGTCCTTTGCGAAGACCTTGACTCCAGGGTGCCGGACTCCTCTCCGGACTCCGAACCCTTTGTGCCCCTGCCAATCGAATCCGATTGGGCGCCGGTCATGGAGTTCACTGCCGCGGACATCTTTCAGCACTCGCCCTTTGGCGACATCTTGAATTCACTAAAGTCTCTCTCTTTATCAGGAGAGCCCTGGCCGGACTACGGTCATGAAGGTTGGGATGCGGACGACGAAGAAATTCAACGCCCACCCACCACCCACTTTGTAGCCACTGTCGATGATTTAACCGACATGTTCGACTTCGACTCAGAAGACATCGACGGTATGGACGACGATGCCGGAGACGACCAAGACCCAGCGCCTACAGGGCACTGGAAGGCCACCTCGTCATACGACATATACATGGTGGACATCCCAAAAGATGGGAATGGCGATGGAACGGCGGAGGATGACTCCTCAAAGAAACAACCCAAGCGCCGACGTCAGCGGCGCTGTTCTAAATCCCGCCATAGTAAAAACTGTGATTCCGGCACGGGAGACAATAATACCCCGGACAGTGCTGAAGACGACCCCCTCCAGCAGGACTCAGCGCAGGAGGAGGGAGAAGCAAGAACGCACGACAGTGCGGCAGAAAGAGAGGTAGAGGACGATAATTATGTGCCCCCCTCCGAAGATGAGGCAAGCCTCGACGATGAAGAATTTGTCGTGCCTGAGGACCCCGCCGAACAGGAGCGTTTCAAATGCAGGCTTATGGCCACGGCAAGCAGCCTCAAGAAAAAGCAGCAGCAGCTTAGAGCTGACCAAGATTTGCTAGCTGACAAATGGACTGAAGTCCTTGCAGCCGAAGAGTATGAACTCGAACGCCCCTCCAAGAGATACCCAAAACGAAGGCTGCTACCCCAATTAGAGGAAGCGGCACCCAAACCTACATCACCAGCGCATGATGCGGCCGACCGACCACCCCGTCGCCACGACAGAGAGGCCTCTAGACCCTCCATTCAAGCCGCACCCCGGCGCCGCTCGACCAAGGCACGGGAAACGCGCCAGACCTGCGAGACATATTGGAGGACAAGGCAAGGCAAACAAGATCGATCTACGGATCGCGTGGGCGCCCCACGACACATGACGATAACCGTCATGCCGGATACAGCAATTCCGGCCGGGCCGAACACAGTAGACAAAGCTCATTTGAGCTGCGTCGTGATATAGCCCAATACAGAGGCGCCGCACACCCACTATGCTTCACAGCCGAAGTGATGGATCATCAAATCCCCGAGGGCTTCAAACCCGTAAACATCGAATCATACGATGGCACAACAGATCATGCGGTTTGGATCGAGGACTACCTCCTCCATATCCACATGGCCTGCGGCGATGATCTACACGCCATCAAATACCTCCCACTCAAGCTTAAAGGACCAGCTCGGCATTGGCTCAACAGCTTGCCAGCAGAATCAATTGGTTGTTGGGAGGACCTGGAAGCCGCATTCCTTGATAACTTCCAGGGCACATACATGCGACCACCAGACGCCGATGACCTCAGCCACATAATTCAGCAGCCAGAAGAATCGGCCAGACAATTCTGGACACGGTTCCTAACCAAGAAAAATCAAATCGTTGACTGTCCGGATGCAGAGGCCCTTGCAGCCTTCAAACCTAACATCCGCGACGAGTGGCTAGCCTGACGCCTAGGACAGGAAAAGCCGAAATCCATGGCAGCCCTCACCACACTCATGACCCGCTTTTGCGCGCGAGAGGACAGCTGGCTAGCTCGTAGTAACAACTTGACCAAAAACCCTGGTAGTTCGGATACCAAGGACAGCAATGGCAGGTCGCATCGCAACAAGAACAAGCGTCGCATTAACGGCGACAATGATGAAGATACGACAGTCAATGCCGGATTCAGAGGCTCTAAACCCGGTCAGCGGAAGAAGCCATTCAAAATAAATACCCAGGGCCCGTCCAACTTGGACCGAATACTCGATCGCTTGTGCCAGATACATGGCACCCCGAAAAACCAGCCAACCACACCAACAGGGATTGTTGGGTGTTCAAGCAAGCAGCCAAGCTAATTGCCGAACTCAATGACAAGGGGCTACATAGCGATGACGAGGAAGAGCCCCGGCCGCCGAACAATAGAGGACAGAAGGGCTTTCCCACACAAGTGCGGACGTTGAACATGATATACGGAACCCACATACCCAAAAGGGAGCGGAAGCGTGCACTAAGGGACGTATATGTGATGGAGCCAGTCGCCCCAAAGTTCAACCCATGGTCTTCCTGCCCGATCACCTTTGATCGAAGGGACCACCCCACTAGCATCCGTCACGGCAGATTCGCCGCATTGGTTCTTCACCCAATCATCTACGGATTTCACCTCACTAGAGTCCTGATGGACGGTGGTAGCAGCCTGAACCTGCTTTATCAGGATACAGTGCGCAAAATGGGCATAGACCCCTCAAGGATTAAACCCACAAAGATGACCTTTAAAGGCGTCATACCAGGTGTAGAGGCCAATTGTACAGGCTCAGTTACACTCGAAGTGGTCTTCGGATCCCCGGATAACTTCCGAAGCGAAGAGTTAATCTTCGACATAGTCCCGTTCCGTAGCGGCTATCACGCACTGCTTGGACGAACCTCATTTGCAAAGTTCAATGCGGTGCCACACTACGCATACCTCAAGCTCAAGATGCCAGGCCCTCGAGGAGTAATCACGGTCAATGGAAACACCGAACGCTCTCTCCGAATGGAGGAGCACACGACGGCCCTCGCGGCGGAGGTGCAAAGCAGCCTCTCACAGCAATTCTCGAGTCCGGCTATTAAACGTCCGGACACTGTCAAGCGCGCCCGGAGTAACCTACAACAAGACCGCCTGGCACGATCCGAGCACGCGTAGCAATCCGGCCCCAACCCCAGCCCTCGCGAAACTGCGAAGCCAGTACTACGCGTACATAACTACGCTCTGGAGATACTATGGGCATCAGGGGAGGGGCACGACCACGGCACGGCCAGAATGCGGCTCAACCGCACCAGGGGATCCCGATTGTGTCATTCTTTTTCTTTTTTTCTTTTTGCTTACTTTCAGGACTCTGTTCTCCAGAAGCCCTGTCCGGCATTCGTGCCGAACTCACGATGCAACAGCCAGGGAAACAGAAAGCTATGTCGAGTGTCCAGGTGGTTTCTTCTACGAGCATTATACTTGTTTTACATACCATCCCACAGCTTACCCCTGGAGGGGGACGTGTTAAATATTCCCATCCCTTGCTTATCGCACAATTTGTATTGTTCTGCTTTTATTTGCAGTTTCTTTCTAATAACCAATATATAGCTCTTGCCTATTATTGCATTCTTTCCCATTATATATGTTCATTTATGACATTGTGCAACCGTACAATTTGGTACGGCCAATACACCAGGGGCTTAAGTACCCCAAAAATATGGTGTGATAAGTCCAAACACTTTCACAAGTGCGGCACCCCAAACTAATAGCATTATATGCATCGGCTCCAAATCATGTCTTGGCTCAATAGTTGGGTTTGCCCAGCTCCCATGTTTTGGTACCTTACATTCCGTTATATCGGCTAAGGTAGCGCTCGGAGAACCACTGCGATTGTGCCCCGGTTGAGTTGGTTGAGCACCTTAGTGGAGAAAGCTAAAACTGACCGTCATGATAGGGCGAGAGCCGGTCGCTGTTCGAGAGGTTTTTTCGGGTCCCTAAAGACTTATGCCGCTTAGAGCGAGGAGTCTCCGGCCAAGGCGTGCATAGCACCCCCAACTCGGTCTTCCGAATACTAGGGGCTTCGCCGAAATTTAAAATTATAGAATTCTATGGCTAAGTGAGAGTGTTCAAGCACTATAAGTCCGGTTACCTTGTTCGTTGCGTTGAGCGCCTCCCTCGACGGACCCAAGAATGGGAACAAGAGCGCTCAAGTTTATCCCGAACACCCCAGCACTCGTGGCATGGGGGCTGAAGCCAACGACTTGCCATCTCTCAAATTTGATAAACGGCCGCACAGAAGGTAATATTTTAAATTAACAAAGCATTGCTTAGCGCATATGAACAAGTTTTCAGCGTACAGGATAACAAATGCGAGTCTATTCAAAAATTACATCTTTGGAGCACTCATCCGCTATACGGCGGGCACCCTTCATGACGCCCTCATAGTATATTTCAGGCTTGCGATGCTCCTTGCCCTTTGGTGGCCCGTCCGTCACAAGCTTCTCCGGATCCAGCTTGCCCCAATGCACTTTAGCACGGGCAAGGGCCCGACGGGCACCTTCAATGCAGACGGAGAGCTTGATGACTTCAATCCAAGGACAAGCGTCCACCAGCCGCTGCACTAACCTGAAGTAGCTCCCAGGCATGGCTTCCAATGGCCACAGCCGAACTATGAGGCCCTTCATGGCCTGTTCGGCGACCTTGTGGAGCTCGACCAGCTGCTCCAGCTGGTCGCTCAGGGGCACCGGACGTTCGGCCTCAGCATACTGAGACCAGAACACCTTCTTCGTCGAGCTCCCCTCCTTGGCACGGTAGAACGCGGCAGCATCATACACACTACGGGGCAGATCTGCGAATGCTCCTGGAGAGCTCCGAATCCGGGTAAGTAATAGGTAATTCACTTTCACATGCTTGCTTTGCATAAAGAATGCCTTACCCGTCGCTATCTTCTTTAACAATTCAATTTCTTGGAGGGCTTTTCGGGCTTCGGCCTTAGCAGCTTTGGCACTCTCAAGAGCCGAGGCGAGCTCGGACTCTCGAGTCTTTGAGTCACGCTCCAAACTCTCGTGTTTTTCCACGAGAGCCTGGAGCTCTTGCCGCACCTCCGCCACCCGCTCCTTCTGCTTCTCTCGCTCGGTGCGCTCCGCGGCCGCTTCGCTTTCGGCCGCGGACACCGCTTCCTTCAGGGTCGCCACCTCGTTTGTGGCCCCTACAATACCCATGTTATTCCTGTCATTTTTTGCAACCGAATCCTTTCTATAAGGTATTTATTTAATAAGGTATTGCTTACCTTCCCTGTCCTCGAGCTGCTTCTTGGCAAGGCCGAGCTTGTTCTCGGACCGCTCGAGGCTCTTCTTCAATGCATTGACCTCCGCAGTCAGTGCGGCCGAGGTCAGTAGCGCAGCCTGCATTCGCATATTGACATACTTATGTTAGACTCCTGCGTATATCTTTTTAGATCCTTAGTCCGGCTTTTCTTTCCGAACACCGAACTAAGCATCAGGGGCTACTGTCTATGCGGTAATATTTTTACATATTCTAAACTTACCTTGAGGCCTGTTAGAAGGCTGGTACAGGTTTCAGTCAGCCCGCTCTTGGCGGACTGAACTTTCTAGATCACCACACTCATAACAGTGCGGTGCTCCTCCTCGATGGAGGCGCTGTTAAGCGCCTCAAGTAAGCTATCTGGTGCCTCCGGTTGGACGGAGGACACCGGCGTCTTACCCTTCCTATGAAGGGGCCGCTTGCCGGACTTCGGAACCGCTGAAGGTTCCAGTATGGAGTCCGGACGAGGGTTGGGCTTAGAGCCCCTGGGGATCTCGCTCCCCTCGCGCCTGGAGTCCGGGAGGTTGCCTTGCGGCGCCTCCCGCGCCACCTCCTCTTGACCAGGCCCCTCTTGGGGCCCCACCTCGGCGTCGTCCGCAACGTGAGGTGAGGAGGCGGCCGGAAGTGAAGTACTCTCCACTTCCGACGAATTCAGGGACCCGCTCGACGAAGCGGCGAGCTCGCCCTTGGGCGGGCTGCATGATTGTTCGGCATTACAGAACACTATGCAATGAAAAAAAGCAATGGGTATCCGGACACTTATGATCTCGCCAGGGCCTTGGCCCTTCTTGGCCACTCCTCCTCGTCGTTGTCGGCGTTGGTGGAGAAGTCCGGAGGAAGGGTCCTTCCCTTCTTGGACCCTCCAGCCTCCCCAGTTGGGGCGGCCTTCCTTTTCTTCTCCCCCCCCCCCCGCTGGGGGAGAGGCTTCTTTTTCCTCCTCCTCTTCATCAGAGGAGGATTCCGCCTCAGCGTTGTCGGGCGGTGAGTCCGACAGCACCTGGCGCCGGGAGCTCTTTTGAGTTCCCGTGGCCTCCTTCTTGGCCTTCTTCTCCGGCACCACGTGAGGTGCCGGAGCCAGCAGCCCCGTCAATCGGGCGTCCGCTGGGTCTTCTGGCAAAGGGGCCGGACAGTTAATCTGTCCGGACGTCTTCAGCCAGTCCTGTCAAAGGTTAGGGAGTTTTAGATCTCACATAGAGTCAAACTATGAAAAACAAGAGTCCCATAAAGGGTAAAATAAGTTACCTTGCTGGCTTGACGTTGCGAGCTGAATCCGCAATCTTCGGTAGCGGATGTGGGAGCCTCGGCGCCCTTGAACAGCACCTTCCAGGCATCTTCGTACGTAGTGTCGAAGAGCCTTTTCAGAGTTGGGTGTTGTGCCGGATCGAACTCCCACAATTTGAAGGCCCGTTGTTGGCATGGGAGAATCCGGCGGATGAGCATCACCTGGATTACGTTGACAAGCCTGAGATTCTTGTCCACCAGGTTTCGGACGCAGGTTTGGAGTCTGGACAGCTCGTCCGAATCCCCCCACGCCAGGCCCGTCTCTTTCCATGATGTGAGCCGCGTGGGGAGGCCAGATAGGAATTCGGGGGCCGCCGCCCATTGAGAGTCGCGCGGCTCGGTGATGTAGAACCACCCCGATTGCCACCCCTTTATGGTCTCCACAAAGGAGCCCTCGAGCCATAGGACTTTGGCCATCTTGCCAACCATGGCACCTCCGCACTCCGCTTGGCGGCCGCCCACTACCTTCGGCTTGACATTGAAGATCTTCAGCCATAAGCCGAAGTGGGGCTGGATGCAGATGAAGGCCTCGCACACGACGATAAACGCCGAGATGTTGAGGATGAAATTCAGGGCCAGATCGTGGAAGTCCAGGCCGTAGTAGAACATGAGCCCCCGGACAAATGGGTGAAGTGGAAAACCTAGTCCGCGGAGGAAGTGGGTGAGAAACACCACCCTCTCATGGGGCCTGGGGGTTGGAATGAGCTGCCCCTCGTCGGGTAGCCGATGCGCGATGTTGCTGGACAAGTATCTGGTCGTCCGCAGCTTTTCAATGTGCCCCTCCGTGACGGAGGAGGCCATCCACCTGCCTCCCGCTCCGGACATAGTTGAAGAAGGTTGAGGTGGGATGTGCGGACTTGGGCGCTGGAGCTCGAGTGCGCGGAAATGGATGAGCAAAGGAGGAAGAAGGCGTAGGTGAAAAGGTGGATCTTTATCCCCTGATATGGACGGACGAAGTTATGCGTCCCCCGCCAGCCTGGTAAAACTCGCTTATCTCCCAAGCGCCGTAATCAATGGCGCGGATGGGTTACCCACGTCCGTATTGATGAGAAACCCGGAATAAGGGGGCACGATCTCCGCGTTGATAAGACGTGCCAAGGAAACCGCCTCGCTAAACGCGCTGAGGTGGAACAGTAAAAACGATTCGTATAAAGGCCTGGCCGTGGAGTGATGTCACGCTGCGGAATACGTCAGCAGATCTGTGCAAAAATTATTCTCTCTACGGTGGTATGTGGAACTTGTTTTGCAGAGCCTGACACTATCCTTGTGTTCAAAACCTTCTATGAAGTATTCGTAGGAGGAACCCGCCTTGCAATGCCGAAGACAATATGCGCGCCGGACTCGTCGTCATTGAAGCCTGGTTCAGGGGCTACTGAGGGAGTCCTGGACTAGGGGGCGTCCGAATAGCCGAACTATCATATTTGGCCGGACTCCAAGACTATGAAGATACAAGATTGAAGACTTCGTCCCTTGTCCGGATGGGACTTTCCTTGGCGTGGAAGGCAAGCTTGGCGATATGGATATGTAGATTTCCTAACATTGTAACCGACTTTGTGTAACCCTAACCCTATTCGGTGTCTATATAAACCGAAGGGTTTTAGTCCGTAGGACGAACAACAATCATACCATAGGCTAGCTTCTAGGGTTTAGCCTCTCTGATCTCGTGGTAGATCTACTCTTGTACTACCCATATCATCAATATTAATCAAGCAGGAGTAGGGTATTACCTCCATCGAGAGGGCCCGAACCTGGGTAAAAACATCGTGTCCCTTGTCTCCTGTTACCATCCGCCTAGACGCACAGTTCGGGACCCCCTACCCGAGATCCGCCGGTTTTGACACCGACAGTGATCATGACGGTGCTTCAGAGATGGAGATCACAAGCACAAGATGATGATGGCCATATCATATCACTTATATTGATTGCATGTGATGTTTATCTTTTATGCATCTTATCTTGCTTTGGTTGACAGTAGCATTATAAGATGATCTCTCACTAAATTTCAAGATAAAAAGTGTTCTCCCTGAGTATGCACCGTTGCCAAAGTTCGTCGTGCCCAGACACAACGTGATGATCGGGTGTCATAAACTCTACGTCCATCTACAATGGGTGCAAGCCAGTTTTGCACACACAGAATACTCAGGTTAAACTTGACAAGCCTAGCATATGCAGATATGGCCTCGGAACACTGAGACCGAAAGGTCGAGCGTGAGTTATATAGTAGATATGATCAACATAGTGATGTTTACCATTGAAAGCTACTTCATTTCACGTGATGATCGTTTATGGTTTAGTTGATTTGGATCACATGATCACTTAGAGGATTAGAGGGATGTCTATCTAAGTGGGAGTCCTTAAGTAATACGATTAATTGAACTTAAATTTATCATGAACTTAGTACCTGATAGTATCTTGCTTGTCTATGTTGATTGTAGATAGATGGCCCCTGTTGTTGTTCCGTTGAATTTTAATGCGTTCCTTGAGAAAGCAAAGTTGAAAGATGATGGTAGCAATTACACGGATTGGGTCCGTAACTTGAGGATTATCCTCATTGCTGCACAGAAGAATTATGTCCTGGAAGCACCGCTAGGTGACAAACTTGCTGCAGGAGCAACACCAGATGTTTTGAACGTCTGGCAGAGCAAAGCTGATGACTACTTGATAGTTCAGTGTGCCATGCTTTACGGCTTAGAACCGGGACTTCAACAATGTTTTGAACGTCATGGAGCATATCAGATGTTCCTGGAGTTGAAGTTAATATTTCAAGCAAATGCCCGGATTGAGAGATATGAAGTCTCCAATAAGTTCTACAGCTGCAAGATGGAGGAGAATAGTTCTGTCAGTGAGCATATACTCAAAATGTCTGGGTATAATAATCAGTTGATTCAACTGGGAGTTAATCTTCCGGGTGATAGCGTCATTGACAGAATTCTTCAATCACTGCCACCAAGCTACAAGAGCTTCATGATGAACTATAACATGCAAGGGATGGATAAGACGAAGCTCTTCGCAATGCTAAAGGCTGCGGAGGTAGAAATCAAGAAGGAGCATCAAGTGTTGATGGTCAATAAGACCACCAATTTCAAGAAAAAGGGCAAAGGGAAGAAGAAGGGGAACTTCAAGAAGAACAGCAAGCAAGTTGTTGCTCAAGAGAAGAAACCCAAGTCTGGACCTAAGCCTAAGATTGAGTGCTTCTACTGCAAGCAGACTGGTCACTGGAAGCGGAACTGCCCCAAGTATTTGGCAGATAAGAAGGATGGCAAGGTGAACAAAGGTATATGTGATATACATGTTATTGATGTGTACCTTACCAGAGCTCGCAGTAGCACCTGGGTATTTGATACTGGTTCTGTTGCTAATATTTGCAACTCAAAACAGGGACTACGGATTAAGCGAACACTGGCCAAGGGCGAGGTGACGATGCGCGTGGGAAACGGTTCCAAAGTCGATGTGATCGCCGTCGGCACGCTACCTCTAAATCTACCATTGGGATTAGTATTAGACCTAAATAATTGTTATTTGGTGCCAGCGTTGAGCATGAACATTATATCTGGATCTTGTTTGATGCGAGACGGTTATTCATTTAAATCAGAGAATAATGGTTCTTCTATTTATATGAGTAATATCTTTTATGGTCATACACCCTTGAAGAGTGGTCTATTTTTGATGAATCTCGATAGTAGTGATTCACATATTCATAATGTTGAAGCCAAAAGATGCAGAGTTGATAATGATAGTGCAACTTATTTGTGGCACTTCCGTTTGGGTCATATTGGTGTAAAGCGCATGAAGAAACTCCATACTGATGGACTTTTGGAATCACTTGGTACTTGCGAACCATGCCTCATGGGCAAGATGACTAAAACGCTGTTCTCCGGAACTATGGAGCGAGCAACTGATTATTGGAGATCATACATACTGATGTATGTGGACCAATGAATATTGAGGCTCACGGAGTGTATCGTTATTTTCTCACCTTCACAGATGATTTAAGCAGATATGGGTATATCTACTTAATGAAACATAAGTCTGAAACATTTGAAAAGTTCAAAGAATTTCAGAGTGAAGTTGAAAATCATCGTAACAAGAAAATAAAGTTTCTACGATCTGATCGTGGAGGAGAATATTCAAGTTACGAGTTTGGTCTACATTTGAAACAATGCTGAATAGTTTCACAACACACGCCACCCGGAACATCACATCGTAATGGTGTGTCCGAACGTGGTAATCGTACTTTACTAGATATGGTGCAATCTATAATGTCTCTTACTAATTTACCGCTATCATTTTGGGGTTATGCTTTAGAGACGGCCGCATTCACGTTAAATAGGGCACCATCGAAATCCGTTGAGACGATGCCTTATGAATTGTGGTTTGGCAAGAAACCAAAGTTGTCGTTTCTTAAAGTTTGGGGCTGCGATGCTTATGTGAAAAAGCTTCAACCTGATAAGCTCGAACCCGAATCAAAGAAATGTGTCTTCATAGGATACCCAAAGGAGACTGTTGGGTACACCTTCTATCACAGATCCAAAGGCAAGACATTCGTTGCTAAGAATGGATCATTTCTAGAGAAGGAGTTT
>LR880968.1:108362628-108404729 GCA_904067115.1 Aegilops sharonensis | reverse complement strand
GTAACATACCGATGACAAAGGGAACAACGTATGTCGTTATGCGGTCTGACCGATAAAGATCTTCATAGAATATGTGGTAGCCAATATGAGCATCCAGGTTCCACTATTGGTTATTGACCAGAGACGTGTCTCAGTCATGTCTACATAGTTCTCGAACTCGTAGGGTCCGCACGCTTAAAGTTTCAATGATGGTTATATTATGAGTTTATGAGTTTTGATGTACCGAAGGTTATTCGGAGTCCTGGATGTGATCATGGACATGACGAGGAGTCTCGAAATGGTCGAGACATGAAGATTGATATATTGGAATCCTATATTTGGATATCGGAAATGTTCCGGGTGAAATCAGGATTTTATCGGAGCACCGAGGGGTTACCAGAACCCCCCGGGGGCTTAATGGGCCATAGTGGGCCTTAGTGGAGAAGAGGAGAGGCGGCTAGGGCAGGGCCGCGCGCCCCTCCCCCTCTAGTACGAAGAGGACAAGGAGAGGGCGCGGCGCCCCCCCCCCCTTTCCTTCCTCTCTCCCTCCTCTTTCCCCCCTTCTCCTAATCCAACAAGGAAGGGAGGGAGTCCTACTCCTGGTGGGAGTAGGACTCCTCCTAGCGCGCCTCCTCCTGGCCGGCCGCACCTCCCCCCTTTGCTCCTTTATATACGGGGGCAGGGAGGCACCCCAAAGACACAACAATTGATTTGATCTTTTAGCCGTGTGCGGTGCCCCCATCCACCATAGTCCACCTCGATAATACTGTAGCGGTGCTTAGGCGAAGCCCTGCGTCGGTAGAACATCATCATCGTCACCACGCCGTCGTGCTGACGAAACTGTCCCTCAACACTTCGCTGGATCGGAGTTCGAGGGACGTCATCGGGTTGAACATGTGCTGAACTCGGAGGTGCCGTGTGTTCGGTACTTGATCGGTCGGATCGTGAAGACGTACGACTACATCAACCGCGTTGTGCTCACGCTTCCGATTTCGGTCTACGAGGGTACGTGGACAACACTCTCCCCTCTTGTTGCTATGTATCACCATGATCTTGCGTGTGCGTAGGAATTTTTTTGAAATTACTACGTTCCCCAACAGATGTGTGGAGGAATAGTAGTAGATGCAGAATCGTTTCGGTCAACTTGACACTGATGTGGTGCCTATATTCATGATCATTGCCTTAGATATCGTCATAACTTTGCGCTTTTCTGTCAATTGCTTGATAGTAATTTGTTCGCCCACCATAATATTTTCTATCTTGAGAGAAGCCTCTAATGAAACCCATGGCCTCCGGGTCTATTTTCCATCATATAAGTTTCCGATCTACAATTCTAGTTTCCTGTTTACTTTCTTTGCAATCTTTTACTTTCCGCTCCATAAACCAAAAATACCAAAAATATTACTTTACCATTTATCCATCTCTATCAGATCTCACGTTGCAAATAACCGTGAAGGGATTGACAACCCCTTTATCGCGTTGGGTGCAAGGTTGGTGTTTGTTTGTGCAGGTATTCGTTGGCTTGCGTGTTGTCTCCTACTGGATTGATACCTTAGTTCTCAAAACTGAGGGAAATACTTACGCTACTTTGCTGCATCACCCTTTCCTCTTCAAGGGAAAAACCAACGCAAGCTCAGGAGGTAGCACTGGGCCGCACTGGCTGGGTCGGATTAGGTTTAGAAGAAGATTTCCTATTTAAATAAATACCAGGAATTGAACATGGCGAAATAAAATCCAGATTACTTCCTAAAAATACTGGAAAACACACAACGTGTATATATACTAAGAAAGAGAATAGTGAACGTTTTCCGGTCCAAAAATACTTATAAAAATACATATAGTATTTTCATGAACTTTATTTTTCACTTATAAAATGTTCCATAAATATTTTTGAACTCCGACAAATATCAAAATTGAAACTGAAACAACTGCCAACTCTTTCATAATGAAGGTGTCTTATTACCTTCTCTCTTTTGATTTTATTTTAGAGTTGGCATTGTTTCAATTTCAAAACGCAAATAAAAGAATATTCAATTTTCCTACCTTTTTTTAAAATTTGAGGACTTCATGTCATCCTCTCTCATATCCAAGTTGAAACAATTTTGAATATTCTCAAAGTTCAAAATAAGATCGAAAGGAATATTCGGGAAGTCATTTTATTCCCTCTCATTTGAATATTCGGTAAACCCAAAATAAGAATCAAATGAGTAATTGGGAAAGTTCTTTTATTACCTCTAATTTATTATTCATTTAAATATTCCAAAAGTTTTAAATCTTACTCAAATTTCGCCAACAACAAGCAACACAAGCAAGTTTTAATAAATCCTATTGAAATAATTAACATTCCAAAATTTAGAATTTGGGATGTTGAAAATCTACCACCCTTAAAATGAATCTCGTCCTCGAGATTCGAAGAGGCTAGAAAGAAAAAGGTCGGGGTTGAGGTTCTCCTTGAATATCCATTGTTCATCTGAGAGTGCGGAGTACTACCACCCTTAGAATAAGAGGCAGCGATCTTCAAGAATGTTGCTCCTTCGATGAAATTCTTCAGGTGTATGCACTAAAATGTTTTGAGATATTGAATCATAGCAAAAGAGCGGTCTTGCATTAACTGAATCTTCATGGTTGATAGGTCTTGAACCAATACTAAGCAAATATCGATACTCTCATGGTGGTCATCAAGAATACTTCCTTTGGGGTTCCTGCAAAACACGGTCATGGCTTATTCTCACCGTATAACCTACTATTGGCAACGGGTGCCTTCTACAAGGGTCAAACGTCATACCAGTCTAAGGTTTTTAGGCTTAATAACATCGTGTCTCTACTATAGTTCAGTCACTCTAGATTTACCATCCCACATAGTAAGAGCGAATAATAAAGGTAAGTTGGCATGGTGATCAATCCATTCCGCACCCAAATCATTACCTTGTATATGGTTTAGAAAATATCTTAGTCTAACACTCGGACATCCTCACAAGCATTGCAGAAATTCCTCTTGTTCATGATCCGGGTCCGGATAATCCATTTGTTCTGCATGCCAAAAAAAACAATCTGTCATTCCTTTCAACTCTCGGGTTTGCGTCAACTGCTTTAAAAATGTATGCCGATGAATTGTAGCTTCCTCCAGGTTCTTCATTCAGCAAGATTGAGCTTGCTTCTTGGGCCTTCCTGGCGCATTTGGTTAAGCTTGAACTCATCCCGAGGTTGCATACATCTTCTCTCCATTCTCGAGATTTGTAAGCAATGTAGTAAATCTTCTTATGCAGTTCTTGTCGGAGTAATGGACTACGGGTAGGCAGACCCGAGCCCCTGAACCTTTCAAAACATCGGGGCAGGCTGCGCCCCTCAAGATCCCAAGACGAAGAGCCGCCTTCAGACAGTCGGCAGCAGCGACGGCCGACTATCCCTCTGGGCCGAGTCCCAGGGGGCGCCTTCAGGACAAGCCGACTCCAAGCCAGCAACCTCCAGCGAGGCCGGCTACGCGGAGTCGGCTCGTGACTTCCACCGCCTTACGCCTGGGCAACTACAGGGTGAAGCCGCCTTGCGGCCCATCCCCGCCCAGTCCATAAAGGGCAGGCATGGCTACAGGGCGCCATACCAGCGGAGATCTCCGTGCGGCGCAGCACTGTTGCCATGCCGGCCCTGACATCATCACCGTGGGCAGATTCCTGTACCCACGTTGGCCTGTCTGTACGACCCGAAGACGGCGGGACCCGCCTGTCAGCGGTAGTACCGAAGACGGCGAGAGCACCCCAAAGACGGACCCGATGGAGTCGGCCTCTGGAAGCCGGCCGCCGCCCCCCCCCCCCGGCCCCCCCCCGACGGTCCAGCATGGGGCCGACAGCCCTTGTCCGCCGCGGGCGGGTCTCGCCCCCTGCACATCATTGTAGCCGTGCTTCTAATGACGCGAGCTTGGTCGTGAGGTGATGGCAACAGTGCCGCCGCCTCGGGGGCAATCAATGTTGCCATTCCCTGGCTTGTCTGGTTAATGGCGCGTGGATCCCGGGGGGGGGGGGCGGCCGCGTCCCGGGGGCCGACCCCCTGGGGGGGGTCTTTCGGGGGCTTCCCGCCTCTCGGCTCTCACGGCCACCGGCGGGGCCCCCCCTCTTCGGTACTCCCGCTGACAGGCGGGGCCCGCCGTCTTCGGGTCGTACAGACTGGCCAACGTGGGTACAGGCATCTGCCCACGGTGAGGATGTCAGGGCCGGCATGGCAACAGTGCTGCCGCCTCGCGGGCAATCACTGTTGCCATTCCCTGGCTTGTCTGGTTAATGGCGCGTGGATCCCGGGGGGGGGGGGCGGCGCGGGGCGCGTCCCGCGTCGCCCCGGGATGCACGCGCCAGTAACCAGACAAGACAGGGAATGGCAACAGTGATTGCCCGCGAGGCGGCGGCACTGTTGCCATAACCTCACGACCAAGCTCGCGTCATTAGAAGCACGGCTACAATGATCTGCAGCCGGCAAGACCCGCCCGCGGCGGACAAGGGCTGTCGGCCCCATGCTGGACCGTCGGCGGGCCCGCTAGTCGGCGGGCCCCAGGAGTCGGCGGAGAAGACGGCGACTTAGAGATTGATGACTTGGGCCCACCCCAAGCCGGATTACCATTGTACCCTCGGGGGGTAGGCCTATATAAACCCCCCGGGGCACCCATGCAAAGGGTTGGAAGCTAGTAGCTTTAGACACACGCATAGAGGGGGAGAAGAGCAAGCCAAGCCCTTCCCCTTCCTCGCCCCGAACAGCTCAAGGAGCCTCTTGTACCCATTTTACCATAGTGATCATGCGGAGACCCCGCAGAGCAGCAGTAGGGGTGTTATCTCCTCGGAGAGCCCTGAAGCTGGGTAAGATCCGCCGGCGTGCATGTCTTCGCCTTATCCCATTTCCAGGCACCAGCGACATTCTACTCGCCCCCTCCTTGATAAGCCATCCTTTGGCATATGTCGCACCCAACCCCCGACATTTGGCGCCCACCGTGGCGCCTGGTGCACCGTCGTCTGGAGACCTGCTCTGGACGGGAACCCTCTTCCTCCCTGGCGAGCGCAACCAGCCCGGCACGCCAGATGGAGTTTGCGCCGACGCGCTGCATGGCGCTGAGATCGCTTGCGCGGCAAGTTGCCTCGCCAAACTTGTTGGCGAGGTTCGCCTCTCCGATGAGCCTGCATCCGACGCAGGCACAGACGGCCCCGAAAGCCTCCTCGCGGGCCTCCTCGAGCAGCTTCACGTCGACGACGAGCCCGCCGCCAACCTGGAGTCCGTAGGCTCCACCGACCCGATGCTGGTCGATTCCGACACCGCGTCGCTCGACGCATTCCCCACCAACGTGATGGTCTACGACGAGCCTCTCCCTCGCGCGGAGAGCGGCGGGAGTACCGTCACAGAAGTACTCGTCATCAGTCTTGGCGAGCCCTCCGGCGCGGGGGCTCGTGACCCTCTCGACACCGTTCTGCAAGACCTGACCGCCTCCATTTCGGAGGACGTCGATGCCGAAACGCTGGAGGCACGCCGCCATCAGCTCCTCGAGGGCGCACAGAAGCTGGCAAGCATGCGACGCTTGTCAGAAGCCTATCAGCGCGAGATGGATCGCGCTTTGGGCGGCTCGCCGGCTCCGACTGGGCCTAGCCACCTAGGCGCGGTCCGACAGCGCGGTGCGGCCCTCGCTAGTCTGTTTGGGGCCGGCCGCCCTGTATACGCCACGCCAGCGGAGAACATTCGCGCTGCCCAGGCAGCAGCGGACGAGCTGGATAACTTCGAGGGTGAGGAGCACCGCCTGATGACGGGGCGAGTCCAGCAGCTCCTCGACGCGGCCGCCGTGCAAGACGAAGCCGGCTGCCACACGGAGGCGCCACAACGACGACACGGCGACTTGCCTCCCCGCCGAGATCAAGGCGCGACGTCTCGGACCCCGACTGGCGGCGTCCTCGGAAGAAAGAACCAGGATCCGGCTGCCAGCCACATCCGGACTCACATCTCCATCGAATGCGACGAAGACGGCCGCCCCAGGGCGGTAGAGCGGCGGGACGACTATCGGCCTCCGCCTCCCCGCAGAGAAAGGCGAGTCTCCCCGCCGCCCGTCGAGCATCCGACTCTCGGCGACCGCCTTGGCCGCCGAGAGGGAGTCGGCGAGAACGACGCCCGCCACCGGATCGAGCGACTTCACCGATCCCTGGCGCTAGAAGAAGAAGATGAGTTGGGCCCACCTTGTTTCGGACCTCGCATCCGCGACGAGCCCTTCCCCCGAGGATTCACACTCCCCCGAGACACACCCAAATACACCGGCTCCGTGAAGCCGGAGGACTGGCTGGTGGACTACTCCACGGCCGCCAGCATAGCGAACGGCAACAAGTGCGTTGCCGTAAGTATGTTCCCCTCATGCTCCAGGGCACGGCCCGGACGTGGTTGAACAGCTTGAAGCCCCGCAGCATCAATGGCTGGGTCGACTTCACCGAGGCCTTCGTCCGCAACTTCACGAGCACCTACAAGCGACCTCCCAAGCCTCGTCAGTTGTCCTTGTGCGTACAAGGCCCCAACGAGTCCACTCGCGACTACCTCACGCGCTAGGGCGAGCTCCGGAACTCTTGTGAAGGAGTGCACGAGGTGCAGGCAATCGAGTACTCACCGCCGGGTGCAGAGAAGGCACCCTCCTCAAGCACAAGCTCCTTTGCGACGAGCCGGAAACCCTTGACGAGCTGCTAGTCATAGCGGACAAATACGCCACTGCCGACTCCTCCATGAAGGCGGAGATCAAAGTCAGTGCGACTGGCAAAGTAGCTCCTCATGCTCCCAGAACTCCAGCCGGCGATGCCAGCCGGCGACAGCAGCAGCAGAATGATCACAAGCGCAAGGCCCCGCAGCCGACTTCCAACAGTCGGCAGGTGGCGACAGTCGAAGACCAGCAGCCAGAGGGGCAGCGTCCTGCCAAGCGGCAGAAAGGCGGAAAGTCCAACTGGTTGCCGGCCTTCTCCTACGAGCAGACTCTGGACGGACCGTGCAAGTTCCACAGCGGCGCGAAGCCGTCAAACCACACCACCCGGAAGTGCCACTGGCTCACCAGGATCGCCAAGGGAGACGGCCTTGCCCCTCCTCCGGCTGCTGGGCCGCCGCCTCCACCACCGCCCCAGCAGCCGGCTGTCCGGCCAGTCAGCGTAGTACAAGACGATTACCCCGAAGAGCACGGCACCTATGTCGTGTTTACCAGCATGGCGGATGATCGCCGCAGCAGGCGGCAGCAGCAGCAAGAGGTGAATGCAGTAGCATCAGACGCCCCAGAATTCAAGCACTGGTCCGAGAAGCCCATCAGCTGGAGTCGTGCTGATCACCCAGAGGTGATGCCGAATCGAGGCTCCTACGCCCTGGTCTTGGGAGCCACCCTTGCCACGGATAGGCGGGCCGCTCGCTTCTCGCGAGTACTGATAGACGGAGGCAGCAGCATCAACATCCTGTACAAGGATACGATGGAGAAGTTAGGAAGCAAGCAGAGGCAGCTTCAGCATAGTGGGACTGTGTTCCACGGAATTGTACCTGGCCTTTCCTGCTCCCCAATTGGCAAGATTCTGATAGACGTCCTCTATGGGGACAAGGATCACTTTCACCGAGAGCCAGTCTGGTTCGAAGTGGTGGACCTCGAGAGCCCCTACCATGCCTTGCTTGGCCGACCTGCTTTGGCCAAGTTCATGGCGGTCCCTCACTACGCCTACCTCAAGATGAAGATGCCGAGTTCCAAGGGAATCCTGACCGTAGCCGGCGACTACAGAAAGTCGTCCGCCTGCACAGCTGAAAGCAGCCGGCTAGCCGAGTCCCTTGTGATCGCAGCTGAGAAGCGGCTCCTGGATCGGGTCGTGATGATGGCCGGCAAGCGGCCGGAGATGTCGTCCGACCCCAAGGAGTCAGAAGCTGAGGGCTCGTTCAAGCCGGCCAAAGAAACCAAGAAGATACCCTTGGACCCGGAGCACCCAGAGAAATACGCTGTCATAGGTGCGAACCTCGACAGCAAATAGGAAGGCGAGCTCGTCGCTTTCCTCCGTGAGAATCGGGACATCTTCGCATGGTCCCCCAAAGACATGCCAGGTGTACCGACGGAATTCGCCGAGCACAAGTTACATGTCCGACCCGATGTGAAGCCCGTCAGGCAGCCCTTGCGCCGCCTGTCAGAAGAGAAGAGAAGAGTTGTTGGAGAAGAGATAGCCCGGCTCCTTGCAGCCGGTTTCATCATGGAAGTTTTCTTTCCAGAATGGTTGGCGAACCCGGTCCTGGTACTAAAGAGGAACAAGCAGTGGCGGATGTGTATTGACTACACAAGCCTCAACAAAGCCTGCCCCAAGGACCCGTTCGCTCTACCCAGAATTGATCAGGTGATAGACTCCACAGCCGGATGCGAGCTGTTGAGCTTCTTAGATGCATATTCAGGATATCACCAGATCAAGTTGAACCCGGCAGACAGATTGAAGACCGCCTTCATCACGCCATTTGGAGCCTTCTGCTACCTGACCATGACGTTCGGCTTGAGGAACGCCGGCACCACCTTTCAGCGTTGCATGCAGAAGTGCCTCCTCAAGCAGCTTGGCAGAAATGCCCACGTTTACATGGACGACGTGGTGGTGAAGACGGAGAGGCGAGGAACGCTGTTGGAAGACCTCAAGGAGACCTTTGAAAATTTGCGCCGATTCCAGATCAAGCTCAACCCAGAGAAATGCGTCTTCGGAGTACCAGCCGGCCAGCTCCTCGGCTTCCTGGTATCCGAACGCGGCATAGAGTGCAACCCCGTAAAGATCAAGGCAATTGAGAGAATGGAAGTGCCCCGCCGACTGCTGGACATACAGAAGTTCACCGGCTGCTTGGCGTCTATCAGTCGATTCATCAGTCGGCTGGGTGAGAAAGCCCTTCCTCTGTATCAGCTTATGAAGAAGACCACCTTCTTCGAATGGAACTCCAAGGTGGACGAAGCTTTTCTCCAGTTGAAAAGGATGCTGACTACTCCCCCGGTGCTGGCGGCTCCGACTCCAAAGGAGCCCATGCTCCTGTATATTGCCGCCATCAGCCGGGTAGTCAGCGTAGTTGTTGTGGTTGAGCGCAAGGAGGAAGGCAAGGCGCTACCTGTCCAGAGACCGGTATATTACCTGAGCGAGGTACTGTCGACCTCCAAGCAGAACTACCCCCACTACCAGAAGATGTGTTACGGCGTGCACTTTGCCGCCAAGAAGTTGAAGCCTTACTTTCAAGAGCACTCAATCACCGTGGTTTGCACGGCCCCACTAGCAGAAATCATCGGAAGCCGAGATGCTTCAGGCCGAGTGGCCAAGTGGGCCATAGAGTTGGCCCCCTACACCATCTTTTACCAGCCCCGCACCGCCATCAAGTCACAAGCACTGGCCGAATTCCTCGTCGATTGGGCCGAGACCCAGTATCTGCCGCCAGCGCCCGACTCCACTCATTGGCGGATGCACTTTGATGGCTCCAAGATGCGCACCGGCTTGGGAGCCGGCGTGGTCCTCACTTCCCCTAAAGGCGACAAGCTCAAGTACGCGCTGCAGATCCATTTCGCCACCTCCAACAACGTCGCTGAATATGAGGCGCTCATCCACGGGCTCCGACTTGCCAAGGAACTCGGCATTCGCCGGATCCTGTGCTATGGCGACTCCGACTTGGTGGTCCAACAGTCATCCGGCGACTGGGACGCAAAAGATGCAAACATGGCGAGCTACCGCTTTCTGGTACAACAGCTGAGTGGATATTTTGAGGGATGCGAATTCCTCCATGTACCAAGGAACGACAATGACCAAGCAGATGCCCTGGCAAGAATCGGTTCCACCCGACAGGCAATACTATCCGGTGTCGCCCTTCAGCGCCTTCTCAAGCCATCAGTCAAACCGTCACCAGAATCAGACTCCATTTTTGTGCCGGCTCCCCCCGAAAAAAGCAGATCCGACCCCAGATCCTCGGCAGACGGCACAAGAATCCTTGAAGACACCCCCAAGAACGCAGCAGTCGAAGCCGGCCCGGGGACTTCGGAACCCGGCCCGGGGACTGCAGCTACCTTTGCAAAGCCTCCAGTACTCGGCCCAGGGACTGTGCCAGTCGGCCCGGGGACTTCTCCAACGCAGCAAGCTGCTGCAGACTCCACCCCGCTGCCTCCCAGCCCAGCCGCCCTCGTCCAAGTGGCAGTACTGGCGGTCGAAGAAATAGCAGCACCCTCATGGGCCCAGCCCATCTTGAAGTTTTTGGTAAGCGGAGAGCTACCAACTGATGAAACCTTGGCTCGGCAAGTGCAACGCCGAGCGGCAGCCTATACTATAATCAATAGAGAGCTGGTCAGGCGCAGCGTCACCGGTGTCTACCAGCGCTGCGTCGAATTAGAGCAAGGCCAAGCAATCCTCGAAGACATCCATCAGGGCGAGTGTGGCCATCATGCAACCTCCAGAGCACTCGTCGCCAAAGCCTTCCGACACGGTTTCTTCTGGCCGACCGCCCTCGAAGAGGCAAAGGAATTAGTTCAAAAATGCAAGGGGTGCCAGGTGTTCCGCTCCAAGCCGCTTCAGCCGGCTTCAGCGCTCAAGACAATCCCCATCGCCTGGCCCTTTGCTGTCTGGGGCCTGGACATGGTGGGACCATTCAAGACGGCACGAGGTGGCCTAACTCACCTACTTGTCGCGATGGACAAGTTCACCAAGTGGATAGAGGCCAAACCCATTAAGAAGTTGAATGGTCCTACGGCAGTAACTTTCATCGCCGACATCACGACTCGGTACGGCGTACCGCACAGCATCATCACCGACAACGGCACAAATTTCGCCAAGGGCGCCGGCCCGTTTCTGCGCGACACAGGGCATCCGACTGGACTTAGCGTCCGTTGCCCATCCGCAGTCAAACGGCCAGGTGGAGCGAGCGAACGGCCTCATCTTGTCTGGCATCAAGCCTCGCCTGGTCGAACCACTGGAGCGTTCGGCTGGTTGCTGGCTTGAGGAGTTGCCAGCTGTCCTCTGGAGTCTGCGTACGACTCCAAATAAGTCAACCGGCTTCACACCCTTCTTCCTCGTCTACGGTGCCGAAGCCGTCATCCCAACGGATATAGAGTTCGACTCCCCCGAGTCAGCATGTACATCGAGGAGGAAGCAGAAGAAGCATGTCAAGACGGCGTCGATCTGCTGGAAGAGGGCCGGCTGCTGGCACTCAGCCGGTCCAGCATCTACCAGCAGAGCCTGCGCCGCTACTACAACAAGAAGGTCAAGCCAAGATTGTTCTTAGAGGGCGACCTTGTGCTCCGGCTGATTCAGCGAACAGCCGGCCAACACCAGCTGTCGGCGCCTTGGGAGGGACCGTCATCATCAGTAAAGTGCTGGGCAACGACTCCTACTACCTGATCGACGCTCAGAAGCCCCGAGCACGCAAGAGGGACGACTCCGGCAAAGAGACAGAGCGACCATGGAATGCAAATCTCCTCCGAAGATATTACAGTTGATGCAGTATGTACCATGCTACCCTTTTGTGTTTGAAATACCAAGACTCCGGGCCCCCGAGACGAGCTCGGGGACTGCCCTCTTTTGTTATCTGTATGATAAAAATTATGCCTTTGGGTATGTTACCCTTTCTATTATGCTGTTTGGCATCGGGCTCGACTAGTCGGCCCCGGGACTCGCCGCATTTGAGCTATGAAGTGCTTCCTGAAGTCCGACAAGTAGCGTGCGGCGCCCAAGCCGTCTCCTGTCAGAAGCCGCAGCTCGCAGAGCGACTGTTTGGCGGGCAGGAGTGAGGTAGAGCGGGCGCACACACGAAAAAAGGGCTAAGGACCCAAAGCATTCACATAGTTGAAACCGGCTCCCAGCCCGTTTTATGAAGCCGGCTTTTATGAAGCCGGCTTGCCGCTTTCTACCCAACTTGCTTAAACGACTCTAAAATGGCCAAGTACTTGCCTTCTCAAAAGTAGCTGAGCAATTGACCTAGACGGCAGTCGGTAGAGCGGCTGCCCGACGGGCAAGGCGGCATCCAAGGGAAGGCGGCAAGGGAAAAGCCATAAGAGCACTCATGAGCAAGAAAACATGAAATCAGAACAATATTTACATAAACTTAGGCCCTTGGCCGGATCTTCGAACAGAGGTTCTGAATACACCCCGCGGGTGGAATTGTGCGAATTAACAAAGTTCTTTCGAAAGACTAAACAAGCAGATAAAATAAAGCCAACGCAGCGGCTTAAGAAGTAGTGGATGGGGCTGGAAGGCCGGAGGCAGTGGCGGCATCAGGCACCGGGGCGGCTGGCTGGGCGGTCTCAGTTTGTTCGTCTCTGGCAGCGGCCGGCTCAGAGGGGCGCAACTCGTTGCTAGAGGCGCGGTCGAGCTGAGGCTGGCCACCCGCTCCATCTTCTGATGCCTCCATGCCGTCTCCGTCCTCAGCCTCGTCCTCATCCTCGGTGCTGGAGTCGATCACCTCAGCCGAGTCCTCGCCGTAGTCCGGGTTCATCCCGAACCACTCCGGCGGCGCCTCCCCACCGTCTTCATCCCACTCCGGGACGAAGATGTTGGTGTCCGTATAGTCGGCGATCGCCGCCGCGCGCTCGACGAGGGCGGCCTCCGCGGCCTGCAGCTCCGCCTGGGCTTCTGACCGGAACGCAGCCAGCCGGTCCAGGTCAAGCCCTGGATACCACGCCTTGACGAACTCCAGGGCTCGGCGAGCTCCAGCTCGGGCCGCGGAGCCCTTCCAAGCCTCAAGACGCCCAGCCGCGACCTCCAGCCAGTCGGCGGTCCGGCTGGGAGTGCGCAGAACCGGCATGTCCGGCCACAGGGCAGCAATCGCCTGGGCCCCGACACGCTGAAGACGGCGCAGCATCCGATGAGCCGGCCGCAGACGAGCTTCAATGCTCAGGAGCTGCTCGTCAAGGGTCCGGGGGGCGTTGGCTGCGATCTTGGCGCCATCCGCCCTTCGCGCCTCGCGTTCGGCCTCAATGGCCTGATTGGCCGCCTGCGTATGACCAGGGAAGAAGTCTGCCAGGAAGAAGAAAAAGCAAGTTAGAAAAGACAAGGGCCGGCTTAACCAATAGTTGGAAACCCAAAAGAGAAAGTAAAGGCAAACTTACCATCAACGATATCTTCGATCTCATGGAAGCCGGAGGTCAGATGCGCCTCTCGGTCGGTCCAGGCGGAGCGCTCGCTCTCAAACTCGGCCAGGAGGGCGGCCTCTTTCTTCTCCGCCTCGGCCCGCGCTGCCTTGAGCAACTCCCTCTGCTCCGCCAGCTGCGTGGCCAGCAGGTCGTGCTCTGCGGCGAGCTTGCCGCATTCCTCCTCCTTGGCGCGCAGGGCGGTCTCGGCCGTGCCCAGCTGATCTCGCAGAGCGGCGTTGGCCTCTGAAGAACAAAAGAAGGAGGACGCGAAGTCGTCAGATAAGAAGGTCGCCAGGAAGATCCGGCCCGACTACGCAGCAGTCGACCCAAATCTCGGGGACTACAGCCCGCGGGTGCGCAAGCGCGCCCCCGCGAAGAAGAAAACTCACCTCGGCTCCTCGCCAGGTCGGCAGCCCGTTTGTTCAGCTCTTCAACATTGCGGTTGAAGGCGGAAGCACGGAGGTTGTGATACTCCTGTAGCAAGGATCCCAGACACAGATAAAGACTTGGAAGTAAGCAAATAAAGTTCTGGGCCGCCTGCTCAGCAGCCGACCTGAAACTCGGGGACTACACCCAGTGGTGCGCTGGCGCGCCCCCACAGAGAAGATCAAGAGAAACTTGGAAATGAAACTTACCCGCACGACAGAGCGCGACGCCAGGTGCGCCTTGGAGAGGTTCTGGAGGGCGACGCCTTCGGCCCGCAGCTTTGCTTGGACGTCCAGGAGCGCCGTGTTCAGCAGGCCCGTGCCGCCTCCTCGCACCCACCCAGTGGGTGCGGCGCTCAACGCTTCTGCGTCGGGGATCGTCGAGCTGGCGGTGCCGGTCTCCAAAGGGCGCGGCGCCGAGTCCGCCTTCTCAAGGCGGCGCCGCGCTGGCGAGGCGACTTGAAGAAGCAGCTGCGCCACTGCTTCATCGTCGGTCGGCGGCGCGGGTGGGTCCGCCGGCTGTTTACCCCGCGCGACTTCAGACTGCGGCGGAGGCGGCGGAGGTGGCGCGGCCGCGCCCGGCGAAGAAACCTCGCCGCCCCTCCCTGCGACGGGAGCCTCACCACCATCTCCCTCTGATTGCCCCGTGAAGTCCGGCGGCGGTGGCGCTGACCTCAGAGGAACGACGAGCAGCGCCAACTGGAGACGCGCGGCCTCCTCGGCTTGCCTTTGAGCTGCGGCGGCGGCTTCAACCGCCCTCTCTGCCACTGCCTTCTCTCGACGGGCGGCCGCATCCTCGTCGCGCTTCTCCTGCGCGTTCCGCTCTGTTGCCTCCCTGAGGGCGGCCGCAGGGTCAACCCGCCGACTGCTGGCGGACGTCTCTGCCCACCCCATAACGGAGGCGGCAGCGACCCTCTCCAGAGTGAGGGGAGCCCTGATGAGAGAAAAAAGACATAAGAAGACTTGGCCAAGACAGACCAGAAGAAAACAAGACGGAATGAAAAGATACTTACGCGGAGACCAGCGGTGGCTTCTTCACCTCCTTGCGGAAGCGGTTGGCCTTCGCGACCGCTTCTTCACGCTGGGTCGCGGCGGCTGCTCCCCTGATCCTCTTGGCCTGGCCGCCTGGCTGACTCGGCCCGGCCCGGCGCTTCTTCGCGCCGCCTCGGCCCCCCAAGGTGGCGGAGGAGCTCGTGCCTGGTTGGCCGGCTCTCTGCTGGCGGCGGGGGGCGACTCCGTCATCAGGCCAGTCTGCAAAAGTGGCCGAGGGCCTGAAGTCGTCGGCCTCTCCCCCTCCTTCGGCATCGGTCTCCACCGCCGCCACGCCCAAGTCGGGGTCGTCGGCGTCGCTCTCCGCCCGACCTGGGACGAACTCGCGAGCCGGCCCCGCGGCGCCGGTCGAGGGCGGCATGAGAGGATTCTGAGTCGGAAAGAACCAAGAAAAGTAAGAGCCGGATCCGGCTAAGAAAGGAAACAAGGAGGCGAGAGGCGACTTACCATCGGCGGGGGATTGGCGCGCGAGTACGGCTCCTTGCCGAAGCGTCATTCCTCCTTGAGGTCGCAGTTCGCCAAGAAGTTCACCGTGTCCACCACCTCCGCGTGGGGCATGTCCTTGGAGCACATCCGGCTGGGGTCCCGGCGGCCGCTCATCTGGCAGATCAGATGAGGGCGGCCCTGGAGAGGGAGGACTCGGCGCGCCACGAAGGCGGCCAGCAAGTCAGCCCCAGTAAGTCCCTCCGACTGTATCATCACGCGAAGCCGCGCGACGGCGGCGTTGCCTGTGGGAGTCAGCGTCCGGGCCCTGTAGGACCAGCTGGTGGGTCGGCCCGCCAGTTCGCCGCCCACGTAGGGCGGCAAGTTGACCCAGTCGCCGTCGGGGGCGACGTTCTTGACGTAGAAATACGAGTGCTGCCACATCTTCACCGACTTGATGAGGGGGATGGTAGGGAAAGGATTGTCGGCCACTGGCTTCCTCTTGGCTATGAATGCGCCGCATAGAGCCAGCACGCGAGCGATGTGGGTCCCGAGCTTCGCTTGAAAGAACTCCCCCCATAGCTCGATGGTGGGGAGAACTCCGAGGAAACCTTCGCATAAGGATGCGAAGGCGGCCAGCAGCACCACCGTGTTGGGGGTGAGGTGGTGCGGCTGGAGCCCGTAGAACTCCAAGAATGCGCGGAAGAAGCCGCTCGCCGGCAGCCCCAACCCGCGCATGAGGTGCGAGCGGAAGACCACCCGCTCGCCCTCCTCCGGCGCCAGCGTGATTTCGCCCTCCGGCGGGGCGCGGGCTCGCACGAGGTTGCTGCCGGGGATGCGGCGCGTCTGCCAAAGGAACTCCATCATATCGTCGTCGATGACGGAGCTGTCCCACACGCCGGAGCGCGCGGTGGGAGGCGCGGCGGCTGATGAAGAGCTCATCTCCGCGGCGAGGCAGGAACGAGGCTCGGCGCGGAGGAGCGAGGAAGAAGACGGGGCAGGGAGCGGGGATGAGAGAGTGCGCGTGCGTCGCCGCCCCCTCCCTCCCCCCGCCTACTTATAGGCACCTGGGCTGCGAAGCCGTGGGGGCGGACGTGGGATTAACTGCGCCCACGTCCTAGCGCCCCCATGATTTAACCCACGATGTTACTGCGCGCAGTAATGGCGTGGGGAGCCCAACCGCTCGCACGACCGCAGCGGATCCGCTGCGCGCTGGGGCATGGTAGTGGCGGGCCCCGCCTGACGGGCCCGTCTTGTCATGCGCGTGGGCTGGCAGACTGGCCCCGCCGCGTGGCGGGCCCACGACGTGCGGTTGCCAGGAAGCTTATCAGGCACGCCGCCCAGGTCCCGCTGCGACCTTCAAAAACCGTTGAAGAGCAAGATGGCCCCCTGCAAAGCCGACTCCAGATGGAGACGGCGGGCCAAATCCAAACCCTTCTTGTCAGGGGATGAAGCTGTCGAGGCCCCTTGATGGGCTGCCTCGGCGCCTCCCCAGCTTCGGGGACTACTGTCGGAGTAATGGACTACGGGTAGGCAGACCCGAGCCCCTGAACCTTTCAAAACATCGGGGCAGGCTGCGCCCCTCAAGATCCCAAGACGAAGAGCCGCCTTCAGACAGTCGGCAGCAGCGACGGTCGACTATCCCTCTGGGCCGAGTCCCAGGGGGCGCCTTCAGGACAAGCCGACTCCAAGCCAGTGACCTCCAGCGAGGCCGGCTACGCGGAGTCGGCCCGTGACTTCCACCGCCTTACGCCTGGGCAACTACGGGGTGAAGCCGCCTTGCGGCCCATCCCCGCCCAGTCCATAAAGGGCAGGCATGGCTACAGGGCGCCGTACCAGCGGAGATCTCCGTGCGGCGCAGCACTGTTGCCATGCCGGCCCTGACATCATCACCGTGGGCAGATTCCTGTACTCACGTTGGCCTGTCTGTACGACCCGAAGACGGCGGGACCCACCTGTCAGCGGGAGTACCGAAGACGCCGAGAGCACCCCAAAGACGAACCCGATGGAGTCGGCCTCCGGAAGCCGGCCGGCTCCCCCCCCCCTCGGGATCCACGCGCCATTAACCAGACAAGACAGGGAATGGCAACAGTGATCGCCCGCCAGGCGGCGGCACTGTTGCCATAACCTCACGACCAAGCTCGCGTCATTAGAAGCACAGCTACAGTGATCTGCAGCCGGAAAGACCCGCCCGTGGCGGACAAGGGCTGTCGGCCCCATGCTGGACCGTCGGCGGGGCCCGCTAGTCGGCGGGCCCCAGGAGTCGGCGGAGAAGACGGCGACTTAGAGACTGACGACCTGGGCCCACCCTAAGCCGGATTACCATTGTACCCTCGGGGGGTAGGCCTATATAAACCCCCCGGGGCACCCATGCAAAGGGTTGGAAGCTAGTAGCTTTAGACACACGCATAGAGGGGGAGAAGAGCAAGCCAAGCCCTTCCCCTTCCTCACCCCGAACAGCTCAAGGAGCCTCTTGTACCCATTTTACCATAGTGATCATGCGGAGACCCCGCAGAGCAGCAGTAGGGGTGTTATCTCCTTGGAGAGACCTGAAGATGGGTAAGATCCGCCGGCGTGCATGTCTTCGCCTTATCCCGTTTCCAGGCACCAGCAACGTTCTACTCGCCCCCTCCAGGATAAGCCATCCTTTGGCATATGTCGCACCCAACCCCCGACAGTTTGGGTTTAAGGAAAGATAGAATATAGGGAGAGATAGATACCCATACAAGCATCACACTAGTTTTGAAAATAAGTTTTGATGTGCACTCTCAGTAAAATAGACACAATGATAGCTCACATAACGCATCTAACAATATAGGTATATAGAAATCTTGTATCTTCAAGGTCTTCAATGTTTGTAACTTCCGTCTTGCATCAACGAACAAATCTCCATGACACCAAGTCTTCTCGTAGCTTGCTCTTGTTGAACCTTGAAGCATAATAAATAGATATGGTCTAAACATCGCAAACTTATTCTACGCATAAAAGAAACACCAATCACATCACACATCATCAATCAATTACAATCACAAAATTCACAAAAAAAAAACTACAGGTAAGGTCATATCCACAAGAGATATGATCTCATCGTACTACACGTGAATCGTTTATCGAACTTAAATCAGTAGTGGTGCTCTGAATCTAAGCTTTGCCCTTCTTATCTAAATTAACCATGAAGATCATCTAGCATTCTAAAAGTTAGTCCTTCTTGAGTCGCGCAAAAATACTTCTGTCTGGAATTCCTTCACTCCTCATTGTAGCATTGCTTCCCAAACATTATATCCTCAGTGACAGGTCCAATTGGGGTTACTATAGGATGGCCAGCTACTTTAAGACAAGATGAGAAATTTAGAATGTGAATTGTAGATGAGAAATACGAGTATGATAGTAAGTGACCAAGAAGTGATAAAATAATTTGTTCCTATGGTTTTTCCTAGTCCATTCTAAGGGTTACAACTTATAGTCAACATGGGATCTGATACCATCTATAACGACCTGAACCTGATAAGATTCGATGTCTCTGTGCTCGCTGTTCTAGTCCCTGGACCAATAGCTAGCACACACAGTACAATATGTAATATCAAGAATAAACCACATGCCATAAAATTACATCGCAGATTCATAATTTAATATAATACATACCTGCATAGCTCAAGGCTAGCTCATAACAAAAATACAGCGGAAAAGCAAATAAAATCTTGATGGAGTCCATCAACACCACAGGCAAATGTCGAGTATAGACATCATAACCCTACATCGTATCACTCACTCATCATATAAAATATGCAACATGAAACATTGCAGCCACAAAGGGTCAATACTTTGAATGTATTGGCAAGTCACACAAGGAATGATATAACAGACCTACATCTATATGCAAGGTATATCAAGAGGATAATGCAGTGGCTGTTTTGCAGAAAAGCTAATTTTCCCTGATAACTACATAATATAATAGCCAAATTTTAATTATGTCTTGCTCCAATTAAATACACATGGCTGAATTGGGCAATCCTATTCCAACCTATCCCAATTATTAAGTTTCCCACTCAAATTTTTATTAAGGTATCATCTGTCAAGATCATCCAACAACTATAATGGTCTAGCTGCTCAAAATTGTCCATAACCGGGGACACGACTAATCAT
This sequence comes from Aegilops sharonensis, assembly GCA_904067115.1. NCBI lineage: Eukaryota > Viridiplantae > Streptophyta > Magnoliopsida > Poales > Poaceae > Aegilops > Aegilops sharonensis. The sequence continues at coordinate 108,385,628 of LR880968.1, read as the reverse complement.
GATTAGTTTTTAATACTCTGTAGAGTTTAGTACGCTTTACCCAATGGACCCAATCCGAAGATTGAGACGAATTCTTTCATAAGAGGTTCCCTTAACCACCTGACAGCCACATCCCACCTACATATGCTACATCTGTCGACACTGTCTGGGCAAGGGTTCCAACAACTGATCAACTAAGCCAGAGCCCATATAGCCAGTGGCCGCACATGGAAGCTACTAGTCACTATGTATGTTTGATCTTTTTGAACCTGGGCGACATTCCACTTAGGGTGCACTCTCATGGGCGCATGGCCTTAGAAAAGGTGCAAGACCCCATCATGCCTTCCCTCAACACCAAGCAATACCAGTTCCACCCAGAGGTGAATTATATTTTAAGTTAATACATAAATTATTATATATAATCCTCACATAATCTCGATGAGTGCACAAGTCGATCCCCGTCTAGATAGCATAGCAAGAATACAACTACCGCGGTCTACAATAAGGCCATACTAACTGCATCTCAATAGCAATAGCCTAATATCATAATATTCCTACACATGCATAATATAGTAATGTGCTATATATAACTACATGCATAGAAAAAAAATAGGATGAAGGATGATCAAGGTGTAACTTGCCTGGTACTTTTGGTGAAGATTGTCGCATTCACAATTCCTGACAATACTACTCGTCACGCTCCGAGCAATCTATCGCAAAATAAAGAATCCAAATAAATAACCATGCCATAGATAAGAATCAAAAGAACAATAAAACAAATACGGCAAGGTTAAACAAAATCAGTATAGTTGGGCTTAATATATGATATGGGTTCTCGATGGTGCTAGAGGTGAAGGTAGAAGGATCAAGTCAAAAGAGCTAACATATGATGAATTATTGCTATACAAGATTGTATCAAGGATAGTATGGAAAAGTGCCAAGGGTTTATGGAACACAACATAAATTTTGTTTGAAATGTTGCATGGGACATAGGTGTTCATTTGCAAAAAGGATGAATTGAATAGGAGTACTATAACGCAAGTTATAGTGAAATAGAGTTTGAATTAAATTTAAATTCAACCAAGTCAAAAGTATTTGAAATTTGAGTCTACAAGATATGACCAGCAAGTATTTGGCACAAAGGTTCAGACGCAAAAGGAATCAATTGAAAAGATGTCACGGTTCACCCGATATGATCAAATGAAGGTATGAATTCGAATTTGAATTGCTCAAATTTGAAATAGTTCAAAAGTTGAAAACTATGATGTCAACGGAAAGATGGTCTTATGAGGATCACTCTGCAAAAAGTTTCACCTCAATCAGAGTTATGGTTGAAGAGATATGATGGAATGAAGTTGCCGGGGCCTATCTGAAAAATTGCAGAAACAGATTCAGCCGGGAAAGAAATTTAAAAAAAATGTGCACACGTGGCATCACATGATTGCCTGATACCCCTTCGCATTAACTGTTGTTGCCTGTCATTGGATGAAGTTAGACCGGACGGCCACTGTATTATTGGGGCTAGGGTTGCAAACAGAGGGGAATTCCTCACAGGAAGGAACTCCAGCGACCATGACGCGGCGGCGGGGCATCAAAAAGTGGCCCGTAGCGTCGATGTGGTCCTCTTAGGACGTCACGAAGGAGCGAACGGTGCGTGGAGCTTCGCTGTGATGTCGATGGCCTTGTTGGGATGCCCTTGGGAGGTGTCTTGCGACGACTGGGCACCGGCGAAGTTGGGCGTTGATAACCCACAAGTATAGGGGATCGCAACAGTTTTCGAGGGTAGAGTATTCAACCCAAATTTATTTATTCGACACAAGAGGAGCCAAAGAATATTCTCAAGTATTAGCAGTTGAGTTGTCAATTCAACCACACCTGGATAACTTAATATCTGCAACAAAGTATTTAGTAGCGAAGGTAATATTTTTGGGTTTTGTAGTGATTGTAACAATAGCAACGGAAAAGTAAATAAGCGAAGAACGATATGTGAAAAGCTCGTAGGCATTGGATCGGTGATGGAGAATTATGCCGGATGTGGTTCATCATGTAAAAATCATAACATAGGGTGACACAGAACTAGCTCCAATTCATCAATGTAATGTAGGCATGTATTCTGAATATAGTCATACGTGCTTATGGAAAAGAACTTGCATGACATCTTTTGTCCTACCCTCCCGTGGCAGCGGGGTCCTAATGGAAACTAAGGGATATTAAGGCCTCCTTTTCATAGAGTACCGTACCAAAGCATTAACACATAGTGAATACATGAAATTCTCAAACTAACGTCATCACCGGTAGTGGTGCCGATTATTGTCACTTCGGGGTTGCCGGATCATAACACATAGTAGGTGACTAAGGCTTGCAAGATAGGATCAAGAACTCACATATATTCATGAAAACATAATAGGTTCATATCTGAAATCATGGCACTCGGGCCCTAGTGACAAGCATTAAGCATAGCAAAGTCATAGCAACATCAATATCAGAACATAGTGGATACTAGGGATCAAACCCTAACAAAACAAACTCGGTTACATGATAAATCTCATCCAACCCATCACCGTCCAGCAAGCCTACGATGGAATTACTCACGCACGGCGATGAGCATCGTGAAATTGGTGATGGAGGATGGTTGATGATGACGATGGCGACGGATTCCCCTCTCCGGAGCCCCGAACGGACTCCGGACACCAGATCAGCCCTCCTGAGAGAGTTTAGGGCTTGGTGGAGGCTCCGTACCGTAAAACGCGATGAATCTTTCTCTCTGATTTTTTTCTTCCCGAACACGAATATATGGAGTTGGAGTTGAGGTCGGTGGAGCAACAAGGGGGCCACGAGGCAGGGGCGCGCCCCCACCCTCGTGGACAGGTGGTGGCCCCCTGGCCTTGATTCTTTCGCCAATATTTTTAATATTTTCCAAAAATAAGTTCCGTGGAGTTTCAGGTCATTCCGAGAACTTTTGTTTCTGCACATAAATAACACCATGGCAATTCTGCTGAAAACAGCGTCAGTCCGGGTTAGTTCCATTCAAATCATGCAAGTTAGAGTCCAAAACAAGAGAAAAGTGTTTTGGAAAAGTAGATGCGACGGAGACGTATCAGGCGGCGCCGGCATCCTTCGAGTGCGAGTTGGGGAGCTCCTTTGGTGCCCTTTGCAAGTGAAATAAAGGGTTAGGGAGATGCGGCCCACAGATATGATAAGTATGTAGCTCGAGGGGGCATTCGGGATGTACCGTACGTGGTGGAATCGAGCGGTAAAGCGACATCGACTGGGGAGATCCAGTGAGCTTCGTGCGCTCGATTCCGAGGGCCAAATCATCTGGATACTGCGGGAATCGGACGAGGGGGACCGAGGGGGTCACGATGGGTTGTGAGGTAGGCCGAATCGTTGAATGATCGGGGTGAATCAGGCGAGGCCAATGCGGGATTTGCAGACGGTGGCATGCGGGAGCAGGAGATCGAACAGAGGTAGGAGAAGGTGTGGGTCCTGTGTGTCATATGTAGAGGAGGTGGAGAGAAACCGACAAGTGGGCCAGGAGGGTGACGTCGATGGCTGACGGGGCGTCGGCTATTGGGACGTCCTGCTAGACTTGGCTGTTGCGGTGCGCGCGGCGAATAATAGTAGCTGGGCAGCACTGGCTGGGTCGGATTAGGTTTAGAATAAGATTTATTATTTAAATAAATACCAGGAATTGAACATGGTGAAATAAAAGCCAGATTACTTCCTAAAAATACTGGAAAACACACAAGGTGTATATATACTAATAAAGAGAATAGTGAACATTTTCCAGTCCAAAAATACTTATAAAAATACATATAATATTTTCATAAACTTTATTTTTGCACGTATAAAATGTTCCATAAAATATTTTTGAACTCCGACAAATATCAAAATTAAAACTGAAACAATTGCCAACTCTTTTATAATGAAGGTGTCATATTACCTTCTCTCTTTTGATTTTATTTTAGAGTTGGCGTTGTTTCAATTTCAAATCCAAATAAAAGAATATTCAATTGTCCTACCTTCTTTTAAAATTTGAGGAAGTCATGTCATCCTCTCTCATATCCAAGTTGAAACAATTTTGAATATTCTCAAAGTTCAAAATAAGATCGAAAGGAATATTTGGGAAGTCATTTTCTTCCCTCTCATTTGAATATTCGGTAAACCCAAAATAAGAATTAAATGAGTAATTGGGAAAGTCCTTTTATTACCTCTCATTTATTATTCATTTAAATATTCCAATAGTTTCAAATCTTACTCAAATTTCACTAACAACAAGCAGCACAAGCAAGTTTTAATAAATCCTATTGAAATAATTAACATTCCAAAATTTAGAATTTTGGGATGTTACACGATTGCAACACCTCTTTTTTACATAATGCGGCAACGGCTAGAAAGAAGAGAAATCAGATTAAATAAATTTCTTGATGACATCAGGTTTTGGGTGCAAATACAGAGATGAAGAACCATATTATGGTTTATTTCTCGAAATTGTTCACCTCAGAAGTTACCCAACCCGACTCGGAGGTTCTTTTTCTTGTCAAAAGAGACTTGACAGACGAAATGAATAATGCTCTTCTAGCCCATATATGGCAGAGGAGGTTTGGAAGGCCCTATTTGATATTGGAGATTTAAAAGCGCCGGGTCCGGATGGTTTACATGCTATTTTTAACAAAAGATTCTGGTCTATGTTGGGAGATGACCTGACTGATGAGGTTCTACAGGCGGTGAATAGTTGTACTATACCTGATGGGTGGAATGATACTACAATAGTGATGATCCCAAAGGTCAATTCACCTGAAAAGGTAACTCAATTTAGACCAATTAGTCTATCTAATGTTGTGTACAAACTAATTTCAAAAAATATTGTGGCCTGGTTGAAGATAATCCTTTCAGATATCATAAGTACGACTCAGTGCATTCGTGCCAGGACGAATTATTTAGATAATATTTTAGTGGCATATGAGTGTTTTCACACTATTAAGAAAAAAAAAGAAGGGTAAAGAGGGCCTGTGTGCCATTAATTTGGATATGCATAAAGTGTACGACCGAATGGAGTGGTCTTTTCTGAAGGAGATTTTGCTCAGACTTGGTTTTAAGGAGAACTGGGTAAATTTAATCATGAAATATGTATCCTCGGTGGAATACCGGGTTCGTTTTAATACATAAGAAACTAAGACCTTCATACCTACTAGAGGATTGGGCAGGGAGATCCTCTCTCTCCATACTTAATCATGTTATATACGGAGGGGCTAACTGCTCTCTTAGCACATGCATATGAGAATGGGAGTAAATCCGGAATAAAGGTTAGCAAAGATGCACCATCAGTTTCAAACATTTTCTTTGCTGATGACTCTTTGGTCCTGATGAAAGCAAATGCTATGGATGTGGAGGCGTTGAAAGCGGTTTTGGATTCTTACTATGCCGCCTCGAGACAAATGGTGAGTGTTGAGAAGTCTAGTATGTTTTTTAGTCCCAATACTAAGGTGGAAGACAAGGCGCAAATTTGTACAATTCTGAATATCATGAATGAAGCACTTACTGACAAATATTTGGGTCTGCCTTCAAATGTGGGTATGGACAAAAGTGATTGTTTTCAATTCCTGATCGATCATATTATTATAAAAATTAGTTAATGGAAGGAAAAACTATTATCCGCGGGAGGAAAGGAAATTCTGCTCAAATCTTTTGTACAAACTATCCCAACTTATGCCATGTCCATCTTTAAAACTCCTAAATAAATTGTAAAGGAATCATTGACGCGATGTAGTAATTTTGGTGGGGTGACGAGGACAATCAGAAGAGAATGCATTGGATGTCATGGTGGAAGATGTGTGTCCCAAAAGACCAAGGAGGTATGGGTTTCCGAGATATACACTGCTTCAATCTGGCTTTGTTAGCCAAACGAATGCGGCGTCTGATTGATAACCCTGAGTCTTTATGTGCTATTATCTTGAGAGCAAAATATTTTCCGGAGGGGTATCTAGTGAATGCAAGTTTTAAAAAGGGGTCCTCCTTTACTTGGCAAAGTATTATGACAGGTGTAAATTCTCTCAAAAGTGGTTAGATTTGGCGAGTTGGAAATGGACAAAATATTGATATTTGAAAAGACGCTTCGATCCTAAACTGTGTGAATACGAAGATTATCACTCCTAGAAGGGGACAACTTTTGTCAAAGGTGTGTGTAATCTTATTGACCCAATCACGAATTCATGGGATGAAGATTTGGTGAGACAGACGTTATTGCCAATTGTGCACAAAGGGTGCTCGCAATTCCACTTCCCATGTTTAATATGCCGGATTTCATTGCTTGGAGCTATACAAAAAATGGCATGTTCACTGTTCGTTCGGCTTATTTGGAAGAATGGAACAACCAACATGGGAAAAAGCATACAACATGCAAATGGGATGGGTAGAACCAATGTCAATCCTATTTGGGGAAAGACTTGAAATTATCCTGTCCGGCAAAGGTAAAAATCTTTATCTGGTGTACTCTACATGGAACCCTCCCGTGTCGAGTTACACTTGCTAATAGACATTTAAAGGTTTCGCCCATCTGCCCGTCATGCTCGAATGCTCCAGAAGGTACAAAACACGTCTTGTTCCGGTGTCGGAAGGCGAAAGAGTATGGGGAAAATTAGGTTTATACGAGGTGATCAATGAACTTTGTGTTGTTGACCGTGCGGGAGAGGCGATGCTAGAATTCTTACTCTGTATGCAAGATCGGGAATTATATTTAATGGGCATCCAGAACATGAACGAACTGATCGCTATTACAACCTGGTATTTATGGTGGGATAGACGTAAACTGGTTCATGAAGGAAAGTTTCAAAATGCTAACCAAACTTCGATAGGTGCTCTTGCCATAACGGCAAACTATGTTAATGCCTACTCCCCTAAGCCATCTATTAAAACAGTGGAATGGAGCTGTCCTCCTAGGGGTTTTGTCAAGCTGAATGTTGATGCCTCGTTTGATCATGATTTATTTTACGGTATAGCTGGGGCGGTCCTTAGAGATGACAAAGGCATGTTCATTGTCAGTGGGAACTGAAGGTTTGATTCTTGTGCAGATGTATTACAGGCAGAAGCTGCGGCCCTGAAGTTTGGGTTATTACTTGCACAAAATGCAGGATGTGATCGTCTTGTTATTAACCCTGACAACATGAAAGTGATTGACACAATCCGTTTCAAAAAAAGAAAGTGATTGACACAATGAAGAATGGAGAACACTCGGTAGGAGCGGCGACTGCAGTCTTTGATGATTGTTATTTCTTGGCTTGTGATCTTTCTTTTATTAGTTTTAAACATTGTAATAGTGAAGCAAATAAGATGGCTTATGAAATTAGCCTAGCAAAAAATTTGGAAACTATGGATTGGTGTGAGGAGCCAATGAATGATATTATACCTTTTCTTACGGACGATGTAACAATTATTTCTAATTAATAAAGTTGAAGTTTTCTTAAAAAATAAATAAATAGCAGTTGCACTGCAGGCAGTACTGATCTTGTCTTCAGTTGCCACTAGTTCATGTACGTGTGTTACGTGTTGTACTACTTGTAGCGATAACACGCAGAACACGTTTGAGCGCATCCGCGCAGACGAACTTTGCCACGATGTGCGTGGCTCCTCCACATGCGGCCGAATTTCGTGTTTTGACCCTTTTTAAGAAAGTATTTCAGGATCTGGCCCCGGTTTGAAATTTTTTCGAGATTTGACCCTTTTGCCTACCGCCGGGGCATCTGGCGGTAGGGTTAGATAGCCTACCGCCAGGTCCCATGGCGGTAGGAAACTTATCCACGTCAGCACGCGGAGACGGCGCCGTCCCCCTCCGTCGCACCCTACCGCCATGGGCCCTGGCGGTAGGCTGTCTAACCTTACCGCCAGGGGCCCTGGCGGTAGGGTGCGGGGCAGTTATTTCGCCCGAGACCGCGCCCCTTCCCTTCTCCCCACCCCTCCCCTCCCCCAAGTCGGCAGTTTCTCCTTTCTTTCTCCCCCAAGTCGCCCCTCTCTCCCTCTCTCATCTCCTCCACTCCCCCCTTGGATCTTCACCGATTCTTCACCGTTTTGGCGGATCGAGATGGCCCCGAGGAGAGAACCATAAGCTCCTCTGATCCCTCCAATTAGTTTTTGCAAACTTGCTACCGATTCGATGCATTATTTGCTTGAAATCCCTCATGTTTTTGAACTTAGATTGATTTTTTTCACCTAAGATTGATTGTAGTTGTAGTTCTTAGTTCTTTAGTAAGTAGTGATATCGGATATGTACTCTAATCAATAGTTCATATGTTAGTGTGAAGATGAACCCTAGTTCATAATTTTTTTGTTAAAAAAATTATGATGTATTGTTGATAAAGGGATGAACCCTAGTTTGATGATGCATGTTGATATGATGATATGCTCTAGTGTGAAGATGAACCCTAGTTTGATGATGCATGTTGATATGATGATATGAAGATATTGTTTGGAAAATTTTGTTTAAAAATATGAAGCTATGATGTATGTTGGAGGTTTTTTTGATATGATGCATGTTGATATGATTTGATCCATCATGTGTAGTAGATGTTGTTGGAGGAATATGCTTAAAATTTGATCTTGATATGATTTGAGTTCATTGTTTGTTTATGTATGCTTATGCTTATGGTGCTTTTGTTTATGAAACTCTATTAAGGCGGCCACCTCTTGCGGACAACATCGGCCCACGGTACTGCATGCTGGACTGGGCATTCGACAAGGGTNTGTAGTTGTAGTTCTTAGTTCTTTAGTAAGTAGTGGTATTGGATATGTACTCTAATCAATAGTTCATATGTTAGTGTGAAGATGAACCCTAGTTCATAATTTTTTTTGTTAAAAAAATTATGATGTATTGTTGATAAAGGGATGAACCCTAGTTTGATGATGCATGTTGATATGATGATATGCTCTAGTGTGAAGATGAACCCTAGTTTGATGATGCATGTTGATATGATGATATGAAGATATTGTTTGGAAAATTTTGTTTAAAAATATGAAGCTATGATGTATGTTGGAGGTTTTTTTGATATGATGCATGTTGATATGATTTGATCCATCATGTGTAGTAGATGTTGTTGGAGGAATATGCTTAAAATTTGATCTTGATATGATTTGAGTTCATTGTTTGTTTATGTATGGTTATGCTTACGGTGCTTTTGTTTATGAAACTCTATTAAGGTGGCCACCTCTTGCGGACAACATCGGCCCACGGTACTGCATGCTGGACTGGGCATTCGACAAGGGTCATCGTGCCCGTTTCATAGAGAACGGAGAGGTAAGTGATATGAAAGAAATTTTGGTCAAAGTTCTCGGATTGATGAAAATGATTTCCTAACTTTTTGGCGTTCACTTTTTGACAGACACTCCAGCCACTGCGCATGAGGGGTCACGGGGTTCATGGGCATATGGACTACGACGAGCGCTACGCGCTGTTCTTCAAGAGAGCCCGTCTGTTGGGTTTCGTGCTGCAGTTCAAGCGTCAGCCGTCGACGCTTGTCCACGCGGCTCTCACAGCTCTGATTGACCGTTGGAGACCGGAGACCCATTCTTTCCATCTGCCATGCGGGGAGATGACGGTGACCCTAGAGGACTGGGGGATGATTACTGCAATGCTGATCGAGGGTCATGCACTCACCGGTCGAGTGGAGAGGGCCAACTGGCAGGAGAGGGTCACCACCTTCATCGGCGACTGCCCCGGTGCCAAGAGTAACCGTACATCCGGTGTGCCGTTGCCCTGGCTCTCGGAGCACCGGAGGACATGCCCCCAAGGCGCAGATGAGGCGCCTGTGGAGTTGTACACGAGGGCCTATCTGTGGTATATTCTTTCGAAGGTCGTGTTTCCAGACAGCTCCGGGAACTCTGCCAACTGGGCATATCTGTTCTTCCTAGCGGACTGGGATGCAGGGTACAGTTGGGGGACGGCATCTCTCGCCTACCTATACCATTCGGTAAGAGAGTGTCTAATTGCGTACCTACCTACGAAAGTGTGTCCATGACATTTTCTTATATCTGATCCTCATTTGATGTTTTGCAGCTTGACGACGCAATGCAGAGGACGGGAGACAAGTCCAATATGGGTGGCTTTGTCTGGGCCTTCTCCATTTGGATGTGGGAGCGTCTGCCGGTGGGGCGTCCGGAGAAGTTGCCAAGACGCCCATGGGAAGACTATGGCGAAGAAGGCGACGAGACTCGAAACCCCACCGTAGCTTACGAGTGGGACGTTGTCAAACTCTACACGGGCCTAAACAAGACTTCGTACAAGACCTACACCAACGAGTTGGATGCTTTGACGCATACGTAGGTATATGAACTCGCCCAACACCTTTCTCTTTGATTCCGCTATTGACCGAGAGTGCGAACTTACCAAGGTATATGTAATAGGTAATCTGGTGGCCGTATCGACAAGAACGAGAGTGGGACTTTGAGCTGAACGTGATGTGCGATGCGGACCGTGGTCTCTGGCGGTGCATCGTGCCCATGATCTGTGTGTACACCGTCGAGTGGCATTTGCCACAACGCGTGGCCACGCAGTTTGGGATTTATCAACATACCCCACCGGGCCAGCCCACCGATACCGGCGGCCACGCGCTCCACCTGTGAGCTCTTTGTTCTTCGTGAGATTATCATGTTTCTTGTTTCTTATGATGATCTCATTGCACTTATGATGATTCTTGTTGCTTATGCCTTGCAGCATGAGCCGGCAGAAGAATCAGTCGATCACAGACTGGGGAGAGGAGCATAAGACTCATGTGACGGAGTGGAACCGACGGAGGTGGCGTAAAGACGTGGAGAGGAGAGTGACTAACTGGGATGATTACCTGGGCCGACACATGAGGTGGAACGATGATGGCCAGAAGCACCGTCTTCATCTCAAGCCTCGATGGACGGCGGAAGACATCACGGAGGTGGAGTGGGCTGACCCCGATGAACAGGCATACCAGACCGGCATCAGAGACATGCACAGTGGATTTAGGGAGTTTGCACCCCTCATCAACAGAGTGGTACATTTGAACCGATGGTCGTATTTAAAATATTTTATTCGTCAACGTGACTGACTTATGTCGTTGCAGTCCAGTGAGCTGAACAGATGCATCTTTGAAGCCTCAGATGCACTAGGTCATCTTCCCGGGAGCGTACAATCTGAGACCAGAGTCAGGGGGACGATGAAGGTACAATTTCAGTCTCCTCGGAACAGATGCATCGTGTTCACTTGCAGTCAGTCGATCTGAACTTATTATGACCTTGCTTCATTGTGAGTGCAGAAGTTCGTGAAGCGTTGTCGCAAGCTGGTATGGCTACTTGGGTGTGCTGGAGCTGGGTCAGTTGAAGCTCATCAGCCTGTAGCCACACAGGGTATCATCGGCTCATCGAGCCATGCTCTCTCGTCGTCTAGGTTGGTTGGGGAGGAGGAGGATGAGGAGGAGGAGGAGGAGGAGGAGGAGGAGGAGGAGGAGGAGGAGGCCATATATGAAGAAGGAGAGGAGGAGGATGAGAGCAACGGGGAGGAGGAGTACGATGAAGATTATGGACCTCCAGCAACTCAAACGTCTCAAGCATCTCAGCTGCCGAAGAAGAGGAATCCGAAGAAGAAGGATTTGCTGAGTCAGGACCCTTTCCAGAGACCGGTTCCTCGACGGCCCAAGAAGAAGACCGAAGAGAATCGTTCAAAGAGTAACGAGGACCGTACCTCCAAGAGGGGAAGGAGCAACTGATTATGCTCTTCGATAGTTGGCTCTTTTAGTTTCGTTGAACTTCGTTTGATTGAACTATTCGGGTGGTTATGAAGCTACGTGGAACTATGTGTTTGCTATTTGTGGATCTATGTGTTTGCTATTTGTGAAACTATGTGGAACTCCGTTTACTAATTAGTTGAAGTTCATTTGAAATGTTCTATGCACTTCAAATTTGTTAATGTGTTTGTAATGCCCAAGTTTAATTGTTTGAGATCTGTGATATTGTTGTCATATTTGTGAAAATTGCTATAATATTATTGTCATGTTGAATTTGAAAATAAGCAAGCAATTGAACTTAAATTCATAAAACACAGGACCCTACCGCCAAGGCCCCTGGCCGTAGGGCAAACAGCCTACCGCCAGGGCAACTCAATTCTTCGTTACAAAATCGTTACACTGAAAAACAAGACCCTACCGCCAAGGCCCCTGGCGGTAGGGTCAGACAGCCTACCGCCAGGGCAACTCAATTTTTCGTTACAGAATCGTTACACTGAGACAGGACCCTACCGCCAGGTGCTCTGGCGGTAGGTTTGGACAGCCTACCGCCAGGCCTCCTGGCGGTAGGTACTTATCCACGTCAGCGCAGTCAAACGGCCGCCGTCCCCCTCCGTCGCACCCCAACCGCCATGGGCCGTGGCGGTAGGCTATCTAACCTTACCGCCGTAGGCCCTGGCGGTAGCAAAAGGGTCAAATCTCGAAAATAATTCAAACAGGGGTCAGATCCTGAAATCCTTTCCAAAAAGGGTCAAAACACGGAATTCGGCCTCCACATGCGCCGTGTCGCGATGCAGAGAGGCCGATGACATACTACTAGTATACATACTCACCGCACCCTCTACCCTGGGCTGGGGTCGCTAGTTCGTCAGGGATTGGTCGTGGACTGAACAGCGCCATACCGTTACTTTTCTCTGTAGGAGCACGTACGGCGGGGCGGGGAGGGACGGGCGGCAGGAAAGTTCGACCGACGGAGCCGACCGCGACCTGTGGAACTCCGGCCTGCTTCCGACCGTTAGTTTCGCCATCTTTTTCGTCGTCTACTACTCCTACTCCTACCTGTTTAGACTAGACCATGAAGACGCGCGTTGCTGCGCCCGTTCATCTTAAACAAAAAGCTATGATATATTTGAAAAAGTTGAATAATATAAATATTTGACGAAATTTGAATGCCTTTAAGCTAGAATGACATGGCAGCAATAACTGGGCATATTTATTTGAAGTTTGAACCAATCCGTTAGCATATTTTTTTTGATCTGGTATTCCACATATTTGAAATAGTTAGCATATTTGAACTTAAAAACGATTCATTGGCATATCAGGATTGGCAGTTGTATTGGCTTAGAACCTAATAGTAGTCACAACAGGTGAGTTTCCTCCTAAATTAATCATCAATGGAGCTGGTGCTTTTCTACTTATGCTAAACAAGAGCACCAAATATGTGTCTAAATATGCATGTCCATGCGGCATCGAGATCAAGATGGTTCTGCTAATATTCCTGTATATAGTTATAAACGGGAACATTGAGAAAACACAAACATGAACAATAACTGATCTCAATTTAGAAATTAACTACTAAATTTATACAGATTGTGAGAGGGCGAGCCAAAAATGAGAGTACATGCAAGGAAAGAGGAAGAAGACTATGGTACTTGATGAGAAATGTTCCCGTCGCTGGATTCAAGTAGAGCCTTGTACTATGACTTTAGAGGTAGTAAGAAAATAAAAAAAGCATTAGTGACGAACGGCCGGAGGTCTGGGACCACAAAGAAGGGAGAAAGAAAAATATCCTGCACATCATAACATAGTCTGTGGGCAATGCGAGGATGTAGTAAGGCATCAAGAAATGGTAGGACGTAGTATGATGGCGGAAATTGTTTCTCCATAGAGAGACGTCAACCTTTATGGCTTTATCTATATGATTTTGATGGTGGATGCGAAAGCCCACAACAAACAGTGGATGATGAAGAAATCAACTTCCTAGACGTATGAACTGATGAACATACCTAGGCGAACCTGGATCTAGATACAGACGAAAGTGCAGAAGCGGAAGGTACTGCCGCGACAACACGTGCCGCCGGCGCTAAAACGAACTGCCGCATCTTCTCACATCATGGGTACTGGGGAAAAAATTTGATGGCCAGGTACTGGGAAAGATGGACAAAGAGAAAAAAATCTAGCGGTTGGAGGAAGATCGGGATGGACGGAGGACACACACGAAACGGGTGGAAGAATAATCATGTTGTTGGGCCTATATGGGCTTCTGGCCAACGATTAGCCCGGCGAACAAGGGGGTTCCTAGCTAGGCCTGCGGAGCAGCAGCCCAAGGACGTGCGCTAGTTGACCTTTCGGTTCTGGGTGAGATGACCGAACGATCTGAGTGGTTCCAGTGCCTGATCCGACGGTTGATGATGTCAAAACGCTGTGGTGGCTCGTAGGTGGGAGAGTATCCAGTGCTCCCTACGCTTAAATGCTACCGTGATACGAACATCTGGGCCGTCGGATTCTTAGATCAGACGGCATCCGGGAGATGTTGGATCTGCTGGACCTATGCGCAATTTTTGAACTTCATGGAGGCTTTTTTGCAAGTGTAGCAAAGCTATTGAGAGCCGTCTGATCTGAAAATCCGACGGCCCAAAAGCCCGTATCATGGTAGCATCTAAAGCTTGGTAGCACTAGATATTTCCCCGCTCGTAGGTAGCTAAGTCTTACTGTTTAGTTGACCTTTCAGTTCTGGGTGAGATGACCGAACGATCTGGGTCGTTCCAGTGCCTAATCCGATGGTTGATGATGTCAAAACGCTGTGGTGGCTCATAGGTAGCTAAGTCTTACTGTTTAGTAATGTGACATTATTATGTCACATCTAATCTTGTGTTCATTATGTTTATGGTCTATTTTTTCCAGTTTTTTCTATTCTTTTTTATATTTCTTGTTGCTGTGTTATTTATGAGAACTTAGATGTGATATTCTTAAAAAACATCTAGATATGAATTACATAAATTGTTTAAAAAACGATCAGGGCAATAGCCGTCGGGGGCTCCGGAAGCCATGATTGCGAGCTGGATCGGAGTTGTTTTAGTAATTTCGAACCACCGTGGAACGTTCCTTGCTCCCTGCTCCCGCTGCCCAAAATCAATGCAATCCACTCTTTGAACCCACGGGCCAACGAGGACGTTTACTGACGTAGCACTGTGCTATAAGTATATTCAACAAAGGCCATCTCCACGGCCTGACATCAGCGTTTTCTGATTTTAGGGGTTTTCATTCGTTAGCTGCTGCCCCGCTGCAAACGGCTGCGACCTGTAAAACCAGCTCCTACTGTGACGGCCCGCTGCACCATCGTCGCAATCAGTCCAGAGCAGCATCTGTTCCCATTGGTTGGTTTTGTATTAGCACAGTTATTAAAGCAGCAATGATTAACTTATTATTGGCTGCGCGGACGGATCCGCCTACATCCCTAGTACTTCTGTAAGCCAGAACTCATATATCTTACTTTGTACTCTCTCCGGCGTTTAGATCATTGAAGTAATAATCTAAACACTCTTAATATATTATTACAGAGGGAGTACGTGAGCACACCCATTTCAAGAGAGATACAAGATAGTGAAATAATCTTTCTGTCAAAATGCATCCTATATTATGTGACGGAGGAAGTATTTCTTTGCAGTAACGAAAGTTTTCACAATGTAGTTGTATATAGCTAGTCTTATGAGCATTTTGTCAGCTACCCATAAGGCGCAAAAGAACAAGCCCTCGGTTAGCCATTCAGAGTATGAGAGCATCTCTAACCTACTCCTTAAAAACGCGTGAACTGTAAAAATCCGGCGACTATACGGGTTTGACCCATTTTTTGGGCCAGAATAGAGTCCGTATAGCCGCCCGGCCCGTAAAAGATTTTACGGTGGCCCACAAACCGCCTCCATGCAGTATATCTACAGGTTTGCTGCGAGTATACAGGCCGAAACTCTATCCACCCGCCGCCGCGATTCCCCATTCCCTTCTCCGATTTCTCGCCGCCGGTGAGAAATCCGCAGCCCCTGCCCGCCCGATCTGCGACGATGTGGAGCTCTAGACGGCGACGACCCAGAGCGCAAGTATTGTGTCATCGTCTCATCGCCGACGCGGCGTGCAAGCGCTCGGCCAACCGCTACACCAACTACGGGCTCCCGGTGCCATCGTCCCTCCTCCGTCGCGAGATGGAGGAGTATGACCTCCGCCATGTGCGGCGCTCCGATGCGGGGAGCTCTTCCGGTGCGGGGAACTCTTCCGGTGCGCCGCTGCTTCCAGTGAAGAGGGAGAGGGAGCCTGGCGAGCTCAACACTGTCAAGATCGAGCCGAGGAGGAGCGCCCACGCGGCCGCGGCATCATCGGCCCAGAGGACTACCTCGTCGGGCCCGACGCGGACGCCTTCGAGGCGGCGCTCGCCGAGCACACTACACGCGAGCAGGAGGAGGAGGACGTGTGTCGTCGGCGGGACGAGGATGTCGGATTTTAGGTTCCGGCAGACCCTCTAGGTTCGAANTATAAAATCTTCAATGAGGAATTTGCCGGTGAGGAAATTCCTAAGTGAAGAACTACTTGCAGCGGAATAAGTACTCAGAAGTAAGCATAAGAGAATGCGGGCATGGTCATCATGATGAAATGAAGACAATCAAAGAGTACAGAAAGCGCAAACACAGGATAGCACAAGATGAAGACAAACAGACTGAAGAAATTGAACTGATGAAATTGAGAAAGTCTTCAGTCAAAGTCTTCAAACACAGATATGAATGAACACTCAACACAGTAATGAGGAAATGAAAAGGTTGAGGAAATAGAACCAGTTAGGTTGGTGAAGACAATGATTTGGTATACCAGTTTCAACTGTTGTCTCAGTTGTACGTCTGGTTGGAGCGGCTGAGTATTTAAACTCGAGGACACACAGTCCCGGACACCCAGTCACTGAACACGCAGCTCAGGACACCAAGTCCTCACCGTATTCTCCTTGAACTAAGGTCACACAGACCTCATCCAATCACTCGTGGTAAGTCTTCAGGCGACTTCCAAACCTTCACAGACTTGGTCACTCGGCAATCCACAATTCCTCTTGAATGCTCTAGACCATGACGCCTAACCGTCTGGAAGAAGCACAGTATTCAAAGGTAACAAGCGTCGGATCCACGCAGGATCAATCTCTTCAGTGATGCTCAATCACTTTGGGTTTGTAGGGGTTTGGTTTTTGGGTTTTCCTCACTTGATGATTTTCGCTCAAAGTCCTCGGAGGATGGGTTGCTCTCAAATGACAAGTGTCAAGTTTTCTCGGAGCAGCCAACCAGCTAGTGGTTGTAGGGGGCGGCTATTTATAGCCTAGGGAGCAGCCCGACATGATAAGACATAAATGCCCTTCAATGATATGACCGTTAGGTGGATAAGATATTTTGGGACAGCTGGCGCGCAGCACAGCAACGGTCGGAAATTTGACTTTCAAATTCCTCAGGGCTATCATGTTCCTCACTGTGTAGGCAATCCGCACTGGCGAATTCCTAACTTCTCAGTCAGGACAAATTCCTCAGCGACCAGAAGAACTTCGTCTCTGTCACTGAAGAATTGACTGAGCTGTATGAGATTTCCAAAGGCTTCACTCGAAGGGATTGGTAGGTGTAGGATTTTGAGTTGAGCATCACATGGAAATTTTTCCTTGGTATTTCCTCGACCCCCTTTAACAATACGGTGTTTCCTATGACTCAAGAAAGAGAAAACGAAACTACGAAAACAAAAGTCTTCACGCTTCATGTTCCTCAAATGAATACCAAGTCTTCAAGGTCACACCAATTTCTTCACTTTCAAAGTCTTCAGAAAGTCTTCAGAATATCAAAGTCTTCAGTCGAAGAACTTCATTTTTAGGGGTCGACTTTCTATGTAAATATCAAACTCCTCATAGACTTATAGACATGTGTACACTCATAAACACATTAGTCCCTTAACCTATAAGTCTTCAATACACCAAAATCACTAAGGGGCACTAGATGCACTTACAATCTCCCCCTTTTTGGTGATTGATGAAAATATAGGTTAAGTTTTCAACGGGGATAAACATATGAAGTGTAACTACTGAATTGAGGAATTTGATTGCAAGATATAGAATAACTCCCCCTGAAGATGTGCATAGTGAGGAATTGCTTTTGAGGCAATGCACATTTGAGGAGTTGAATCATGGAGATCTCCCCCTATATCTTGTAATTCATACACGCATTTGACATATAATATGAAGAATTTGAAAATGCATGATGAAATATGGTGCTTGATGAAATTCAGCATGCGTGCGATAAACATTAATGAGGAACAAGCATGCAAAATAACGCATCAAGAGTATCAGAGCACAGTGCATCAAAAGTATCAGAGCACCATCGGGTTTAAGATTACAACTCGATCTAATAAAAGTTTCAGAAGAACGAGAGTTGTAACTTAACAAAAAAATGCCCATATAGTAGACCCGCTTGAAGACTAACTCAAATTTCTCCCCCTTTGTCATCGAATGACCAAAAGGATCAAAACTGAGGACTAACGCCCCTGAAGAATTTCAAGTTGATGAAGGAGTGCCAGCGTTGTTGGGGTCGGTTGTCGTAGTAGGGCATGCTGCAGTGTCATCCAAGTCTTCATTTTCATCAGTGTCTCGCGATGAAGAATAGGAGTTGGCCACCAAGGAAGGAACTTTGACCTTCTTGTATTTCTTCGGAGGAGGTGCAGACCAGTCAAATTCTTTCTTGAGACCCATTGTCGTCAGTTCTTCCGCGCTGTAGACATTAGAAAGAACAGCACAGGTGCGTTTGAAGGTTTCATGGAGGTAGTAGTGGTTTTTCTTCACTGCATTGTGTGTAGAGGTCATGTTGTGAAGAATTGAACCAAACTGACGCTTGACCCATTTATGATTGAGATCAACCTTCTGATGAAGACTGAGGAGTAACTCACGATCAGTCATCACCCTGGGTGCTGTGGCTTGAGAACTTTGCTTGGCTGAGGTATTTGCGGCAGAGTCATGTGTGGCAGAGTCATCATTGGTGGAGTAGGATGCAGCTTTGCGAAACTGACCATCCAATGGACGAGTGCCTTCATATATCACAGCAGTTGCCTTGCCCTTGTCATCAGCTGAGGAAAATGTCCGTTTGAGGACTTCAATCAGGGGCAAGTAGCTGCAGTGGTTCAGAGTATTAGCCTTGTAATTGAGTGAAGACCTTGTCCTGATGAATCTCATAATCCAAGGTGCATAAGGCTTCAGCTCAAAAGGTGACATAGCAATATTTGCCAGAGTCCTCATGAAGAAATCATGGAAGTTGACGGGAACGCCATGAATGATATTGAAAAGCATATTATCATGATGCCAATGACTTCTTCATCATTTCTGTCATGGCATTTGATAGGACTCATTGTCTTCGTCAGAATCCGATATACAGTCCGAGGCACATACAATAATTCCTTGACGAGGAATTTGGTTCTTGGGGCCTGCCCTGGCTTAAAAGGTTTCATCAGCACTTGCATATAGTGATTTGAAAGCTCAGGTTCGTTGTAGATACGACGAGCACCATCAAGTGGAGGACTGAGTGGTAGGGCACGAAGCAATTCAGTTGCTGGTGCCTTGTAGTGAGTGTTTTCAGACATCCAGTCTAACACCCATGAGTTCACATCTTCAGTGTCTCCGGTGATGTGCAGTGTCGCATAGAATTGAAGAATGAGTTCTTCATTCCAATCACATATATCAGTGCAGAAATTCAGAAGTCCCGCATCGTGAAGAACACTGAGGACTGGCCCGAAGCCTGGCAGAGATTCCATGTCCACATGAGGAATATGTGCATGATCGAAGACTTTTTCTTTGTTGAAGAGCACTGAGGAATAGAAATTGGCTTGACTGGCAGTCCAGAAACGCCTCTTCCTTATGCGAGCAGAATCATATGGATTGTAATCAGTGAAGAATACGTGTTCGCCGAAGAAATCTTCAGCCTTGAACTTTTGCTTTGTTGAGAAGGGATTCTTTGGTTTTGGCAGTGGAGTGTCAGTGAGTTGCATCACGGCCTCTGGAATCACAATCTCAGGTTCTTCAGGCTAAGGAATTTCTGGTTCCTCTACATGTGCAGTCTGAGGATCAGCAACAGCAGGTTCATCAGCGCTAGTGGCTGGAATTTCCTCATGTACAGATGAAGTGGGATGAGTTTCTTCAGAGCCCATTTGAACTGTTGGAGCAGGGGACTGAGGAATCTGTTGAATTGGGGTGAAGAGTGGAGAATTTGGATGCTGACTTTCCCAAAAGTCATCGTTCATCACTGGCATTGTGCTTCCAATATCCACATCTTCTTCAATTTCTTCAACGCCGGCCTCTTCGGCTGTGAACTGAGGCATAGGCGAGGAAATGATTGGGGTTGAAGGGATAGCTTCCACTTCAATTTCTTCATCAATCTGCTCTGACGAAGCAGCAGAATGATTTTCTTCATCAGATCCGCTTGGGATCTCATAATCTTCACCAAAAGGAACAAGGTCCTTTGATGGCACGGAGGAAATTGGAACAGCATCAATGGGATTTTCAAATGAGCTGGTCATTGTCTTCATCTTCTTCGGGTCTGAAGAATGTGAAGCAGCAGATGCTTTCCTTTTCTTCACTGCAGCTCGTTCTGCAGCCTTTGTCTTCTTCACATCAGATGCAGATGGAAGGATTGGAGTTGGTGTAGGCGCAGGAGGAGCTGAGGAATCTGGTTGAATTTCCTCAGGCGCAACTGATGTAGTTGCCCTGACTTCTTCACTTTCTTCAGGCGCACCACTTGTGGATGCCCTGGCAATTTCTTCAGCGGCTGGAATGGAATCATCAATCCTGGAAATAACATTGTCATCAGCAGCCTGAACTTCATCAGCGGTGCTGGCATGTTCTTCGGTCGGCTAAGCTGAGGCTCCAGCCTGAGGAATTTCATGTTGAGTTGGGGCTGCAAAATTGGTGAACTTCTTCGTCAGGTTGACGAATCTGACTTTGGCTCCTTGCCAATCAGCATAATAGGAGTCAAATTTGTCGCTGAGGGCTTTGATGTCAGCTTGCATCTTGATAAGTTCTTCAATTGTCATCTTGACAATGTTTTTCTTCAGCAATTTCTCCTTTCTGTACTGCGATTTCTTGATCTCTCTGGCCGTATCAAATTTCCATTTCTCCTCACTGATGAAATGGGTCAGCATATGACTTTGTCCAGGAGTCAGATGAAAATCAGGCATAGGGGTGTTTGGGTCCTTGTGCCAGAGATCAATGTAATCAAGGATCGCCCTTGGATCCAAAAGCAGTGGCACAGGTGTGCCTTTGGCTCTAGCGGCCCTTTCTTGCCTATCTATGATGATTTCCGCAAGTTCATCATCATCAGCTTCATCATCTTCAGGTGGCTCTTGGAAGGCGACCCGTTTCTTCTTGGGACTTGGCCGAGGACCTCGTCCAGCTATGGCCTTAGTCTTCAGCAGAGTCGGGCCAGATGAAGAATTTGGTGCAGCTGAAGAACTTGCTGAGACACCAGAGGCAATGGAGATGCCTGTAGTCCTTTGTCACGTGGCCAGATGCACAGGTGCTAAGGACTTTGTCGGAACTGCTGAGGACTTGGGAGGAGCTGCTGAGGACTTTGTAGGAGCTGAGGATTTGGGAGGAGCTGGGGCAGCATGAGGAATTGGCCGTGAGGGCACAACTGAGGAACTTGACCGTGAGGGCACTGTTGGTGAAGCACTTGGCTTGTGTGCGGGCTTCTTTGCCATAGATTTTCTTGGCTTGACAGAGGCCTCAGTGGCAGCAGCAGTAGCAGAGTCCTCATTAAATTTCCTCACTGCCTCGTTGGCTTGTCTTGCCAATTTGGCTTGGCGCTTGGCCCATTCTTCAGGAAAGTCCTCACCACGCTTGATGCTGGTGGGGTCAGCTTCTTGACCAGGTGCCAATGGAGCTCTTGGGCATGGAGGATTGAGAGCGAATTTCTTCATGTACTTTGGAGTTACATATATGTACTCCCTCCATTCCCTTGCCCATCTCCGTTCAATCCTTTTAATGCGGACCTTGCGCTGATTTTTGTTCTCTTTGCCGAACTCGGCTTCATCAGGTGTGCAATAATCAACATATATTTCCTCAGGAATCTCAAACGCAATCATGACCTCAGGCCTCTTTCCTCCTTTCTGTGGCTTATTTCCTTCTGCCATATTCTTCAGCTGAGGAATTTGAACAATCGAATTCTCTGAAGAAGTATGCAACTTTTCTTCGAGGAACGCTGCAAATGAGTTAAGTTGATGAGAATCTAGTGATTCAGCAGCGGACATGAGTACCTGTGAACAGAGTATAGTTGCGAGGAATTTGGAGAGGTCATATGCGTTCTCAGAAGGTTTTTCAAAAAGAACTAGTTTGAGGAATTTGACCTGATGAGCCTTGAAGAATTTCACTAAGCGATCTTTGTCTTAGGTTCCAGAGTTGTATAGATCGAGGATCCACACAATTGAGGAATCTTGAAGAAAATCATTGCTTAGAGAAACGAATCAAGAGCATGTTTTGTTTGAGGTGTTCATATGTGTGAAGATTTGAAGAATAGACACCTTTGAAGATTTTCAGGAAGGTTTGAGAATCAAAGCGAGTAATAAAAGTAACTTTTAATTACCCGAACTGAAGAACACGACAAACTGAGAAGAACAGATGGGAAGTTCGTCAGGTTAGATCTTCCACGCCCTAACTTGGCGGAGGAAGACAGCTACGGCAGCGGCGGAGTGAAGATTTCCGCGGTCGGCGCGAGTACGACGGCGATGAGGCCGAGGCAGTGAAGCTCTTACTCACCGGCGACGATGGAGTAGCGGCGGCGCTAGGGTTTGAGAAGCTCGAGCGAGAGAGAGAGCGGTCGAGCGGAGTAAAGGAAGTGAGGAAGGGGAGAGGGGGTATATATAGCCACGGTGAAAAACCGTTCGCCCGAATATTTTGGACAAACGTGCCCCTGACCCTTCTCATTCGCTTGACATGTGTCACCCACGTACTGAGAAGTGGTGATTGTGTTAGATCGTGGGTGTATAGATAAGTTTATCATGGGATGCGGAACGGTTTGAGCGGCAAAAACGAAAGTTTGGATAAGATCAATTTTAAAGTTCCGTTTGCAATTTCTTCAGCTGACAAGGACACAGTGAAGATTTTGAACAAGTTTCAAATAGAACGCACATGAAGAATTTGTGAATAGATTGGGTTGAATATAGCATAGAGGGGGAAGGGTCCGATCACATTCACTTAGCAGAAAAAGCGACTTGAAGAAATAGCCATAAGTGAATGCT
>LR880968.1:108306027-108330901 GCA_904067115.1 Aegilops sharonensis | reverse complement strand
TTTGGGTGCTACCAAACGTCACAACGTAACTGGGTGATTATAAAGGAGTACTACAGGTGTCTCCAAAGGTACATGTTGGGTTGGCGTATTTCGAGATTAGGTTTTGTCACTCCGATTGTCGGAGAGGTATCTCTGGGCCCTCTCGGTAATGCACATCACTATAAGCCTTGCAAGCAATGTAGCTAATGAGTTAGTTACGGAATGATGCATTACGTAACGAGTTAAGAGACTTGCCGGTAACGAGATTGAACTAGGTATTGGATACCGACGATCGAATCTCGGGCAAGTAACATACCGATGACAAAGGGAACAAAGTATGTTGTTATGCGGTTTGACCGATAAAGATCTTCGTAGAATATGTAGGAGCCAACATGGGCATCCAGGTTCCGCTATTGGTTATTGACCAAGAATAGTTCTAGGTCATGTCTACATAGTTCTCGAACCCGTAGGGTCCGCACGCTTAACGTTTCGATGACAGTTATATTATGAGTTTTGATGTACCGAAGGAGTTCGGAGTCCCGGATGAGATTGGGGACATGACGAGGAGTCTCGAAATGGTCGAGACGTAAAGATCGATATATTGGACGACTATATTCGGAGTTCGGAAAGGTTCCGAGTGATTCGGGTATTTTTCGGAGTACCGGAGAGTTACAGGAATTCGCCGGGAGAAGTATTGGGCCTTATTGGGCCATACGGGAAAGAGAGAGGGGCTGCCTAGGGCAGGCCGCGTGCCCCCACAGGGCCTAGTCCGAATTGGACTAGGGGGAGGGGCCGCACCCCCTCCTTCCTTCCCTTCTCTCTTCCCTTTCCTTCTCTCCTACTCCTACTACATGGAAGGTCTCCTAGTTGGACTAGGAAAGGAGGGAGTCCTACTCCCGGTGGGAGTAGGACTCCTCCTTGGTGCGCCCCCTCCTAGGCCGGCCACCCCCTCCCTTGCTCCTTTATATACGGGGGCAGGGGGGCACCCCATGACACACAAGTTGATCTACGGATCGTTCCTTAGCCGTGTGCGGTGCCCCCCTCCACCATATTCCACCTCGGTCATATCGTCGCGGAGTTTAGGCGAAGCCCTGCGCCGGTAGAACATCATCATCGTCACCATGCCATCGTGCTGACGGAACTCATCCCCGACACTTTGCTGGATCGGAGTCCGGGGATCGCCATCGAGCTGAACGTGTGCTGAACTCGGAGGTGCCGTACGTTCGGTACTTGGATCGGTCGGATCGTGAAGACGTACGACTACATCAACCGCGTTGTCATAACGCTTCCGCTTACGGTCTACGAGGGTACGTGGACATACACTCTCCCCTCTCGTTGCTATGCCATCACCATGATCTTGCGTGTGCGTAGGAAATTTTTGAAATTACTACATTCCCCAACACAGTTACCCCCACGTCAATTCCACTCTGATGGTTTTTGCTGATGTTGAGAGCAAAAGTCGACTGAAAGTCATCAACAGAGAAGTAAACATGGTTGCTCCGGCGATGCCTAGTTATTTGAAATGGTCTCAGACTGCCATTACATTCGACCAATCTGATCACCCAACACACATAGCCACCCCTGGGAGGCAAGCGTTGGTGGTTGACCCAGTCGTCGAAGGCACTCGATTGACTAAGGTTCTGATGGATGGTGGCAGTGGCCTGAATATACTATATGCGGAAACGTTGAAAGGAATGGGCATTCCGATGTCCAGGCTCAGTGAAAGCAATATGAGTTTTCATGGAGTTATTCCTGGCAAGAAGGTTGAGTCACTCGGCCAGATCGCCCTTGATGTAGTTTTTGGTTATTCCAAGAATTACCGCAAAGAAAAGTTGACATTTGAAGTTGTGGATTTCCAGAGTGCTTATCATGCCATTCTGGGCAGGCCAGCTTATGCACGTTTTATGGCTCGACCATGTTACGTGTACCTCAAATTGAAGATGCCTGGTCCTAAAGGAGTGATCACTATCACTGGCAATCGAAAGAAGGCAGAAGAGTGCTTCCAGAAGGGCTCAAAGATCGTCGATGCACAAATGGTAGTAGTGGAATTGCAGGAGTATCAAAAAATGCAGATCCGAGTGATTTGTTGCGAGCTAAGAAGCCTGCCACAAATTCAGCATTTTGGTCCTCTGGTGAAAGAAGCCGATTCATATTCACCCAACCGATCCCAATGCTGCTCCGACTCACATTTCAACAACACTCGACTCCAAATAGGAAGAAGCGCTCATCCAGTTCCTCCGTGCGAAGTGGGACATCTTTGCATGGAAACCTTCTGACATGCCGGGTGTTCCCAGGGGGCTGGCTGAGCATCGTTTGCGAGTCGACCCAAAAGTGAAACCAGTCAAAGAACATCTTCGACGGTCCGCCGTGCAAAAGAGAAAGGCAATCAGTGAAGAAGTGGCTGGGTTTCTAGCAGCTGAGTTTATCCAAGAGATTTACCACTCTGAGTGGCTAGCTAATGTTGTCATGGTCCCTAAGAAGGACGACTCACTTCGCATGTGCATTGACTTCAAGCATATCAATCGGGCCTTCCCGAAAGATCACTTTCCTCTCCCTCGCATCGACCAAATAGTCGACTCGACTGCGCGGTATGAGCGTTTGTCCTTTTTGGACGCATATTTGGGGTATCATCAGATCCTTCTGTATGGACCCGACGAGATAAAAACAGCTTTCATCACCCCATTTGGGTGCTTCTGTTATGTCACTATGTCATTCGGCTTGAAGAACGCTGGAGCCACATTCATGCGGATGATTCAGAAGTGTTTACTCACTCAAATTAGTCAGAATGTGGAAGCATACATGGATGACATTGTGGTCAAGTCACGTAAAGGTTCCGACCTACTGGCTGACCTTGCTGAAACCTTAGCAAACCTCAGAAGGTATGATATCAAGCTTAATCCATCAAAGTGCACATTCGGAGTTCCGGGCGGAAATTACTCGGTTTTCTCGTTTCCGAACGAGGGATCGACGCTATCCCAGAGAAAGTGGGTGCCATACTCCGGATGAAACGCTCTGTGCATGTGCATGATGTCCAGAAGCTTACTAGTTGTTTGGCCGCCCTAAGTCGATTCATTTCTTGACTCGGTGAAAAGGCACTGCCTCTCTACTGACTGATGAAGAAGTTAGATAAGTTCGAATGGACTCCTGAAGCCGATGCAGCATTTGCAGAGCTAAAAGCCCTGCTTTCCACCCAGCCAGTGCTTGCTGCCCCAATCAGCAAAGAGCCTTTACTGCTTTACATTGCAACCACTGGACAAGTCGTGAGTACAGTACTTACGGTCGAGCGGGAAGAAGAAGGAAAAGCCTATAAAGTTCAGCGCCCAGTATATTATGTTTCTGAAGTTTTGACTCCATCAAAGCAAAGATATCCACATTATCAGAAGCTTGTTTATGGGATTTATATGACCACGAAGAAGGTTGCACATTACTTCTCTGACCACTCCATTACAGTCGTCAGCAACGCTCCATTGTCAGAGATTCTGAACAACAGAGATGCAACTGGTCGAGTGGCAAAGTGGGCGATTGAACTCCTTCCCTTGGACATCAAGTTTGAGGCAAAGAAAGCTATCAAGTCCCAAGCAATAGCGGATTTCCTCGCCGAGTGGATCGAACAGCAACTGCCGACTCAAATTCACTCGGAACACTGGACCATGTTCTTTGATGGTTCCAAGATGCTGAATGGTTCCAGTGCTGGGGTGGTACTGGTATCCCCCCGAGGAGACAAGCTCAGATGTGTCCTCCAGATTCACTTTGATTCCTCCAATAACGAAGCAGAATATGAAGCACTCTTGTATGGGTTACATATGGCCATCTCACTCGGCGTCCGTCGCCTCATGGTCTATCGCGACTCAGATTTGGTTGTCAATCAAGTGATGAAGGAGTGGGACGTCAGAAGCCCAGCCATGACTGGTTACTGCAATGCTGTGAGGAAATTGGAAAAGAAGTTTGAGGGATTGGAGCTCCATCATATACCCCGACTGAAAAATCAAGCAGCCGATGATTTGGCAAAGATAGGTTCCAAGAGAGAAGCCATTCCCAACAATGTGTTTTTGGAACACATTCACGCACCATCAGTTCAAGAAGATCCTTTCACTAAAGAGATCCCGCAGTCTAAGAGTGCCACAGATCCGACTGAAGTCGAAATCCCAGCCGTGGTCGACCTGATCATGGAGGTTTTGGTCATCACTCCCGACTGGATAGTGCCATACATTGCGTATATCCTTAGGAAGGAACTCCCAGAGGATGAAGAAGAGGCTCGACAGATCGTCCGTCGATCCAAAGCCTTTACTGTGATAAAAGGACAACTGTTCAGGGAAAGTGTAACCGGAGTCAGCCAAAAATGCATAACACCAGAAGAAGGTCGACTGATCCTCAATGATATCCACTCAGGGACCTGTGGTCACCATGCGTCCTCTCGGACCATTGTGGCTAGAGCATACTGAGCTGGGTTTTATTGGCCACCAGCAAATGAAATGGCGAAAGATATAGTCGACAAATGTGAAGGCTGCCAGTTTTACTCCAATATGCCTCACAAGCCTGCGTCAGCCCTGAAGACCATTGCACTCGTCTGGCCCTTTGATGTTTGGGGATTGGATATGGTTAGACCGCTAAGAACTGGTAGGAGCGGCTTCACTCATGTGCTTGTAGCAGTCGACAAGTTTACCAAATGGATTGAAGCTAAGCCTATCAAGAATCTTGAAGCCAGCACTGCCGTCAGTTTCATCAGAGAGTTGACATTCAGATACGGGGTTCCGCACAACATCATCACTAACAAAGGATCGAACTTCGATTCTGATGAGTTCAGAGCCTTCTGCGCTTCTCAAGGTACACGAGTCGACTATGCTTCAGTCGCTCACCCCCAGCAGAATGGACAAGCAGAAAGAGCAAATGGCTTAATTCTCAAAGGACTGAAACCCCGACTGATGCGTGATATCAAGCACACAGTAGGCGCCTGGGAAGATGAACTACCATAAGTTCTTTGGGGATTGAGGACAACTCCCAATCGGTCGACTGGCCGAACTCCATTCTTTTTGGTCTATGGAGCTGAGGCTGTTCTACCAAGTGACCTGCTTCACAATGCACCCCGAGTCGAGCTCTTCTCTGAAGATGAAGCAGTACAGGCCCGGCAGGACGCAGTCGACCTCCTAGAGGACGAAAGAGAAATGGCCTTGATCCGGTCGACCGTTTATCAACAAGACTTGCATCGATTCCACGCCAGAAACATGAGGGGTCGTGCTTTCCAAGAGGGAGACTTGGTTCTTCGAGTGGATCAGCAGAAACCACACAAGCTCGCCCCCGCTTGGGAAGGTCCCTTAATAGTCACCAGAGTTCTCCACAACGGAGCATACCATCTTTATAATGTCGAGCATCAAAAAGACGAGCCACGGGCTTGGAACGCGAAGCTGCTCCGCCCCTTTAATACTTAAGTACTCATTCATATGAGATGTCATAAGAAATACCTTTGTAGTTTGTTTATCAAAGACAAGAGCTTTATAGTCTTCCTAAACGATTGATGTTGCTTTTGTTTGTATCTGAAATCCCCCAGTGGGTGACTTAGTCGCGAATCCGTTTCGCCTAAGTTTAAAAACTCCTACCGAGTGGTGAGCAAGCCTCTCACTCGGGGGCTTAGCTGCAGTCCATTACTCGCCTAAGTGTGAAAAATCCTACCAAGTGGTGAGCGATCCTCCCACTTGGGGGCTTAGCCGCAGTCCAGTACTCACCAAAGTTTTTTAAAAAATCCTACCGACTGGTGAGCAACCCTGCCACTCGGGGGCTTAGCTAGAGTCCAGTACTCGCCTAAGTTCAAAAAATCCTACTGAGTGGTGGGCAACCCTCCCACTCAGGGGCTTAGCTGCAGTCCAGTACTCGCCTAAGTTTAAAAAATCCTACCGAGTGGTGGGAAACCCTCCCATTCGGGGGCTTAGCTGCAGTCCAGTACTTGCCTAAGCGTGAAAAATCCTACCAAGTGGTGAGCAACATTCCCACTCTGGGGCTTAGCTCCAGTCCAGTACTCGCCTAAGTTTAAAAAAAATCCTACCGAGTGGTGAGCAACCCTCCCACTCGGGGGCTTAGCTGCAGCCCAGTACTCGCCTAAGTTTAAAAAATCCTACCGAGTGGTGGGCAACCCTCCCACTCGGGGGCATAGCTGCAGTCCAGTACTCGCCTAAGTTTAAAATATCCTACCAAGTGGTGGGCAACCCTCTGATGTCTACTACACAACCTTCTTCTTGTAGACATTGTTGGGCCTGCAAGTGCACAGGTTTGCAGGACAGTAGAAAATTTCCCTCAAGTGGATGACCTAAGGTTTATCAATCCGTAGGAGGCATAGGATGAACATGGTCTCTCTCAAACAACCCTACAACCAAATAACAAAGAGTCTCTTGTGTCCCCAACACACCCACTACAATGGTAAATTGTATAGGTGCACTAGTTCGCCGAAGAGATGGTGATACAAGTGCAATATGGATGGTAGATATAGGTTTTTGTAATCTGAAAATATAAAAACAGCAAGGGAACTAATGATAAAAGTGAGCGCAAACGGTATTGCAATTTTAGGAAACAAGGCCTAGGGTTCATACTTTCACTAGTGCAAGTTCTCTCAACAATAATAACATAGATAGATCATATAACAATCCCTCAACATGCAACAAAGAGTCACTCCAAAGCCACTAATAGCGGAGAACAAACGTAGAGATTATGGTAGGGTACGAAACCACCTCAAAGTTATTCTTTCGGATCGATCTATTAAAGAGTTCGTACCAGAATAACACCTGAAGACACAAATCTACCAAAACCCTAATGTCACCTAGATATTCCATTGTCACCTCAAGTATCCGTGGGCATGATTATACGATATGCATCATACAATCTCAGATTCATCCAACCAACATAAAAGTACTTCAAAGAGTGCCCCAAAGTTTCTACCGGAGAGTCAAGAAAACGTGTGCCAACCCCTATGCATAGGTTCATGGGCGGTACCCCCAAGTTGGTCACCAAAACATACATCAAGTGGCACGTGATATCCCATTGTCACCACAGATAAACACGGCAAGACATACATCAAGTGTTCTCAAATCAAAGACTCAATCCGATAAGATAACTTCAAAGGGGAAACTCAATTCATCACAAGAGAGTAGTGGGGGAGAAACATCATAAGATACAACTATAATAGCACAGCTCACGATACATCAAGATCGTGCCATAGAGAGAACACGAGAGAGAAAGAGATCAAACACATAGCTACTGGTACATACCCTCAGCCCCAAGGGTGAACTACTCCCTCCTCATCATGGAGAGCGCCGGGATGATGAAGATGGCCACCGGTGATGGGTTCCCCCTCCGGCAGGGTGCCAGAACGGACTCCCGAGAGGTTTTTGGTGGCTACAGAGGCTTGCGGCGGCGGAACTCCCGATCTATCTTGATTTCTGATGGTTTTAGGGTACGTAGCCATATATAGGCGAAAGAAGTCGGTCGGGAGGTGCTCGAGGGGCCCACGAGACAGGGGGCCGCGCCCTGTAGGGGGGGCGCCCCCTATCTCCTGGGCTCCTCGAGGGTCTTCTGACTTGATCGCTAAGCCTCCAGGATGATATTCTTCCAAAAATCACGATGCCGAAGGTTTCATTCCGTTTGGACTCCGTTTGATATTCCTTTTCTTCGAAATACTGAAACAGGCAATAAAACAACAATATGGGATGGGCCTCCGGTTAGTAGGTTAGTCCCAAAAATGATATAAATGTGTATAATAAAGCCCAATATTGCCCAAAAAAGTAGATAATATAGCATGGAGCAATCAAAAATTATAGATACGTTGGAGACGTATCAGGCATCACCAAGCTTAATTCATGCTCGTCCTCGAGTAGGTAAATGATAAAAAGATAATTTTTGATGTGGAATGCTAGTTGGCATAATTTCAATTTAATTCTTCTTAATTGTGGTATGAATATTCAGATCCGGAAGATTCAAGATAAAATTTTAATATTGACACAAAAATATTAATACTTCAAGCATACTAACAAAGCAATCATGTCTTCTCAAAATAACATGGCCAAAGAAAGTTGTCCCTACAAAATCATATAGTCTGGCTAAGCTTTATCTTCACCACACAAAGTATTTAAATCATGCACAACCCCGATGACAAGCCAAGCAATTGTATCATACTTTTGACATTCTCAAAACTTTTTCAATCTTCACGTAATACATGAGCGTGAGCCGTGGACATAGCACTATAGGTGGAATAGAAGGGTGGTTGTGGAGAAGACAAAAAGGGAGAAGATAGTCTCACATCAACTAGGCGTATCAGCGGGCTATGGGGATGCCCATCAATAGATATCAATGTGAGTGAGTAGAGATTGCCATGCAACGGATGCACTAGAGCTATAAGCATTTGAAAGCTCAACAGAAGAAACTAAGTGGGTGTGCATCCAACTCGCTTGCTCATGAAGACCTAGGGAATTTTGAGGAAGCCCATCATTGGAATATACAAGCCAAGTTCTATAATGAAAAATTCCCACTAGTATATGAAAGTGACAACATATGAGACTCTCTAACATGAAGATCATGGTGCTATTTTGAAGCACAAGTGTGGAAAAAGAGATAATAGCATTGTCCCTTCTCTCTTTTTCTCTCTTTTTTTGTTTTTTTATTTGGGCCCTTTCTCTTGTTTTATGGCCTCTTTTTTCCCCTTTTTTAATTTTTCGTCCGGAGTCTCATCCCGACTTATGGGAAAATCATAGTCTCCATCATCCTTTCCTCACTGGGACAATGCTCTAAAAAATGATGATCATCACACTTTTATTTTCTTACAACTCAAAAATTACAACTCGATTCTTAGAACAAAATATGACTCTATATGAATGCCTCCGGCGGTGTATCGGGATGTGCAATGACTCATGAGTGACATGTATGAAAGAATTATGAACGGTGGCTTTACCACAAATACAATGTCAACTACATGATCATGCAAAGCAATATGACAATGATGGAGCGTGTCATAATAAACGGAACGGTGGAAAGTTGCATGGCAATATATCTCGGAATGGCTATGGAAATGCCATGATAGGTAGGTATGGTGGCTGTTTTGAGGAAGGTATATGGTGGGTGTATGATACCAGCGAAGTATTAGAGAGGCTAGCAATGGTGGAAGGGTGAGAGTGCGTATAATCCATGGACTCAACATTAGTCATAAGGAACTCATATACTTATTGCAAAAATCTACAAGTTATCAAAGAAAAGTATTACACGCATGCTCCTAGGGGGATAGATTGGTAGGAGAAGACCATCGCTCGTCCCCGACCGCCACTCATAAGGAAGACAATCAATAAATAAATCATGCTCCGACTTCATCACATAACGGTTCACCATACGTGCATGCTACGGGAATCACAAACTTTAACACAAGTATCTCTCAAATTCACAACTACTCAACTAGCATGACTCTAATATCACTACTTCCATATCTCAAAACAATCATCAAGCATCAAACTTCTCTTAGTATTCAACACACTCATAAGAAAGTTTTCACTATTTTTGAATACCTAGCATATTAAGATTATTTGAGAAAATTACCATGCTATTTAAGACTCTCAAAATAATATAAGTGAAGCATGAGAGTTCATCTATTTCTTCAAAATAAAACCACCACCGTGTTCTAAAAGATATAAGTGAAGTACTAGAGCAAATGACAAACTACTCCGAAAGATATAAGTGAAGATCAATGAGTAGTCGAATAATTATACAACTATGTGAAGACTCTCTAACATTTAAGAATTTCAGATCTTGGTATTTTATTCAAACAGCAAGCAAAGCTAAAGAAAATGACATGACGCTCCAAGCAAAACACATATCATGTGGTGAATAAAAATATAGCTCCAAGTAAAGTTACCGATGAACGAAGACGAAAGAGGGGTTGCCTTCCGGGGCATCCCCAAGCTTAGACGCTTGGTTATCCTTGAATATTACCTTGGGGTGCCTTGGGCATCCCCAAGCTTAGGCTTTTGCCACTCCTTATTCCATAGTCCATCGAATCTTTACCCAAAACTTGAAAACTTCATAACACAAAACTTAACAGAAAACTCGTGAGCTCCGTTAGCGAAAGAAAACAAAACACCACTTCAAGGTACTGTAATGAACTCATTATTTATTTGAATTTGTGTTAAACCTACTTTATTCCAACTTCTCTATGGTTTATAAACTATTTTACTAGCCATAGATTCATCAAAATAAGCAAACAACACAATGAAAACAGAATCTGTCAAAAACAGAACAGTCTGTAGTAATCTGTAACTAACGCAAACTTCTGGAACTCCAAAAATTCTAAAATAAATTATTGGACCTGAGGAATTTGTCTAGTAATCATCTGCAAAAAGAATCAACTAAATATCACTCTCCAGTAAAAAGTTGAAGCTAATCTCGTGAGCGCTAAAGTTTCTGTTTTTTTACAGCATGATCATAAAGACTTCACCCAAGTCTTCCCAAAGGTTCTACTTGGCAAAAACACTAATTAAAACATGAAAACACATCTAACCAGAAGCTAGATGGATTATTTATTACTAAACAGAACCAAAAAGCAAGAAACTAAAATAAAATTGGGTTGCCTCCCAACAAGCGCTAACGTTTAACGCCCCTAGCTAGGCATGATGATTTCAATGATGCTCACATAAGACATAAGAATTGAAACATAAAGAGAGCATCATGAAGAATATGACTAGCACATTTAAGTCTAACCCACTTCATATGCATAGGGATTTTGTGATCAAACAACTTATGGGAACAATAATCAACAAGCATAGGAAGACAAAACAAGCATAACTTCAAATTTTTAAGCACATAGAGAGGAAACTTGATGTTATTGCAATTCCGACAAGCATATGTTCCTCCCTCATAATAATTTTCAGTAGCATCATGAATGAATTAAACAATATAACCAGCACCTAAAGCATTCTTTTCATGATCTACAAGCATAGAAAATTTACTACTCTCCACATAAGCAAAATTCTTCTCATTCGGAATAGTGGGAGTATCATAAGAGACTTGAACACTAAAATTTGTTTCCACATTAAAAGAGTAATGTTCAGAAAAAGGGTAATCATAATCATGACAAGATTTGCAAATATAATCATCGCTACTTTTTATAGCATAAGTTTCATCACAATAATCATCATAAGTAGGAACTTTGTTCTCATCATAATCGATTGAAACCTCTCCCAAGATAGTGGAATCACTAAATAAAGTTGACACTCTTCCAAATCCACTTTCATATTCAATAAAATTCAACATCCTCCAAAATAGTGGGATCACTACTTCCTAAAGTTGACACTCTTCTGAACCCACTTTCATCAATATAATCATCATAGGTAGGAGGCATGCTATCATCATAACAACTTTGCATATCAAAACTTGGGGTGCTAAAAATATCATCTTCATTATACATAGCATCCCCAAGCTTGGGACAAACATTAATTTCAGCAAATATATTCTCAAATATTTCACCCTCACCAAACATAGCTTCCCCAAGCTTGGGCTCTTTCATATCATAAGCATAATCACTCTCATCATTAAAAATATGGATAGCACCAATAGTAAAGCAATTATCATCATCACAATGAGTAGTAGGGGCAACATCATTTGGGAGGGATACCTTTCTACCTTTGTTGCTCCTTCTTTTCTTTTTCCTCTTCACATTATGTGTAGGTTCAACCTTCCTCTTTGAGCTCCTTATTGATGAGATTGGTTGAATAGAAAGCTCCTCCTCGTTACCTGATTCATCGTAAGAAATAATAGGAGGAGATTGGGAGGTCTCTTCCATTTCATTAGTATTCTCATCATCTCCCATTTTCTTTCTTTTCTTTAGGTAATTGGCAATATAAGGATTTTCAATGCAATTCTCCGCACAAAACATATAAATCTTTTCTAGATCAATATCAAGAAAATGCTTAAGATTAAATTCTGGAATAGGCTTAGTTAAACGTTTCAACTCTTCACAACCCAAAAGAAATCTAAGTTCATTGTAATGAGAAAGGGAGATCAAATCATCACAATTTTTGGACACGGTCCGATCATGAAACAATTTGCATTGGAGATGTAAATGATCTTGTTTATTGCAAAATTCACAACGGGAAAGATATCTTAAATTATCCGCACTCTTATCTAGCCTTTCTTGCAACTTCTTAGTTTCTAAATACTTATGCCTCTTGCAATATATATCTTCTTTATTTGGTGTGTTAATGCAAACATGCACTCCACAAGAGTTGACATGCTTATGAGAGATATTTCATCATGACTAGAGCAATCATCATTAGTGCTATGGATATTCAAGGAGTTTATACTAACAACATTGTAATTATGCTCATCATTCAAAGATTTAGTACCAAGCATTTTAATGCACTCTTCTTCTAGCAATTGATCACAATTTTCCTTTCCATCAAACTCACGAAAGATATTAAAAAGACGAAGCGTACGAGACAAACTCAATTCCATTTTTTTGGTAGTGTTCTTTTATAAACTAAACTAGTGATAAAACAAGAAACAAAAAGTTTTGATTGCAAGATCTAAAGATATACCTTCAAGCGCTCACCTCCCCGGCAACGGCGCCAGAAAAGAGCTTAGTTGAAGGGGTGTGAGTGAGTGCCGCTTACCTAGCCTCCCCGGCAACGACACCAGAAAAGACCTTGATGTCTACTACACAACCTTCTTCTTGTAGACGTTGTTGGGCCTGCAAGTGCACAGGTTTGTTGGACAGTAGCAAATTTCCCTCAAGTGGATGACCTAAGGTTTATCAATCCGTAGGAGGCATAGGATGAAGATGGTCTCTCTCAAACAACCCTGCAAGCAAATAACAAAGAGTCTCTTGTGTCCCCAACACACCCACTACACTGGTAAATTGTATAGGTGCACTAGTTCGCCGAAGAGATGGTGATACAAGTGCAATATGGATGGTAGATATAGGTTTTTGTAATCTGAAAATATAAAAACAGCAAGATAACTAATGATATAAGTGAGCGTAAACGGTATTGCAATGATAGGAAACAAGGCCTAGGGTTCATACTTTCACTAGTGCAAGTTCTCTCAACAATAATAACATAGATAGATCATATAACAATCCCTCAACATGCAACAAAGAGTCACACCAAAGCCACTAATAGCGGAGAACAAACATAGAGATTATGGTAGGGTACGAAACCACCTCAAAGTTATTCTTTCGGATCGATCTATTAAAGAGTTCGTACTAGAATAACACCTTAAAACACAAATCAACCAAAACCCTAATGTCACCTAGATACTCCATTGTCACCTCAAGTATCTGTGGGCATGATTATACGATATGCATCACACAATCTCAGATTCATCCAACCAACATAAAAGTACTTCAAAGAGTGCCCCAAAGTTTCTACCGGAGAGTCAAGAAAATGTGTGCCAACCTCTATGCATAGGTTCATGGGCGGAACCCGCAAGTTGGTCACCAAAACATACATCAAGTGGCACGTGTTATCCCATTGTCACCACAGATAAACACGGCAAGACATACATCAAGTGTTCTCAAATCAAAGACTCAATCCGATAAGATAACTTCAGAGCGGAAACTCTATTCATGAAAAGAGAGTAAAGGGGGAGAAACATCATAAGATCCAACTATAATAGCAAAGCTCGCGATACATAAAGATTGTGCCATAGAGAGAACACGAGAGAGAGAGAGAGATCAAACACATAGCTACTGGTACATACCCTCAGCCCCGAGGGTGAACTACTCCCTCCTCGTCATGGAGAGCGCCGGGATGATGAAGATGGCCACCGGTGATGGGTTCCCCCTCCGGCAGGGTGCCAGAACAGACTCCCGAGAGTTTTTTGGTGGCTACAGAGGCTTGCGGCGGCGGAACTCCCGATCTATCTTGATTTCTGATGGTTTTAGGGTACGTAGGCATATATAGGCGAAAGAAGTCAGTCGAGAGGTGCTCGAGGGGCCCACGAGACAGGGGGCCGCGCCCTGTAGGGGGGGGGGCCCTATCTCCTGGGCTCCTCGAGGGTCTTCTGACTTGATCTCCAAGCCTCCAGGATGATATTCTTCCAAAAAATCAAGATGTCGAAGGTTTCATTCGGTTTGGACTCCGTTTGATATTACTTTTCTTCGAAATACTGATGCAGGCAACAAAACAACAATATGGGATGGGCCTCCGGTTAGTAGGTTAGTCCCAAAGATGATATAAATGTGTATAATAAAGCCCAATATTGCCCAAAACAGTAGATAATATAGCATGGAGCAATCAAAAATTATAGATACGTGGGAGACGTATCACCCTCCCACTCGGGGGCTTAGCTGCAGTCCAGTACTCGCCCAAGTGTGAAAAATCCTACCGAGTGGTGAGCAACCCTCCCACTCGGGGGCTTAGCTGCAGTCCAGTACTCGCCTAAGTTAAAAAAAATATCCTACCGAGTGGTGAGGAACCCTCCCACTCGGGGGCTTAGCTGCAGTCCAGTACTTGCCTAAGTTTAAAAAAATCCTACCGAGTGGTGAGCAACCCTCCCACTCGGGGGCTTAGCTGCAGTCCAGTACTCGTCTAAGTTTAAAAAAATATCCTACCGAGTGGTGAGCAACCCTCCCACTCGGGGGTTTAGCTGCAGTCCAGTACTTGCCTAAGTTTAAAAAATCCAACCGAGTGGTGAGCAACCCTCCCACTCGGGGGCTTAGCTGCAGTCCAGTATTCGCCTAAGTTTAAAAAACCTACCGAGTGGTGAGCAATCCTCCCACTCGGGCGCTTAGCTGCAGTCCAGTACTCGCCTAAGTTTAAAATATCCGCCCGAGTGGTGGGCAACCCTCCCACTCGGGGGCTTAGCTGCACTCCAGTACTCGCCTAAGTGTAAAAAATCCTACCGAGTGGTGCACAACCCTCCCACTCGGGGGCTTAGCTGCAGTCCAGTATTCGCCTAAGTTTAAAAAACCTACCGAGTGGTGAGCAATCCTCCCACTCGGGCGCTTAGCTGCAGTCCAGTACTCGCCTAAGTTTAAAATATCCGCCCGAGTGGTGGGCAACCCTCCCACTCGGGGGCTTAGCTGCACTCCAGTACTCGCCTAAGTGTAAAAAATCCTACCGAGTGGTGCACAACCCTCCCACTCGGGGGCTTAGCTGCAGTCCAGTATTCGCCTAAGTTTAAAAAACCTACCGAGTGGTGAGCAATCCTCCCACTCGGGCGCTTAGCTGCAGTCCAGTACTCGCCTAAGTTTAAAATATCCGCCCGAGTGGTGGGCAACCCTCCCACTCGGGGGCTTAGCTGCACTCCAGTACTCGCCTAAGTGTAAAAAATCCTACCGAGTGGTGCACAACCCTCCCACTCGGGGGCTTAGCTGCAGTCCAGTATTCGCCTAAGTTTAAAAAACCTACCGAGTGGTGAGCAATCCTCCCACTCGGGCGCTTAGCTGCAGTCCAGTACTCGCCTAAGTTTAAAATATCCGCCCGAGTGGTGGGCAACCCTCCCACTCGGGGGCTTAGCTGCACTCCAGTACTCGCCTAAGTGTAAAAAATCCTACCGAGTGGTGCACAACCCTCCCACTCGGGGGCTTAGCTGCAGTCCAGTACTCGCCTAAGTTTAAAAAATCCTACTGAGTGGTGAGCGACCCTCCCACTCGGGGGCTTAGCTGCAGTCCAGTACTCGCCTAAGTTTAAAAAATCCTACCGAGTGGTGAGCAACCCTCCCACTCGGGGGCTTAGCTGCAGTCCAGTACTCGCCTAAGTTTAAAAAATCCTACCGAGTGGTGAGCAATCCTCCCACTCGGGGGCTTAGCTGCAGTCCAGTTCTTACCTAAGTGTGAAAAATCCTACTGAGTGGTGAGCAACCCTTCCACTCTGAGGCTTAGCTGCAGTATTGTACTTGCCTAAGTTTGAAACACATCCCTATCCACAAGGACGACGAGGTGCAGGTCGACTGCAACCTTCTCTTTCGGAGCTACGCCACAAATACAACGTGTGCTCCATCCCTATCCGCAAGGACGACGAGGTGCAGGTCGACTGCAACCTTCTCCTTCAGAGCTACGCCACAAATACAACGTGCGCTCCATCCCTATCCGCAAGGACAACGAGGTGCAGGTCGACTGCAACCTTCTCCTTAGGAGCTACGCCACAAATACAACATGCTCTCCATCCCTATATGCAAGGACAACGAGGTGCAGATCGACTGTAACCTTCTCCTTCGGAGCTGCACCGCAAGTACAACGTGCGCTCCATCCCCGTCCGCAAGGACGACGAGGCGCAGGTTGATTGAAGTCTCCACTTCAGGGCTGCATCTAAAACACAAAGGTCATTCCAAATGAAGAACAAATTCCAAAAGAAATCGCAAGCATATCCTAAGATAAACAAGTTCAGATGAACCCTAAAGGTTCAAGACCACGGATCAAAGTACTCGGACATTCAGCACGAAAGAGTTTAGCGATTACAAAAATCACTTGGCATCCCGAGGCAAATTTAAGGTGGAACATAAAAATTTGTTCACTCCGCAGGAGGAGGGCTGGCAGGCTCGACGAATTCGTCCAGGTCAATGCCATCGGCAATCCGAGTGGCGGCAGCAATGAAAGTCTCCATAAAGGATTGGAAATCATACTTCTTGGTATTGGCAACCTTGATCGCTGCCAGCTTCTCTTCTCGAGCTTCCTTGCAATGGACGTTAACCAAAGACAGAGCCACATCAGCACTGCACCGGGCAGAAGACTTCTTCCACTCCTGCACTCGACCGGGGATCTCGTTAAGTCGAGTCATCAGAGACTCGAGGTCATTCTGGAGCGTTGCCCTTGGCCAGAGTGTTGTGTCGATCCGCGACATTGCGACCTTCAGTCGAGCAAGGTAGTCAACAACACCGTTGATGAGGTATTCCAGCGGAGCACATTCATGGCAGCTTCATCTTTCACAGGGGAGTTGATGGGGTCCAAGCTTGGTTCAATTCGCCCAGTCTCCTCCTCGAAGTCCCGGCAAAACTCTGCATGCACAATCTGAGGGTGAGTCAATAGTTGTATGCCGAGTCGACGAGGACAAACCAGTCGGAACAAAGAATATACCTTCAAGCTTGATGAACAACTTCTTAGCAAGGCTCCTCAGATAATTCTCCAGATCGTTCCTCCTACGGGCAATACCTTCCATCTTCTCGTTCAGATTGACCTTGTCCTTCTTCAAGTGAGTTACTTCCTTATTGGCTTCGTCCAGAGCAGATTTTATCTTGGCGTTTTCTTCCCCCAATTTGCCGACTGAAGCCAGCTTCTGTTCAGCCAGAGCGGTTTTCTCATCAGCCTTTTTCTGCGTGGTAGCCAGATCTTGATCCTTTTTCGCCAGAGCCTGGTTCAGTTTCTCTGAAAGAAATAATGCTTGACTCAGAAAAAGCAGAATGAAATCCAGATCAAGGACAAACCAATCAACAAGTATTTCTTACAAGTGGCCTCATCCTTGGCTTTCTGCAATTCTGTCTTGGCCAACTCCAGATCGAGGTTGAGTTGAATCTGCTATTTCTCCAGGTCACCAAAGCGAGCTCCAAGATCACAAGATTTCTGCAACCAAAGTACAGGTCAGCCGACTGGTGAAAAGAGTGGTTATTTCGGAGAGGTAAAATGATAAAGCCAACAAATTCTAAGACTAGTGCCGACATCCAACAGTAGTCTCGGGGACTACACCCAGTGGGTGCACTTAGCGTGCCCCCACTGGTTCAGTTTACACTCGACAAGGCCTTTCCAGCGCGAGTGCAAAAAAAAGAGAGAAAGAGAAAGCAACAAACAGAGTCTTCAGACCATAGTCGACGGCCAGTAGTCGACCACGGTCTCGGGGACTACACCCAGTGGGTGCACTCAGCGTGCCCCCACCGGTTCAAAATTCCACTCGACATGGCCCGACCAGACTGAGTGAAGAAATTCAAAATCGAAGACTACAATCGACTGCCCGCAGTCCATCATAGTCTCGGGGACTACACCCAGTGGGTGCACTCAGCGTGCCCCCACTAGTCCAAAAATTTAATCGACGAAAACATTGAATTCAGCTCAAAGTACGAATTTGCTCAGTGACAAATCGAAACACCTAGTGGGTGTACAGGTGCAAAGATCCTTGGAAAGAGAGTTTGCAGGTACCATATCCTAAACAGAACAAGCCAAGAGAGTCAGTCGACAATCTGCTAACCTGAACGTTGCTCTGGAGAGCGGAGCTGGCATAGCAGCCTGGCTAGCATCCCGCACCATCTTCATCTTCTCCATCATAATGCCCGCCTGACGTATAGCTTCTTTGGCAGCACCCACTTCGTCTTCTGGGGCGTGATGTGTAGCAAAAACTGAAGGTGGATCGGCAGGAGCATGTGCAGCTGACGCGGAAGGTCGAGCACTCGACAGCGGTATGGTGAAGGAGACAGAAGTCCGATTGGCATCACCGGCATCCTGAACTACCGGTTCCTCCACCGGTGTCGACTGAAGCGTCTTGCCAGCGGACGTTTTCCTGTTTTTTCTCCCCAAAGGCCTCTGTGGCTCGTCCTCATCATCGTCGGGGAGGTCAATGACGTTGGGAGCTGTAAAAAGATCAGTCGCCAAAATTTCATCGCCCGATTGGATAAATCACAGTCCAGTCGACAAAGGGAAGTCAGAATAATGAAGATTGTACCCAGATTGGAGGTGACCGCGTCTTCCATTTCCTCATGCTCGTTTTTATAAGCTAAAGTCCCAGAGGTAGCGGCACTGCCGGTTTCAAGATTCATTCGGTCAAACCAAAGGAAAGATAAACAGCACAGAGCGTCGAGTAAAAGCGAAAGAAAAACACTCACGCAGAAGCAACGGGAATGTCAATCTTGATTTTTGGCAGTGCCTTCCGAGTCTTATGCACTACAACCTTGGACTGCTTTGGGGCCTTCTTAGTTGGTGCCAGAGAGGACGTCCGAGGACGCTTTGACGATTGCCCAGTCTGAACGATCGCCTTGTCACGGGCGCTCGCCGGATCTTGAGCAAGCTTGGATCGCCTTTCCCTGCGGGGAGGGGAGTCGACCTCTTCTTCGTCACTCGGGTCGTCACTCTCCTCGTCCCCCTCTCTGTCAGAATGCCACTCGCCACTTTCACATCCGCTTGCCTCCCCCTCCGGATCCTGTTCCTGCTCTCTGTTGGGCATCGAGTACATTTCAGTAAGAGCCTGGAAGAAAACAAGTAGGGCAAAGTCAGTTGGTGAAGCATAAACAGCTGTACGAATAAATCAAGATTACAGTCGGTAATTCAGAATTGGACCTTGTCTGGTTCGTAGGATTGGTCGAGCGGAGGAATTTTCCTGGCTCCCCTGGGGTTATCCTTGTTTCCAGTGATACCCATAAGCCACCCCTCCAACGTGGTTTCGTCGACCTCCTCTGGATGGCTCCGAGTGGTGTCGTCAGTGCCCGAATACATCCACATCGGATGTTCACGAGCTTGAAGCGGTTGGATGCGTCACCCGAGGAAGACCTCCAGCAAGTCCATACCAGTCACCCCATCACGGACAAGCTGAACTACTCGATCGACCAGCACCTTGACTTGTGCCTTCTCCTCCGGGATCACCTTTAAAGTGGAGGGCTTCCCCACTCGGGCCATGGAAAAAGGGGGAAGACCAATCGACTGCCCTGGAGTCGGCTGGTCTTTGCAGTAGAACCAGGTCGACTGCCACCCTCGGACCGAATCCGGAAAAGTCATGGTTGGGAAGGAACTTTTGCCCCTCATCTGAATCCCAAGACCCCCACACATCTGGATCACGTGTGTCTTCTCGTCACTTGGATTAGCCTTTTTGACCGACTGGGAGCGACATGTGAAAATGTGCTTGAAAAGGTCCCAGTGGGGTCGGCAACCCAAGAAATTTTCGCACAGAGACACGAAGGCAGCAAGGTACACATGGTGTTTGGAGTAAAATGGTGGAGTTGCGCCCCAAAGAAATTCAAGAAGCCTTGAAAGAAAGGGTGGGGAGGCAAGGAAAACCCGCGGTCGATGTGAGTGGCGAGGAGAACACACTCACCCTCACGTGGTTGCGGCTCGGTCTCGTTCCCCGGGAGCCGCGCCGATTCGTGGGGAATCAGTCCCCCCCTCGACCAGGTCGTCGATGTCGTCCTGACGGATCGCCGAGCGAGTCCAGTCACCCTAGATCTAGCCCGGCGGCAGGCCGGACCTCGAGAAAGATCCGCCCCGGCTAGACTTCTTCCCCTTTGCCTTCGCCGTCGCCTTCTTCGCTCGCTCCAGATCCACCGTCTTCTCTTTCCCCATCGCCGCAGACGGAGCTCGAATGGAATAGCGGCACTGGGGCGAGAGCAGGCGCAGCAGAGAAATCTGAGAAGGAGGAAGAAGAATGAGGGTGCACTGTTCAAAAACCCCGGTTCGGCGCCTTATATGAGGTTACTTCCGAGTGACTGACTTGTAGGCCCGGGCGATCTTATCAAATCCCGCAACAGTCGTGCGCGATACGTGGCAAAAAAGGTGGCACGAAAATCGAGGCGGCCCTGCCTTATCCAGCCCGATTACTGCGGCCTCCTCTGCCCCGCGCGCTTCCCGAAATTTGAATCCCGCGAGATCCGCCGACAACAGAACAACTTGTCAGACGGAAGATCTCCTCCACATCAGCACTCGAAGCTCTTCCAGTAAAAGTTCACTCGACAAAAACAAGAATGGATCAAGGCGACTAAAAAAGAAGTTGACGTCACCACCTCGGTTCTTTGATCCAGGACCAGACACACCCGAAGTGCAAAAATGAGTCGGAAGTATTTTTCAACTCCTTCCCCACTCAAACCCTGATCCATTCGGGGGCTAATGATGAAGACATGTACCTAGGGTAGGGTCAAAGGCCTGACCTATATACCCTCCCCAAGGACATCACTTTATCACCAGAAGCATTCGAAGAAGAATCATCTTTCAATCGACCATGAAGTGTTCCACTCGACAGACTTGAAGTCACTCGACCATGAAGACTATCACTCGACCGCCAGAAGATCTAAAGCCACTCCGCATTGCAGCGGTCGGTCATTATGTAGCTTTAATGGTCATTATGTCACTTTATTCTTAGCGTTACCAGTAATGCCCTATCTTAATGTACTTTAAACCCTGCGTAACTGAGGGCCGGAGGGGTCTGGCGAACTCTATATAAGCCACCCCCTCCTCAGTGACAAGGGTTCGCACCCCCTGTAACTTACACGCATATAATCCAGTCGACCGCCTCCGGGCTCCGAGACGTAGGGTTGTTACTTCCTCGGAGAAGGGCCTGAACTCGTAAATCTCGCGTGTACAACTTCTCCATAGCTAGGATCTTGCCTCTACATCCCTACCCCCCATTCTACTGTCAGACTTAGAACCACGACAGTTGGGTCAGGTATATAGGTCAGGCCTATGACCCTACCCTAGGTACATGTCTTCATCACTAAGTTCATGATAAATTAAAGTTTAGTTGATCATATTACTTAAGAACTCCCACTTAGATAGACATCCCTCTAATCCTCTAAGTGATCATGTGATCCATATCAACTAAACCATGTCCGATCATCACGTGAGATGGAGTAGTTTCAATGGTGAACATTGTAGGGGAACGTAGCAGAAATTCAAAATTTTCCTATGTGCCACCAAGATCTATCTATGGAGAAACCAGCAACGAGGGGAAGGAGAGTGCATCTACATACCCTTGTAGATCGCTAAGCGGAAGCGTTC
The DNA here is from genome assembly GCA_904067115.1 of Aegilops sharonensis. Lineage (NCBI taxonomy): Eukaryota > Viridiplantae > Streptophyta > Magnoliopsida > Poales > Poaceae > Aegilops > Aegilops sharonensis. The sequence continues at coordinate 108,309,279 of LR880968.1, read as the reverse complement.
AAGAGAACGGGGTTGATGGAGTCGTACTCGTCGTGATCCAAATCACCGATGATCCTAGCGCCGAACGGACGGCACCTCCGCGTTCAACACACGTACAGCCCGGGGCGTCTCCTCCTTCTTGATCCAGCAAGGGGAGAGGAGAAGTTGAGGGAAAACTCCGACAGCACGACGGCGTGGTGGTGATGGAGCTCGTGGTTCTTTGGCAGAGCTTCGCTAAGCACTACGGAGGAGGAGGAAGTGTTGGAGGAGGGAGGGGCTGCGCCAGGGGAAGGGTCCAGCTGCCCTCTCTCTCCCTCACTATATATAGGGGTAAGGGGGGTGGAGGAGGCGCCCTAGGGTTCCCTAGGGGAGGGGCGGCGGCCACAGGGGAAACCCTAGATGGGTTTGGGCGCCCCCACCCCCTAGGAAACTTGCCCCCCAAGCCGGGAAGGGGGGCTGCCTTAGGGGAGGCGCCCCCACCTCTCCTGGTTACGTGAGAGGGGCTGGGAGGGGCGCTCCACCCCTTAGTGGGCTGGTTTGCCCCTTCCCCTTTGGCCCATGAGGCCCTCCAACACTTGCCGGGGCGGGGCTCCCGAAACACCTTTCGGTCATCCTGGCCATAGCCTGGTACCCCCGGAACACTTCCAGACTCCAATACCCTTCGTCCAATATATCGATCTTCATAGCCGGACCATTCCGGAACTCCTCGTGATGTCCGGGATCACATCCGGGACTCCGAACAACCTTCGGTAACCACATACTATTTCCCATAACAACTCTAGCGTCACCGAACCTTAAGTGTGTAGACCCTACGGGTTCGGGAACCATGCAGACATGACCGAGACGTTCTCCGGTCAATAACCAACAGCGGGATCTGGAAACCCATGTTGGCTCCCACATGTTCCACGATGATCTCATCGGATGAACCACGATGTCGAGGATTCAATCAATCCCGTATTCAATTCCCTTTGTCTAGCGGTATTGTACTTGCCCGAGATTCGATCGTCGGTATGGAAATGAAAATGTGTATCACTACGATCGAGATTCAATAAACCATTCCTTTAGGTGCAAGACCATTGAAGGTATTATTCAAATAAATAGAGTAACCATTATTCTCCTTAAATGAATAACCGTATTGCGATAGACATAATCCAATCATGTCTATGCTCAATGCAATCACCAAATGACAATTATTCAGGTTTAATACTAATCTTGATGGTAGAGGGAGCGTGCGATGTTTGATCAAATCAAACTTGGAAACACTTCCAACACATATCATCAGCTCACCTTTAGCTAGTCTCCGTTTATTCGGTAGCTCTTTTATTTTGAGTTACTAACACTTAGCAACCGAACCGGTATCTTAATACCCTGGTGCTACTAGGAGTACTAGTAAAGTACACATTAACATAATGTATATCCAATATACTTCCATCGACCTTGCCAGCCTTCTCATCTACCAAGTATCTAGGGTAATTCTGCTCCAGTGTCTGTTCCCCTTATTACAGAAGCACTTAGTCTCGGGTTTGGGTTCAACCTTGGGTTTATTCACTAGAGCAACAGCTGATTTGCCGTTTCATGAAGTATCCCTTCTTGCCCTTGCCCTTCTTGAAACTAGTGGTTTCACTAACCATCAACAATTGATGCTCCTTCTTGATTTCTACTTTCGCGGTGTCAAACATCGTGAATACCTAAAGGATCATCATATCTATCCTTGATATGTTATAGTTCATCACGAAGCTCTAGCAGCTCGGTGGCAATGACTTTGGAGAAACATCACTATCTCATCTGGAAGATCACCTCCCACTCGATTCAAGTGATTGTTGCACTCAGACAATCTGAGCACAAGCTCAACGATTGAGCTTTTCTCCCTTAGTTTGCAGGCTAAGAAAATCGTCGGAGGTCTTATACCTTTTGACGTGGGCACAAGCCTGAAATCCCAATTTCAGCCCTCGAAACATCTTATATGTTTCGAGAAACGTCTTTGGTGCCTCTACTCTAAACCATTTAACTGAACTATCACGTAGTTATCAAAACGTGTATGTCTGATGTTCGCAACATCCACAAACGACGTTTGGGGTTCAGCACACTGAGCGGTGCATTAAGGACATAAGCTTTCTTCTGTCCGCATAATCGCTACTGTCAACTTTCAACTATATTTTCTCTAGGAACATATCTAAATAGTCGAACTAAAGAGCGAGCTTACGATATAATTTGCAAAGATCTTTTGACTATGTTTAGGATAATTAAGTTCATCTCATGAACTCCCACTCAGATAGACATCCCTCTAGTCATCTAAGTGATTACATGATCCGAGTCAACTAGGCCGTGTCCGATCATCACGTGAGACGGACTAGTCATCATCGGTGAACATCTTCATGTTAATCGTATCTACTATACGACTCATGCTCGACCTTTCGGTCTCTTGTGTTCCGAGGCCATGTCTGTACATGCTAGGCTCGTCAAGTCAACCTAAGTGTTTCGCGTGTGTAAATCTGGCTTACACCTGTTGTATGTGAACGTAAGAATCTATCACACCCGATCATCACGTGGTGCTTCGAAACGAAGAACTTTCGCAACGGTGAACAGTTAGGGGGGACACTTTCTTGAAATTTTAATGAGGGATCATCTTATTTACTACCGTCGTTCTAAGCAAATAAGATGTATAATCATGATAAACATCACATGCAATCAAATAGTGACATGATATGGCCAATATAATATTGCTCCTTTTGATCTCCATCTTCGGGGTTCCATGAATCTCCATCATCGTTTCTCCATGAAGTTGTCTCGCCAACTTATTACTTCTACTACTATTACATGGCGTTGTTCAATGACACGCAGGTCATACAATAAATAAAGACAACTCCTATGGCTCATGCCGGTTGTCATACTCATCGACATGCAAGTCGTGATTCCTATTACAAGAACATGATCAATCTCATACATCACATATCATTCATCACATTCTTCTTGGCCATATCACATCACATAGCATACCCTGCAAAAACAAGTTAGACATCCTCTAATTGTTGTTTGCATGTTTTACGTGGCTGCTATGGGTTTCTAGCAAGAACTTTTCTTACCTACACAAAACCACAACGTGATATGCCAATTGCTATTTACCCTTCACAAGGACCCTTTTCATCGAATCCGTTCCGACTAAAGTGGGAGAGACTGGCACCCGCTAGCCACCTTATGCACCAAGTGCATGTCAGTCGGTGGAACCTGTCTCACGTAAGTGTACGTGTAAGGTCGGTCCGGGCCGCTTCATCC
>LR880968.1:108256319-108284116 GCA_904067115.1 Aegilops sharonensis | reverse complement strand
CTTAGGCGAAGCCCTGCGCCGGTAGCTTCATCATCACCATCATCACGCTGTCATGCTGACGAAGCTCTCCCTCGACACTCTGCTGGATCGTGAGTTTGTGGGATGTCACCGAGCCGAACGTGTGCAGATCGCGGAGGTGTCGTACGTTCGGTACTAGGATCGATCGATCATGAAGACGTACGACTACATCAACCGCATTGTCATAACGCTTCCGCTTACGGTCTACGAGGGTACGTAGACAACACTCTCCCTTCTCGTTGCTATGCATCACCATCGTGTGCGTAGGAATTTTTTTGAATTTACTACGTTCCCCAACAGTCCCAGGCAGCCTTCGAGCACTATAGATATAGTGTTTGCTAAAGTTAACGTAAGGATTGGCCTCGCCCTAGGCCGCGGCTCGGGCTGCCTGGGGCCTGGCGCCACCCTTGGTTGCATGGGTAGAAATAAATATGTAGTAGCACTGACATAGCATGATGACAATCTAGCTCATATTCAACATTTCATATAAGCATGTATTTTGTATATCATTGTACGTTCTTGTGGTAAGAACTTTCACAAGATATTTTGTCATACCCTCACACACCCCCACGTCATGACATGTGCGACAGTGAGGGCAGACTGCATGGGCCCTGTGGGCCGCCTCCTAGCACGTCTTCGAGGCTCTGTGTCTCTTTTCCAGTTAAACTTCCAAACATATTTTTTAGGATTTTTCGGGGGATCTTCTATGCATAGAAAACAACACCAATGAAAACTTTGTTGTAAACAATGTTAATCCAGTTTGCTTTTATTCAAATCATGTATCTTAGAGGGCACAAATATAGCATAAGTGATCAAAAGTAGATACATTTGAGACGTATCATCGCCCCCAAGCTTACCTTTTTACTCATCATCAAGACATTCGGTTGAGAAAGTGAAGGCAAAGAGAACTTTTATGACCATATTTGTGTTGTTTATGCATAGAAATTTAGTCCATGATCAAAATATAACTATCTCATAAGAGTGATCAAAATGAGCAACACAAGTTTAGCAACTATGTTCTCTCATGATAGGATCTCAATAAACTTGCAAGTAAATAATAGGAATGATTGAAGCTCTAACATGATCAGAATGAACATAATACAACATGGTAACATGATATACCGCAAGTAATTTATCGGTGAAGCAATACATATTTGCAAGACATCCAAGAAGTCTAAGTGATGAATAGACATTACAATTCAGAGCAGAGAGCACCAAGGTCATACAAGACTGCTTCCATGCCCTCAACAGTGTCCTACCTCCCGGCTCCAAGGTATACATACATTAAAATGCTTGCATATTTCTTTGAGAGCAATAGTGCTTGTTCTTTTTGTAAGATAGTAACTAATGGTTGATGCATGATTTACCTCGCCTTGCAGAAAGACAAGACGTTCATACCAATCACTCTGAGGGAGTATGTGAACTCTTTCAAGTCAAAGGTCTGCAACCTCGAGGAGAAGAACCAGGCATTCCAAGCTCAGCTGGCCTGGTGTGCTAGCGGCTCTTTGGTCGAAGAGGACACTTAGAGGGCCGGGGTCCAAATAATTAGAGCTGCCACAATGACTGATGATCAGGAAGATAAGACCATGACACGTGAGGTTTGCATGGTGAAGATAGCGGTGAGACTGGCACGTGGTTACACGACAGACATGGTGCTTAGGATGCTATAACACCTCAAGGATCAGATGGGGGATGCCAATGCCAACCTGGTGGCGATGGTCACTAGCGACGGCGGCAGGGCCCCTCCTTGAGCAAGCTTTACATTTCAGCTAAAGTAATATGCTTTTCGTAGCCTATACTTATTTGGAGAACATCGATTAATTTTTGACCTAGAAATTATAGAAAATTGTTCTACGCTATTTTTCATGAAGTATATAAAATTATATACAAATCAAATACAACAAAGGAAAAATGAAAACAAATATCATCTATCCCACTCTTGTTTTTTATAACATAAGGAATAAATAATATGAAGAGACTAGGCCAAATCACCTCAATGACTCAATACACTCATCCATGCAATCAATATTCTTTGCCTTGGTCCTATTATTGATGAGTAGAAGATCTTTCTTTAATCTATACTTCCAAGAAATCAGATGTGACACCTCATTTTTTTAAATCTTTTCATTTCGCTGCATCCATATGTTCCAACAGCCCATGATGATAATGTCCATGACATTGTTTTTGGAAAATCTGGTGAAGGAGAGCCACCTCATCAAAGAAGGAGGTGCCCCTATGTCTTTTTGGAGAAATAGAATCCCAACAAGATTGAGCAAACGTGCAGTCCCATGGAAAAGGATGGACAATTTCCTCAGTATTTTCATTGCAAATGACACAATCAGAGGATTCCACGTGGAAAGATTCTTGTTAGAGTAGTTATCTGGTATTGATCTTGTCATACATGGCCAACCAAAAGAAGATCGTATGTCTGATTCTACTCCACACTTCCAGAGCCACCTGAAAAAATAACATGCCTATGGTTTCCCATCAAATGCTTATACATTTTGTTGGATGAATGTTTCCTGACTTCCAGTTACAAGTCCATTTGTCAATTAATTTGAAAGATAAAAAGCATTACAATTACAACAACTGAGCAATCATTAGCTAGCTACTACTACATCCGTCTGGGTTTATTAGTCCCCATAATATTATGTCAACTTTGACCATATATTTGGCTAGCAAAAATATATAAGTAGTATGTAGCAAAAATGATATCATGGGAAACTACTTCCAAATACAAATCCAATGATATATTACTTATATTTTTCTAGTTAAACATATGGTCAAAGTTTGACAAAAATACGAACGGAATTAATAAATCCGGATGGAGGTAGTACTATTCTACAATCCAATGAGACGATGTAGATGGTGGCATTTCACTAACATAGCTAGCTACCTAAATATTTCCTCCTTTCGGTTTAGAGGGCTATCTTAAAATTAAAAATTTCCAGTTTGTAAGGCACGTTGTCTTGGGAAGATGCAAATATGGCTATGTAGACGTTAAACTCTATCCGATATTTTTTTTTGCGGAGAATTACCTGAGGTTTGTCAACAGGAATCTTTCTAGTTGACCAACGGAACTCACCGATCACGTCGATCTAGCTAAGATTTTTGCATGGAAAGTAAAAACACATGATGTCACGCGCGATTGGAATTCTGCAGACTGGACAATAAGTTACTTACTAATTAACCCCCAGATGTGATGTGGTCGTTGGAGTCGACTTGGAGGAGGCGGTCAGGGAAGCCGACCGGCGACGGCGCCGTCCAGTCTCGGCCGGGCTCTCGGCACTCCGCCTCCGGGGATCGGGTCGTCAGGAGACAGCCGCTAGCTTAAGCCACCCACCCACTCACTCTCGTACGCAGTGCGGTCAGAATAACACTAATTACGTTAGTGTTGCTGACTGGAAGTGTTAAAAGCATGGTGATACGTGATGCATGGACAATTCTACTGCCACGTACTAGTACGTATGGCCAGGATAAGACAGACAGCCTGACAGGACGAGGAACGGCCGACGAATAACGGAAGGGTGAATGGAAGATCGCGGCCCTCATGTTGAACGTACAATCGATCAAACCGTGGAATAGTATGTACTCATCAGCTAGTAATATGATTTTGTTAGGGCGGAGTGTAAGTAAAAGCAGCCTATTTTGACTTGCTACTACCAAATATACGGGGCTATAATTTCGAATAATGGTTGCATGCAGCGCATCTAGATAGGAGTACGTAATGATGCCAGCAACCAATGCAAGACACATACTGCCACCAGGTGCAAGTAGTTTGGCGCAGACGGAGAATTTATGTTCAGCCAAACTTTTCTAAACATGAGAAATACATAAGATAAGAGTTGTTTCCCCACGTTCTCATCATTAAACTTAAGCAAAACATCTTACCATCCACATCTTTCCCCATCTAAATTACCTTAATAAGTAATTTAACGAACATCTGATGTGGTCGTTGCAGTCGAAGGCCGTGCCAGTCCGCTCGAGCGCTTACCGCCGTGGCGACGCCGCCGGCCGGTCTCAGCACTCTGAATAATTAAGCTGCTCTGCCATATATCCGATGTACGCGGTGCCTTCAGAACAACAAGTAGAAGAATATAACTAATTCGTTTACGTCAGTGATGTTGCTGACCGGAAGCGTGAGAGAGCATGGCCATGCATGATGGCATGGACAATTCTACTGTTCGGGGTAGAGGCGACAAGGCAACCAGCTACCTGACAGGGCGAGGAGAGCGACCGACGAATGACGGAGGACTAAATCTAAGATAGCCTTCGTGTTGACCGTGGACAAACATTCAAACAGTGACTGGTTAGCAGTGACTCATCCATCAGCTTGAGCTTATATATATGTAGGTGCTTTGATTTTGTTATGGAGGACTCAGAACATGCATGTGCTTATTTTGACTTTCGAATATAGTGCACTATTCTTACTTCGCCCAATGATTCAGCTTTTACTACTTTTTTTTCACTAATTGCTTACTGACAGCGGTGTCATAGAGATAGTTACATAGTCATATCTTGTGCGTCTACCATGTTAAGATAGACCTAAAAGTGTGACTGAAGAACATTTTCATTGTAAGTATTTGAAACCAAACAAACCGATGCCAAGCTCATGTCACATGATATAGTTCAAGAGGGGGGCAGTACTGTGGTGGTTTGATCGAAGAGCCATGGTCTACTTGAGCTTCGAATTTCACAAAAATGAAATCACATCTTTGAATTTTTTTTATAAAGACAACTTTGAAGTTTCTGAAAAACTACTGTAAAAAGAAAAACAATCACTCACAGATGCTTATCAAGATGGGCTCTACATAGCGTAAAATGTGTAATCATCATGTGCATCCCATGAATGACACTAGCCCATCACACCATCCACCGTTGGATTCACCCTTTCCATCCGACGGTCCTCCGGTATTTGAGTGTTAGCAACCAATTAACACTGTGAATCACTGACAAATATCGTACTTCTTGGTTCCAAACTGTATGATTATAACATTCAAATGATGTCAGCAACCAAGACACGCTGTTACGAGGTGCAAGCAGTTTTAGTGTAGACGAAATCTGTGTTCAGCTAAATTTTTTCTATATACATGAGAAATAGATAAGATACAAGTTGTTTCCTCCACGTTCTCATCATTAAATTTGAGCAATAAATATCATACCATCCACGTCAAGATTTTTAGTGGAACACACAATATTATACTAGTGTTTTCAATTTATATAGTTTGATTGCTGGACTTTACTAACACCTATGCACCATGCCAAGATGATAGGAAAGTTTAGTACCACAATTGGCTCCATGGAATTCAGATTGAGGATGAGGCTGATTGGATATTTCTAGGGGATTTTAGTTTAAACAGAAGTATCAGCGACATGAATAAGCCTGATGGTAATTTACAGAGATTTCAATTTAATATTGTCATTAGTGCATGGGGTGCAGTTAAAATTCCTCTATAGGGCAGAAAATACACTTGGAGTAATACGCAACATCAGCTACTTTATAAAAATTGGTCTGGTTTTTTACTTCAGATTCTTGGATTCAAACTTACTAGAACACCCTAGATTTTCCTCTAGAAATGACTACATCTGATCACATCCCTCGTGTGATTCAAACTCAAACTATCATGCCCAAGAGCTAGGTTTTCAGGTTTGAAAATTGATGGATGGAGAATGAGAAGTTTATGCCTTTATTTGAATCTGTATGGTTTCAATCCATTCATTTTGCAGGTGCTCCCAAAGAATTTCTGCCAAATTGAAGGTTCTCATAACGCAAGTCAAAACTTGGGACATATCTTTATCTTTGCTGAAAGATGAAATTGATGATGCCAATTGCATTATTACCATATTAGATTCTTTTGAAAACCGTAGAGAACTGTTGCGGACCGAGTCTGCTTTGAGAGTAGCATTGAAAGAACATCTCACAAATCTACTCATGCAGCAAAAGATTTACTGGTAGCAAATCCTCAAAACGTCCATCAAATAGTTTGCCTAAGTTCTCGGTTGCATTTTTGTTTTTCCCATTGGCGTATCATTCATAAAACATATTGTTCATAAGTTGCTTGGTTTCTTGGCTCAACTTGGTCTTTGCACCAATGGTGCAATGTGTTATCTCGTATTACCCAGCATGGCTCCCTCCTGAGCAATCTGCAAACTGTTTCTTTTGGTAAAAACACTGCTTGAAGCCATTGGACACCTACAAAACACATGCTACAAGTTTACATTGAAATGGAAAGGATGTGCCCTCTTGGAGGGACCCTTGGCAGGGACATAGTTTATAACTTGTCCAACCATAACTTTTTTTTTCAAACAACCAACTTTTGTCTATCCGTCAAGTTTAGCCAACTGAAGATGTATGGCTTCACTCTTCCATTTGCATTTTTTGAGTAGAGGTATTTGCTCAGTTTCAACAAATAGAAATTCTTTTTGATGACATCATCCTAGGTGATGACCCTGACTCTTGGCAATTCACATCACATCCTTAACATTTCAAGGTGGACTAGACTTCTGAACTCCTACTTGGAGATTCCACACCAATTCCTGCTATTTTCTCGGCTTTGGAAAACCTGTAATCAGCTGAAGCAAGAAAAAATGGCTACTTCTGAATGACCGATTGAAAACTAGGTAGGTTCTATAGAGGAAGAATTTCTTCATTCATGACTACACTTGTCTCATGCATGTGTGACCAATTTGTTGTGGAGTCAAGGGATCATCTCTTCTTCCACTGTCCATTTGCTCAATTTGCTGGAGGAACATCTGCCCCACTTGGTCAGCCTTATCAGTTGTGATTCAAGATCAAGTTGACAATCTCACGCATTTACTGAATCTGAGTTTGCTATGGACATCATCATTTTTGTTGCCTGGGCCATCTAGAATACTAGGAATACCTTCATTTTTGGAGCAATTGCTCCGAGCCTTTATGCTTGCGGAAGTTACTTCAAATAAGAGTTGAAATGGCTAGTGCTACGGGCAAACGAAAATCATATGGATCCCTTTCAGAATGGGTACAACATTTCAAATAAGCAATATACTTACACCTGCTACCCTCTGCAATCTTTTCTTTGTTGTTATAACTGTTTTATTGTTCTAGCTTTTAGGCTTTAGCTGGTGACTTAGATTTCATTTGATTTTCTTCCACTTTGTTGTACATAGACTTGGCTTTATGAGAATATATATAAAAATATACTGTGGGAAGTAATTCCTACAGTTTCGGGTCAAAATAATAATTTGATTGCTTTGCTTCTAGAACAGTGTAATCTAGAATCTGTTGTCTGAAGCAAATGTTCATGCGTGTTACAAATATAACAAATAGTGCATTTAATTTTCTTATTGCTGTTAGAAATGTCATAACATGATTACATCTTAATCTAAGTGAGAATTTGGACTACTAGAAAATTGCTTATAGGTGGGGTCAGATTAGAGGCGGGTGGACTATGGTACCTGCCACTAGTAATCTAGCATGGAACGAGCGGAGGGTTATTAAATTGTGCTCGCCACTAATATATTATTATAGGAATAGTCATGGGGCATATTAAAATTGTGCTCGTCTGGTGCCTGCCACTGATGTATTAGGTACCTGTGACGGCCATGGCCCACCAATAATATATTTGGCCCCGCGGCTCAGATTTGCCAATAGTTACCAATAGCGGGTGACACTAGCCGCCCGCCACTTGTGAGATCACAATAATTGAAGTGACATTGTACAGTAGCTTTTCCCACCCATTCTTCTTCCTCACCTCACTTGTTGGGCTCCCCAGTGTAGGAGTTTGCAACGTACAGTTTCCCATCAATGAGCAACCAAGGTATCAATCCGTGAAGGTACCATTGCCCTGTAACAGTTGGTTGAATGTTCTACATCACAAATAAAACTTCGTTTGTATCCTTTATAGTTCTAAAAAGTGTGTCAATCCTTAATAGTCTTACTAGTTGCACAAGGCTATTAAAAGATAATGTGGGATAAATATTTTGATATTTTAGGAATAAAATAAAACTGAAAATAAAACATCGTGTAAAAGTTGTTGGAAGGTGATTCTTATTTTAAAAATTGTACTAGGGTTAATAGGTTCATCAAACGTCACTCCAAAGCATAAAAGTGTGGCAAGTAACATTATCATGTGAAAACGTGCATCATGAAATTTCTTAGTTCTCATACAAGACTGATGGATGTGTAAGATTATATATAGGTAGTTGATTACATTTATGATATGGTTTCAAATTGCAAATAGTCCCTTACCTTTTCACCAAGGAGTGACCTATCAAACTCATGGGAGGATGTGCTCAATGACAACGATTGAAGCAAATTATTATTTTTCTAAAATTTTATAGTTTCCTGGACCTTTTAAATAACAACTTTGTTTGGTGTAAACAATAATATGAAAATAGTCATGGGTATAAGGACTTGTACTTATAACCTTATACTTGTGTGTGGGATCTCATCTTGATTTACAACATAATGCTGATAGACACCCGTTACGATGTGCTCACAACACGATGAAGTGGAGGATGTGTTCAAAGTATGTCACGACCGGTTATCGATCTGCATCGAGCGTCAGTTATCCAACCGCTGACCCTTCCCATCTTGCGGGGTTACCTCAGTTATTAAGGATTTCTCCAGACAATGTCGAATAGGAAAATGTCGTTCAACGATATTTCAAGGCACAAAAGTTTGTGTAAATGCACCAAAATTTGACCCCTATTATAAGAGCTAACTATTTTTAAATTAATTTTTTGATGTTCGATGTACTTTTATTCATAGTTTGAATGGCTAAAGTTAAAACAAGACATTTATAAAAAAAATGCTAACAAAATAAATTATGTAGGTTACGGTTTGACGACTTTGTGTTCATGCACAAGCTCTGACAACCTTGAAAAAATTATGGAGCAAGCTCCATACGGCTTTTGACAACAGCTAGAGTTGCTCCAACATATATACGGCTTTTGACGACCGCTTTTGCCGGGCAGGGTTTGGAAAAGGTTCGTCAATGATGTTGTCGGTGAATGGAAATCGGAGTTGGGTTGGTGATGGCCCAAGGTAATTAAGTAGTACTAGCTAGGTCCGCACATCTCTTTAATTCTAGTTTCGATACCATTATCATGTTTGATTATTATCTGATTGAATTGTATTCTCGCAAAGTGCATGAGGCAGAAACAGGGGACTAAGTTTTGTGTATACTACGTTTGCAAGAATATTCGCATGACGACCGAATGACGCAGAGATGTAAGACAACTTTAGATACGTCAGCACTATTCACATTTTTTTAATGATGATCTAATATATATACACATAACTAATATATTAATATTGATCTCCTTCTTTAAAGATGTAAGACATGCGAGAGAAGCTCCTAGTAGGGAACCGCATACGAGAAATTCAAGAGGAAATTGCAGGATTTTTGCTTATGAAGCTCATATATGAAAGCGGAGAATACCATTGCCGCTAATGCCTGCATGTAATGATCTCCAAATTATAGAAGAAATTGTATATACCAAATTGTATATATGATCCTATGAGAAATTATATTATATATGTATGGTTATACGAGAAATTATATTATATATGCATAACGTGTCCAATATGTAGTAGCGTAAATATGTTTGAATTGAAAAAAATTAGAATGCAAAATACAAATGAAAAAGAAAAATAAACCCTAAAATCCTAAACCCCAACACAAAATCTTTAGTCCCGGTTGGTGTTGGTGTCACCAACCGAGACTAAAGGTCCTCCAGCCCCCGGCACTAGCTCGCGGCCACGTAGAGGGACCTTAGTCCAGGTTGATGTCAACAACCGGGATTAAAAGGTCCTCCAGCCTCCAGCACGCGCTCGCGGCCACGTGAAGGAAGTTTAGTCCCGGGTTGTGGCCAACCAAAACTAAAGGGTAGGGGCCTTTAGTCTCAATTTTGTTGTCCCGATTGATGAACCGGGACTAAAGGTCGTTGCCAACTAGGACTAAAGCCCTATTTTCCATTAGTGTCATGCACCGACCTACGTAAATACTTATGGAGTTTAGACTTGCTTGAGTAAAAACTTCGGTCATCTTTCAACGATAGAAACAAACTGAAGAAAAGGAACATACCTATGAACCATCCAACGTCCGCTGGATCAACCATTCTTAGTAACACCTAAAAGTACAGATAAAATCTACCCTGACAATGACAAGTGAGAGTGTCTTCCACTCGACGCAGCCTGTAAGAACTGACCACGAGATCACCAGCGTCTGTTAAAAGAAAGCGTCAACTGACAAGTAGTAGTACAACCGAACGATCAAAGGAAGTGCATGCATACCTTTTATTTTATCTTATCTTTCGAGAGGGAAAGAAAAGGGGACTGGAAATCTTGCATTCTCAGATCGGTGGAAAATACTTTTCTCCTACACTAATAATTACTCCTACTAATTAACCTTTCTCTAGGAAGACCACGTGCACAGGGATGGATAGGATAGGTTAGGCTTGACCAGGACTCTTTATCACATCCATTCATTCTGTGTAGGATATCAATGCAGAATAATAAGCAGTAACTGCCGAGTAGTGGAGGCTAATCACCTTTCACCACAGCGCGTCAATGCACTGTTCTAAATAGTGAGCACTATGATGCACGAGATCCAGTGAGCACTATGTTTTAAATAATGCCAAAATGATATTTTGAAGTTTTAAAAAATTCCGAAAAAAGTCTGCATGTTCATGTGGATGTATACTACACATGTGGATATTTCGACAATGAAATGAGCGGGAAAAAAAGCGACTATGTGAGCTGCACAAAAATGATAAAATCGTGCTATTGGAAGAGGAGCAGTGCGTGTACAGTTCACTACTTAGAAATCCTTGCGTGGCTCACATGTTTACTTATTTCATCACCAAACTTTGCATATGTATAACATACATCCATATGAACCTGTAGAATTTGTTTATTTATTTAAAGGAACTTTTTAATGTAGTTTTTGAACTATTCAAAATAAAGTGCTCCAATGCACCCATGCTCCAAAAATCCACACTACGCGCCAGTGCCAGTTTTTTCTTTACCGCACCCTTCCGATCTGTTCTACGAGTTTTTTCATTCGGGTTATGATGAGGACTAGGTTGCCTCAACGGTGGACAAGATCTTGCCGGTGGACGATCCGGCGAGGGTTGGGCTCCACGCGGGCAAGAGGAAGGAGATGGTGTGCGTTGCGTCATTCATCGGAGAACGGCGGCGACGGCTGTCAGGCCATGGAAGGGACCTTTCCCGAAGGTTAGTCTTCCAAATTTTACTCTTTTTTATTTAATTAGGCCAGATTCATGGATTAAGGTTCAGAGAAAGAAGAGATCGGTTCATTGTGTAAGTGATTCCCGGAGGCCGGCGGCGGCCGTGGTGGCATTGTCGGCGGGGTACGCGATCGGGATCTCGCAGGTGCAGGAGCTCCGTTTGAACACGCTCTTGGGCCGCGAGCTGGGTGCGCCAGGGGGTGGGCTGGTTCTGAGTGAGCCGGGCCCGTGAGTGGTTGGACCGGTGTTAACTGGGTATGAGGCCCAGTCTAACCAGACAACTACGTCGATCCCTCCTGAAGCCCCATGCACGTTCGCTGTTCCTCGAGTTTGTCTGCCATTGATACGATCTAGGGTTTTGAGTAGGAGCCGACCGAGGTTTTGTGATCATGGTGCGGGGCGGGCAAGGCGCATCCCCCCACTCCACGTCATGGCTGGTCGAGGTGCTTTGCCGCCTCCTGGCAAGTTTGTCGCCTCGGGTGGCGCTGCCCGCGGAGGGCTAAAGCCGCCGGCGGGGGCTGGCCGTGGCGGGAATGGTCCGCCGCCGGGAACGGGCCGCGGTGGAATCGGCNCAAAAGTTTGTGTAAATGCACCAAAATTTGACCCCTATTATAAGAGCTAACTATTTTTAAATTAATTTTTTGATGTTCGATGTACTTTTATTCATAGTTTGAATGGCTAAAGTTAAAACAAGACATTTATAAAAAAAATGCTAACAAAATAAATTATGTAGGTTACGGTTTGACGACTTTGTGTTCATGCACAAGCTCTGACAACCTTGAAAAAATTATGGAGCAAGCTCCATACGGCTTTTGACAACAGCTAGAGTTGCTCCAACATATATACGGCTTTTGACGACCGCTTTTGCCGGGCAGGGTTTGGAAAAGGTTCGTCAATGATGTTGTCGGTGAATGGAAATCGGAGTTGGGTTGGTGATGGCCCAAGGTAATTAAGTAGTACTAGCTAGGTCCGCACATCTCTTTAATTCTAGTTTCGATACCATTATCATGTTTGATTATTATCTGATTGAATTGTATTCTCGCAAAGTGCATGAGGCAGAAACAGGGGACTAAGTTTTGTGCATACTACGTTTGCAAGAATATTCGCATGACGACCGAATGACGCAGAGATGTAAGACAACTTTAGATACGTCAGCACTATTCACATTTTTTTAATGATGATCTAATATATATACACATAACTAATATATTAATATTGATCTCCTTCTTTAAAGATGTAAGACATGCGAGAGAAGCTCCTAGTAGGGAACCGCATACGAGAAATTCAAGAGGAAATTGCAGGATTTTTGCTTATGAAGCTCATATATGAAAGCGGAGAATACCATTGCCGCTAATGCCTGCATGTAATGATCTCCAAATTATAGAAGAAATTGTATATACCAAATTGTATATATGATCCTATGAGAAATTATATTATATATGTATGGTTATACGAGAAATTATATTATATATGCATAACGTGTCCAATATGTAGTAGCGTAAATATGTTTGAATTGAAAAAAATTAGAATGCAAAATACAAATGAAAAAGAAAAATAAACCCTAAAATCCTAAACCCCAACACAAAATCTTTAGTCCCGGTTGGTGTTGGTGTCACCAACCGAGACTAAAGGTCCTCCAGCCCCCGGCACTAGCTCGCGGCCACGTAGAGGGACCTTAGTCCAGGTTGATGTCAACAACCGGGATTAAAAGGTCCTCCAGCCTCCAGCACGCGCTCGCGGCCACGTGAAGGAAGTTTAGTCCCGGGTTGTGGCCAACCAAAACTAAAGGGTAGGGGCCTTTAGTCTCAATTTTGTTGTCCCGATTGATGAACCGGGACTAAAGGTCGTTGCCAACTAGGACTAAAGCCCTATTTTCCATTAGTGTCATGCACCGACCTACGTAAATACTTATGGAGTTTAGACTTGCTTGAGTAAAAACTTCGGTCATCTTTCAACGATAGAAACAAACTGAAGAAAAGGAACATACCTATGAACCNAAGCTCCTAGTAGGGAACCGCATACGAGAAATTCAAGAGGAAATTGCAGGATTTTTGCTTATGAAGCTCATATATGAAAGCGGAGAATACCATTGCCGCTAATGCCTGCATGTAATGATCTCCAAATTATAGAAGAAATTGTATATACCAAATTGTATATATGATCCTATGAGAAATTATATTATATATGTATGGTTATACGAGAAATTATATTATATATGCATAACGTGTCCAATATGTAGTAGCGTAAATATGTTTGAATTGAAAAAAATTAGAATGCAAAATACAAATGAAAAAGAAAAATAAACCCTAAAATCCTAAACCCCAACACAAAATCTTTAGTCCCGGTTGGTGTTGGTGTCACCAACCGAGACTAAAGGTCCTCCAGCCCCCGGCACTAGCTCGCGGCCACGTAGAGGGACCTTAGTCCAGGTTGATGTCAACAACCGGGATTAAAAGGTCCTCCAGCCTCCAGCACGCGCTCGCGGCCACGTGAAGGAAGTTTAGTCCCGGGTTGTGGCCAACCAAAACTAAAGGGTAGGGGCCTTTAGTCTCAATTTTGTTGTCCCGATTGATGAACCGGGACTAAAGGTCGTTGCCAACTAGGACTAAAGCCCTATTTTCCATTAGTGTCATGCACCGACCTACGTAAATACTTATGGAGTTTAGACTTGCTTGAGTAAAAACTTCGGTCATCTTTCAACGATAGAAACAAACTGAAGAAAAGGAACATACCTATGAACCATCCAACGTCCGCTGGATCAACCATTCTTAGTAACACCTAAAAGTACAGATAAAATCTACCCTGACAATGACAAGTGAGAGTGTCTTCCACTCGACGCAGCCTGTAAGAACTGACCACGAGATCACCAGCGTCTGTTAAAAGAAAGCGTCAACTGACAAGTAGTAGTACAACCGAACGATCAAAGGAAGTGCATGCATACCTTTTATTTTATCTTATCTTTCGAGAGGGAAAGAAAAGGGGACTGGAAATCTTGCATTCTCAGATCGGTGGAAAATACTTTTCTCCTACACTAATAATTACTCCTACTAATTAACCTTTCTCTAGGAAGACCACGTGCACAGGGATGGATAGGATAGGTTAGGCTTGACCAGGACTCTTTATCACATCCATTCATTCTGTGTAGGATATCAATGCAGAATAATAAGCAGTAACTGCCGAGTAGTGGAGGCTAATCACCTTTCACCACAGCGCGTCAATGCACTGTTCTAAATAGTGAGCACTATGATGCACGAGATCCAGTGAGCACTATGTTTTAAATAATGCCAAAATGATATTTTGAAGTTTTAAAAAATTCCGAAAAAAGTCTGCATGTTCATGTGGATGTATACTACACATGTGGATATTTCGACAATGAAATGAGCGGGAAAAAAAGCGACTATGTGAGCTGCACAAAAATGATAAAATCGTGCTATTGGAAGAGGAGCAGTGCGTGTACAGTTCACTACTTAGAAATCCTTGCGTGGCTCACATGTTTACTTATTTCATCACCAAACTTTGCATATGTATAACATACATCCATATGAACCTGTAGAATTTGTTTATTTATTTAAAGGAACTTTTTAATGTAGTTTTTGAACTATTCAAAATAAAGTGCTCCAATGCACCCATGCTCCAAAAATCCACACTACGCGCCAGTGCCAGTTTTTTCTTTACCGCACCCTTCCGATCTGTTCTACGAGTTTTTTCATTCGGGTTATGATGAGGACTAGGTTGCCTCAACGGTGGACAAGATCTTGCCGGTGGACGATCCGGCGAGGGTTGGGCTCCACGCGGGCAAGAGGAAGGAGATGGTGTGCGTTGCGTCATTCATCGGAGAACGGCGGCGACGGCTGTCAGGCCATGGAAGGGACCTTTCCCGAAGGTTAGTCTTCCAAATTTTACTCTTTTTTATTTAATTAGGCCAGATTCATGGATTAAGGTTCAGAGAAAGAAGAGATCGGTTCATTGTGTAAGTGATTCCCGGAGGCCGGCGGCGGCCGTGGTGGCATTGTCGGCGGGGTACGCGATCGGGATCTCGCAGGTGCAGGAGCTCCGTTTGAACACGCTCTTGGGCCGCGAGCTGGGTGCGCCAGGGGGTGGGCTGGTTCTGAGTGAGCCGGGCCCGTGAGTGGTTGGACCGGTGTTAACTGGGTATGAGGCCCAGTCTAACCAGACAACTACGTCGATCCCTCCTGAAGCCCCATGCACGTTCGCTGTTCCTCGAGTTTGTCTGCCATTGATACGATCTAGGGTTTTGAGTAGGAGCCGACCGAGGTTTTGTGATCATGGTGCGGGGCGGGCAAGGCGCATCCCCCCACTCCACGTCATGGCTGGTCGAGGTGCTTTGCCGCCTCCTGGCAAGTTTGTCGCCTCGGGTGGCGCTGCCCGCGGAGGGCTAAAGCCGCCGGCGGGGGCTGGCCGTGGCGGGAATGGTCCGCCGCCGGGAACGGGCCGCGGTGGAATCGGCCTGCAGCCCGGGACTGGCCGCGGTGGGGTTGCCCCGCTGCCGGGAGCTGGGGCCGGCAGGGCGGCACAGGTGGCCAACGGCCCTAGGCCGCTAGCGGCTGGCGGAGCGCCCGGACATGGTGTTGTTGGCCGCGGGTATGTTCCTGTGGGCGCTNTTGAGTAGGAGCCGACCGAGGTTTTGTGATCATGGTGCGGGGCGGGCAAGGCGCATCCCCCCACTCCACGTCATGGCTGGTCGAGGTGCTTTGCCGCCTCCTGGCAAGTTTGTCGCCTCGGGTGGCGCTGCCCGCGGAGGGCTAAAGCCGCCGGCGGGGGCTGGCCGTGGCGGGAATGGTCCGCCGCCGGGAACGGGCCGCGGTGGAATCGGCCTGCAGCCCGGGACAGGCCGCGGTGGGGTTGCCCCGCTGCCGGGAGCTGGGGCCGGCAGGGCGGCACAGGTGGCCAACGGCCCTAGGCCGCTAGCGGCTGGCGGAGCGCCCGGACATGGTGTTGTTGGCCGCGGGTATGTTCCTGTGGGCGCTCGGCCCCCGACGCCGGTGGTGGTTCCGCAGCCGGCTATGGGTCGGGGTGGTCCTCGACCCCTAGTGCCGAGCCCAGCTGCCGCCGCGGGCCGAGGCATTTCGGGTCCTAGGACGCCTCCTCCAACTACTGGCTTCCAGCCATGTCCGGTGACAGTGCAGTCCGGTGCCAGGCCGCCGCATTTTGTGGCCCGACAGTCACAGAATTTGGCGGTGCCGGGCTGACGCAGGCATAGTTACCTCATGCTACGGCTGGTGGAGGTGATTCGACTGCGCCTCATGGTCAGTGGGGCGATGATGGGTATAGCGCTTATGGAGATGGACAGCACTGGGGATCCTCGTCCATGGGTGGTGGTCGGGGGTATTCCTGGCAGAGCGATGGTTTGGCTGAGAGGCCTTTCATGGGGCCAACGGGAGGCTTTGTCGAAGGGGCGTCTGGACCGGGACATCGTCACCGCGGTGGTTTCCGTGGTCATCGTGGTGGCCGAGGCGGTCGAGGTGGCCGCTATCGTCCTAGACAGCATTCAGTTGTCGTTGAGCAGACGGCTGCTAGCGGGGCTACTGAGGAGCCTGGGTTGTCTAGCCAGGCTATGGAGGTGGTGACGGCACTGGCTGATGTGGAGGTTCCTGGTAATGTTGAGGCCGGGCCTGTGTCGGTGGAGGCATCTGACAGGGCTGATCTGGACAGGGCGGCCAAGTGGGCGCGCAAAAAGGAAAGAATGTTATGCTACCGTTGTGGCGAAAAGGGCCATTTCATTGCTGAGTGTGTGGCAGTCTTATGCGATACGTGTGGCAAACCAGCCCATGACTCGGGGCCATGTCCGCTTTTGAGGGATCAGGCACCGACTCTTATGATGTATGGGGTGTATTGTGCTGAGCTCACATTTTTTGAGTCTCCGACCGAGAGGGAGGTTCCTGATGAGGCTCAGAGTGTGACCACTGGGGTTGTCAAAGTGACCAGAGGAGAAGTCTCTGAGACCCAGATTGTGCAGCGGCTCCGGGAGCTTGCTCCNGTTAACTGGGTATGAGGCCCAGTCTAACCAGACAACTACGTCGATCCCTCCTGAAGCCCCATGCACGTTCGCTGTTCCTCGAGTTTGTCTGCCATTGATACGATCTAGGGTTTTGAGTAGGAGCCGACCGAGGTTTTGTGATCATGGTGCGGGGCGGGCAAGGCGCATCCCCCCACTCCACGTCATGGCTGGTCGAGGTGCTTTGCCGCCTCCTGGCAAGTTTGTCGCCTCGGGTGGCGCTGCCCGCGGAGGGCTAAAGCCGCCGGCGGGGGCTGGCCGTGGCGGGAATGGTCCGCCGCCGGGAACGGGCCGCGGTGGAATCGGCCTGCAGCCCGGGACTGGCCGCGGTGGGGTTGCCCCGCTGCCGGGAGCTGGGGCCGGCAGGGCGGCACAGGTGGCCAACGGCCCTAGGCCGCTAGCGGCTGGCGGAGCGCCCGGACATGGTGTTGTTGGCCGCGGGTATGTTCCTGTGGGCGCTCGGCCCCCGACGCCGGTGGTGGTTCCGCAGCCGGCTATGGGTCGGGGTGGTCCTCGACCCCTAGTGCCGAGCCCAGCTGCCGCCGCGGGCCGAGGCATTTCGGGTCCTAGGACGCCTCCTCCAACTACTGGCTTCCAGCCATGTCCGGTGACAGTGCAGTCCGGTGCCAGGCCGCCGCATTTTGTGGCCCGACAGTCACGGAATTTGGCGGTGCCGGGCTGACGCAGGCATAGTTACCTCATGCTACGGCTGGTGGAGGTGATTCGACTGCGCCTCATGGTCAGTGGGGCGATGATGGGTATAGCGCTTATGGAGATGGACAGCACTGGGGATCCTCGTCCATGGGTGGTGGTCGGGGGTATTCCTGGCAGAGCGATGGTTTGGCTGAGAGGCCTTTCATGGGGCCAACGGGAGGCTTTGTCGAAGGGGCGTCTGGACCGGGACATCGTCACCGCGGTGGTTTCCGTGGTCATCGTGGTGGCCGAGGCGGTCGAGGTGGCCGCTATCGTCCTAGACAGCATTCAGTTGTCGTTGAGCAGACGGCTGCTAGCGGGGCTACTGAGGAGCCTGGGTTGTCTAGCCAGGCTATGGAGGTGGTGANGGGGATCCTCGTCCATGGGTGGTGGTCGGGGGTATTCCTGGCAGAGCGATGGTTTGGCTGAGAGGCCTTTCATGGGGCCAACGGGAGGCTTTGTCGAAGGGGCGTCTGGACCGGGACATCGTCACCGCGGTGGTTTCCGTGGTCATCGTGGTGGCCGAGGCGGTCGAGGTGGCCGCTATCGTCCTAGACAGCATTCAGTTGTCGTTGAGCAGACGGCTGCTAGCGGGGCTACTGAGGAGCCTGGGTTGTCTAGCCAGGCTATGGAGGTGGTGACGGCACTGGCTGATGTGGAGGTTCCTGGTAATGTTGAGGCCGGGCCTGTGTCGGTGGAGGCATCTGACAGGGCTGATCTGGACAGGGCGGCCAAGTGGGCGCGCAAAAAGGAAAGAATGTTATGCTACCGTTGTGGCGAAAAGGGCCATTTCATTGCTGAGTGTGTGGCAGTCTTATGCGATACGTGTGGCAAACCAGCCCATGACTCGGGGCCATGTCCGCTTTTGAGGGATCAGGCACCGACTCTTATGATGTATGGGGTGTATTGTGCTGAGCTCACATTTTTTGAGTCTCCGACCGAGAGGGAGGTTCCTGATGAGGCTCAGAGTGTGACCACTGGGGTTGTCAAAGTGACCAGAGGAGAAGTCTCTGAGACCCAGATTGTGCAGCGGCTCCGGGAGCTTGCTCCGGGGGACTTCCACTAGGAGCTTGTCAGTCTTGAGGCGAATTTGTTTAGGGTTGAGCTCCCGTCAGTGGAGGATTTGCAGAGGCTGCTGAGTTTTGGGATGTGCAAAGTGCCAGGCACTGAGGGCATCCTTGAGTTCCAAGAGTGGAAGTTGGTGGAGCCTCAGGGTAAACCTCTTACCCAGGCTTGGTTACGATTTTCGGGAGCTCCTTCGAAGCCTATGCAGGATGCTAGGGTCGTTGCTAGCTTGGGCATCATGGTGGGAAAGCCTGAGCGAGTGGATATGGCCTTTACTAGAGCTCATGGGGTTGCTCGTTTACCGGTTAGTATTTTGGACATTGAGTTTGTGCCTGATGTGGTCAAGTGGTCATATCGAGGCCAGATTTACAACCTTGAGATTGAGTTTGAAGATGAGAGCCTGTTTGCTGAGGCAGCTACTGTGACTGACGTTGATATGCACGAGGGTGATGACGGTGCGGGAGTTAAGGAGAATCCGGTCGCTGATCCTGGACGAGAGATGTCCGAGGGACCGGGGTCTGTTGCTCAGACGACCGGGGATGGGACGGCTCCACCTTCCTCGATGCCTTCGACCACTCTGAGATTTTATCGAGCCTGCTACTGCACCTCCGAGATTGTGGAGTGAGCGGGTGGAGTCTTTTGAGGCTTTTGAGCACTCTTTACCAGCGTTGGACTTTGAGGGTCCAAGTATGGAGGGTTCTTGCGCGGAGGGGGGTCCGGGGCTGGTGTTCTCGCCTCCCTCTGATTCTGTTGCGACGACGGAACTGCAGTTGGTGGTTCCGAGCTCTGAAGGGGGTTCGAGGAAGGTGGCCTCGGCGCCTCCTTATCCTTTCGCACCGGCCGGGGTAACCGTGATGGAGGCTTTACCTTCGGGAGGGGGTCCGGGGCAGGTGGCCTCGGTGCCTTCTTCACCTCTCGCTAGGCCGGGACTGCAGGTGGCAGGTCCGGTCTATGGTGGGGGCTCGGGGCGGGCGGCCTCGGAGCCCTCTTCACCTTCCACGCCTAGGGTGGCCGCCCCACCGTTGGCGCCGGCGAGAAACTTTGGCCAGCGGGCTGGTGTGGATGGGGAGCGTGGGCAGGCGGCCCATGGTACCCCATCAACTGACTCAGCGCCTTCTTCCGGCCATGGAGACCGGTTGAGTGTTCGGGGGGTGACAGGAGGTCACTCCCCGGGCAACTTCACTCGGGAGGAGGTGATAGCGTTCGGCGGGATTCCGGACCAGGCGTCTGAGGGCCGACGGTTGAGCTGTCGTCTTCAGGACCGTCTGGAGGTGGACGACATGCAGCAACGGTGCGCCATGAGGGCGGCCAAGCTTCGTGACGTCCAGGTCACTACTGGTATGTCGGTTAATACTTCTAATTCCATCTTGCATTTTTCCAACGATGAGATTGTTGATAATGCAAACCAATTAGGGATTTCACTAGGTAGTAATAATGGTGATATTTCTAATTCCATAAATGATTTACTGGATTTAGAGGCCGAGAGGTCTTTAGATATGATTCGTAACTTAGTTGTCGTCAAACCTATGAATGACTCCGAGATTGATGCCTTGGGGGTCTGGGTGCTGGATAATTTTTGTGTCGATCTCGCTAATCCCCTCCCGGAGCCGGAAGAGGAGGATGAGAGTGTCGAGATTGATGTAGTAAGACCTCCAGAGCCTGGGTGTGAGGACCGGGTGGACAGGAGGACCATCCCTAAACGCAAATGGAAGCGCAAGATTTACCCGACGTCCGTAGTATGTATGAGTGCTAGGATTCGAACGTCTAAAAAATTCCATGACGAGATATGAGAGGAATCTTTTGGAATAGCAGAGGTCTTAAGGACTTGGCTAAAAGAAGGTTTCTTGCAGAAGCATCCATTGAGCATAGATTGGACTTTATTGTGTTGTCAGAAACTGGTAAAGAAAATTTCTCACCACAATTTCTCAATACTTTATCGGGTGGTATTGAGTTTGACTGGCACTGTCTGCCGCCGGGAGGAAGATCGGGTGGGATCTTACTCGGCGTTAGATGCGAGTCTCTCAAAGTTCGAAGTGTGGTCATGGGAGATTTTCCTGTTAAGTTCAGGGTGCGGTCCAAGGTTGATGGATTTGACTGGGCTCTGGTGGCGGTGTATGGTGCCGCACAGTCAGAATTCAAACCGGATTTCTTGGCTGACCTTGTTAGAGTTTGCGGGTCTGAGCAGCTCCCAATCCTGGTTGGAGGAGACTTTAACATTATTAGGAGGCGTGACGAGAATAATAATGATAACTTTGACGGGAGATGGTCGTTCATGTTCAACACTATTATTGAAAGCTTGGATCTAAGAAAGATTGAGCTTTCAGGTAGGATGTTCACATGGGCTAACGCCATGCCAAATCCAACGTTCGAAAAGTTGGATCGTGTACTCGCAAGTGTCGAATGGGAACAGAAGTTTCCCTTTGTAATAGTTCAGGCTCTCTCTCTCGTGGTATTTCTGATCACACGCCTCTTTTTCTTGACTCTGGTGGGCCTACCTACCCGGGCAACAAGAATTTGTTCTCATTCGAGCTTGCGTGGTTCGAAAGAGAAGGCTTCCTGGATCTTGTAGCCAGAGAGTGGGCTAAGGATGCAGGCGGTAGGAATGCACTAGAGCGCTGGCAGAATAAGATTAGGCACCTGAGAAGTTTCCAACGTGGGTGGGCTAAACATCTTAGTGGGATTTATAAGGTTGAAAAGGAACGGCTCCTTGCCCTTATTCAGTCCTTAGATGTAAAAGCAGAAACCACGGTTCTGCCAGCCACTGAGCTTCATACCAAGCTTGACGCTGAGATGAGGCTGAAAGAACTCCTTCGTGAAGAAGAATTAAAGTGGGCACTACGGGCCAAGGTACAAAGAGTGGTCTAGGGGGACGCGAACACTCAATTCTTCCACATGATAGCCAATGGCAAACACAGGAAGAAGAGAATCTTTCAGCTTGAACAAGATGAGGGTACGACTATCGGCCAGGAGGACCTAAAGCTATACATTACTGAGTACTACAAACAATTGTTTGGACCCCTAGAGGAGAACTGTGTGTCTCTGGATGAGTCTAGGGTTGAAGATGTACCTCAACTTACTACTGTCGAGAACGATATTTTAACCGCTCATTTTTCGGAAAAGGAGGTGTTCGAGGTCATCTCACAGATGAAAAATAATAAGGCCCCCGGCCCGGATGGTTTCCCGGCTGAGTTTGATAAGAAGTGCTGGCATATTATTAAAGGAGACCTGTTGCCGATGTTCCATGATTTGTTCTTGGGACAATTGCAGCCTTTTTAGCTAAATTTTGGAAAAATAACCCTCCTTCCTAAGAAAACAGAGGCCGTGAGAATCAAGAAATTCAGGCCTATCCTGTCTTCTGAATGTCAGTTTGAAATTTTTTTACCAAGGTCGGGACGATTAGGCTCATACAGATTGCGCATGCTGTGGTGTAGCCTACTCAAACTGCTTTCATGCCGGACAGGAACATCCTGGAAGGGGTTGTGGTCCTTCATGAAACGCTCCATGAGATTCACACGAAAACACTTGACGGAGTTATTTTCAAGGTGGATTTCGAGAAGGCGTATGATAAAGTCAAATGGCCGTTCCTTCAACGGGCCTTAGCATGAAGGGCTTTGATGAAGCTTGGCGATGCCAGGTGGAATCGTTCACGCAAAAAGGGAGTGTTGGAATTAAAGTTAATGACGATATAGGTCATTATTTCCAGACACACAAGGGCCTGAGACAAGGTGATCCTATGTCCCCAATCTTGTTCAATATTGTGGTTGATATATTGTCGATCCTGATAGGGAGGGAAAAGGAGGCCGGTCAGGTGGGTAGCTTGGTGCCTCATCTAGTTGATGGTGGTGTGTCCATCCTGCAATACGCTGATGATACAATCATCTTTATGGAACACGATTTGGTAAAAGCGAGAAATATGAAGTTGGTGTTATGCTTATTTGAACAATTGACTGGATTGAAGATCAATTTTCATAAAAGCGAGATGTTCTACTTTGGTAGAGCCAAAGACAAATAAGAGGCTTACAGACAATTGTTTGGATGTGAATTGGGGGCTTTGCCTTTTACGTATCTAGGTATTCCCATTCACCATCGTAAGCTAACAAACAGATAGTGGAAGTGCATCGAGGATCGGTTTGAGAAGAAACTGAGTTGCTGGAAAGGAAAACTCATGTCTTATGGAGGCCGATTGATTCTTATTAATTCAGTGCTCACAAGTATGCCTATGTTTCTCCTATCCTTCTTTGAGGTCCCAGTTGGGGTTAGGAAAAGGCTGGACTTCTATCGATCCCGATTCTTCTGGCAGAGTGATGAACATAAGAGAAAATACCGACTTGCCAAATAGGATATCATATGTCGACCAAAGGACCAGGGGGGCCTTGGTATTGAGAATCTTGAAGTCAAGAACAGATGTCTTCTAAGTAAGTGGCTGTATAAGTTTTTAGTTGAGACGGAGGCAATGTGGGCGCAGATTCTACGTAGTAAATATCTGCAGTCCAAGACCCTGTCCCAGGTCACACTGAGACCAACTGATTCACTGTTCTGGAAGGGGCTTATGAGAATCAAAGCTGCCTTCTTTAACAGAACTAAGTTTATTGTCGGTAATGGCAACACCACTCGCTTCTGGGAGGATACGTGGCTTGGTGATGCGCCTTTGGCGATCCAGTATCCGTCCCTATATCGTATTGTTCAGCGTCGTGAGGCTCTTGTTGCCAATGACATATGTACCTAAAAGCACCAAGTTAGTATTAGAAGCTAAACAGCAATGGCACAATGATGTAGTATAACACTCTCTTACAAGATGTCTATATACATCCATATGTGGTAGTCCATTTGAACTCTCTAAAAAGATAAATATTTAGGAACAGAGGGAGTATCTTATAACATTTAATATAATCACATATTAGATGAATTAACATCTTATATTATGGGCCAGAAAGAGTTTAGTTCGTTCTTAAAAATTATCTGTTGTTGTATCCACAGGTGCTACCTCTTGAGCACTGCGTTGGTTTTCCCTTGAAGAGGAAAGGGTGATGCAGTAAAGCAGCGTAAGTATTTCCCTCAGTTTTTGAGAACCAAGGTATCAATCCAGTAGGAGGCCACGCTCAAGTCCCTCGCACCTACACAAACAAATAAAAACCTCGCAACCAACGCAATAAAGGGGTTGTCAATCCCTTCACGGTCACTTACGAAAGTGAGATCTAATAGATATGATAAGATAATATTTTTGGTATTTTTATAATAGATATGCAAAGTAAAATAAAAGGCAATAAAAATAGCTAAGTGTTGGAATATTAATATGATGGAAATAGACTCGGGGGCCATAGGTTTCACTAGTGTCTTCTCTGGAGAGCATAAGTATTACGGTGGGTGAACAAATTACTGTTGAGGAATTGATAGAATTGAGCATAGTTATGAGAATATCTAGGTATGATCATGTATATAGGCATCACGTCCGCGACAAGTAGACCGACTCTGGCCTGCATCTACTACTATTACTCCACACATCGACCGCTATCCAGCATGCATCTAGAGTATTAAGTTCGAAAGAACAGAGTAATGCTTTAAGTAAGATGACATGATGTAGAGGGATAAACTCATGCAATATGATATAAACCCCATCTTGTTATCCTTGATGGCAACAAAACAATACGTGCCCTGCTGCCCCTACTATCACTGGGGAAGGACACCGCAAGATTGAACCCAAAGCTCGGCACTTCTCCAATTGCAAGAAAGATCAATCTAGTAGGCCAAACCAAACTGATAATTCGAAGAGACTTGCCAAGATAACCAATCATACATAAAAGAATTCAGATAAGATTCTAATATTGTTCATAGATAAACTTGATCATAAACCCACAATTCATCGATCTCAACAAACACACCGCAAAAGAAGATTGCATCGAATAGATCTCCACGAGAATCGTGGAGAACTTTGTGTTGAGATCCAAGGAGAGAGACGAAGCCATCTAGCTAATAACAATGAACCCGAATGACTGAGGTAAACTACTCACACATCATCAGAGAGGCTATGGTGTTAATATAGAAGCCCTCCGTGATCAATGCCCCCTCCGAGAGGATGCCGGAAAAGGCCCCAAGATGGGATCTCACGGGTAGAGAAGGTTGCGGCGGTGGGATTAGGTTTTCGTGGATGCTTATGTTGGTTTGGGGGTACGTAGGTATATATAGGAGGAAGAAATACGTCGGTGGAGCAACCTGGGCCCCACGAGGGTGGAGGGCGCGCCCAGGGGGGTAGGTGCGCCCCTCTACCTCGTGCCCTCCTGGTTGCTTTCTTGACGTAGGGTCCAAGTCCTCTGGATCATGTTTGTTCCGAAAATCACGTTCCCGAAGGTTTCATTTCGTTTGGACTTAGTTTGATATTCTTTTTCTGCGAAACACTGAAATAGGCAAAAAACAGCAATTCTGGGCTGAGCCTCCGGTTAATAGGTTAGTCCCAAAAATATTATAAAAGTGTATAACAAAGCCCATTAATCATCCAAAACAGAATATAATATAGCATGAAGCAATCAAAAATTATAGATACGTTGGAGACGTATCAAGCATCCCCAAGCTTAATTCCTGCTCGTCCTCGTGTAGGTAAATGATAAAAACAGAATTTTTGATGCGGAATGCTACTTGGCATAATTTTAAATGTAACCCTCTTAATTGTGGTATGAATATTCAGATCTGAAAGATTCAAGATAAAAGTTTAATGTTGACATAAAAGTAACAATACTTCAAGCATACTAACTAAGCAATTATGTCTTCTCAAAATAACATGGCCAAAGAAAGTTCATCCCTACAAAATCATATAGTTTAGTCATGCTCCATTTTCGTCACACAAGAATGCTCTCATCATGCACAACCCCGATGACAAGGCAAGCAATTGTTTCATACTTTAGTAATCTCAAACTTTTTCAACCTTCACGCAATACATGAGCGTGAGTCATGGATATAGCACTATGGGTGGAATAGAATATAATGATGGGGGTTATGTGGAGAAGACAAAAAAGGAGAAAGTCTCACATCAACGCGACTAATCAACGGGCTATGGAGATGCCCATCGATTGATGTTAATGCGAGGAGTAGGGATTGCCATGCAACGGATGCACTAGAGTTATAAATGCATGAAAGCTCAACAAAAGAAACTAAGTGGGTGTGCATCCAACTTGCTTGCTCACGAAGACCTAGGGCATTTGAGGAAGCCCATTGTTGGAATATACAAGCCAAGTTCTATAATGAAAAATCCCCACTAGTATATGAAAGTGACAAAACAAGAGACTCTATATCATGAATATCATGGTGCTACTTTGAAGCACAAGTGTGGAAAAAGGATAGTAGCTGATACGTCTCCAACGTATGTATAATTTTTGATAGCTCCATGCTACTTTATCTATTGTTTTGGACTATAATGGGCTTTATTTCCCACTTTTATATTACTTTTGGGACTAACCTATTAACCGGAGGCCCAGCCCAGAATTGCTGCTTTTTTGCCTATTTCAGTGCTTCGAAGAAACGGAATATCAAACGGAGTCCAAACGGAATGAAACCTTCGGGAACGTGATCTTCTCGCTGAACGTGATCCAGGAGACTTGGACCCTACTCCAAGGAGTGCCAGAGGCGGTCACGAGGGTGGAGGGCGCCCCCCTGGGCGCGCACCCTGCTTTGTGGGCCCCCTGACGCTCCACCGACGTACTCCTTCCTCCTATATATACCTACGTATCCCCGAACGATCAGAAGGGGAGCCAAAACCTAATTCCACCGCCGTACCTTCCTGTATCCACGAGATCCCATCTTGGGGCCCGTCCGGAGCTCCGCCGGAGGGGGCATCCACCACGGAGGGCTTCTACATCAACACCATAGCCCCTCCGATGAAGTGTGAGTAATTTACTTCAGACCTTCGGGTCCATAGCTAGTAGCTAGATGGCTTCTTCTCTCTTTTTGGATCTCAATACAATGTTCTCCCCCTCTCTTGTGGAGATCTATTCGATGTAATCTTCTTTTTGCGGTGTGTTTGTTGAGACCGATGAATTGTGGGTTTATGATCCAGCTTATCTATGGAAAATATTTGATTCTTCTCTGAATTCTTTTATGTATGATTGAGTTATCTTTGCATGTCTCTTCGAATTATCCGTTTGGTTTGTCCAACTAGATTGGTAGCTCTTGCAATGGGAGAAGTGCTTAGCTTTGGGTTCAATCTTGCGGTGTCCTTACCCAGTGACAGAAAGGGTTGCAAGGCACGTATTGTATTGTTGCCATCGAGGATAACAAGATGGGGTATTTATCATATTGCATGAATTTATTCCTCTATATCATGTCATCTTGCTTAAGGCGTTACTCTGTTTTTAACTTAATACTCTAGATGCATGCTGGATAGCGGTCGATGAGTGGAGTAATAGTAGTAGATGCAGAATCGTTTCGATCTACTTGTCACGGACGTGATGCCTATATACATGATCATTGCCTAGATATACTCATAACTATGCTCAATTATGCCAATTGCTCAACAGTAATTTGTTAACCCACCGTAGAATATCTATGCTCTTGAGAGAAGCCACTAGTGAAAACTATGGCCCCAGGGTCTATTCTCATCATATCAATCTCCATCACTTTATTTACTTTCT
This sequence comes from Aegilops sharonensis, assembly GCA_904067115.1. Lineage (NCBI taxonomy): Eukaryota > Viridiplantae > Streptophyta > Magnoliopsida > Poales > Poaceae > Aegilops > Aegilops sharonensis. The sequence goes on along the minus strand of LR880968.1, from coordinate 108,256,471 downwards.
TTGCTTTTACTTTTTACTTTGCATATTTATACCAAAAATATTATCTCTATCAGGTCTCACTCTCGTAAGTGACCGTGAAGGGATTGACAACCCCTAATCGCGTTGGTTGCGAGTAGCTATCGTTTTGTGCAGGTACGAGGGACTTGCGCGTG
>LR880968.1:108203602-108214821 GCA_904067115.1 Aegilops sharonensis | reverse complement strand
AATAGATATCAATGTGAGTGAGTAGGGATTGCCATGCAACGGATGCAGTAGAGCTATAAGTATATGAAAGCTCAACAAAAGAAACTAAGTGGGTGTGCATCCAACTCGCTTGCTCACGAAGACCTAGGGCATTTGAGGAAGCCCATAATTGGAATGTACAAGCCAAGTTCTATAATGAAAAATTCCCACTAGTATATGAAAGTGAAAAAATGAGAAACTCTCTATCATGAAGATCTCGGTGCTACTTTGAAGCACAAGTATATGAGTTCTTTATGACTAATGTTGAGTCCATGGATTATACGCACTCTCACCCTTCCACCATTGCTAGCCTTTTTAATACCGCGCACCTTTCGCCGGTATCATACACCCACCATATACCTTCCTCAAAACAGCCACCATACCTACCTATCATCGCATTTCCATAGCCATTCTGAGATATATTGCCATGCAACTTTCCACCGTTCCGTTTATTATGACATGCTCCATCATTGTCATATTGCTTTGCATGATCATGTAGTTGGCATCGTATTTGTGGCAAAGCCACCGTTCATAATTCTTTCATACATGTCACTCATGAGTCATTGCACATCCCGGTACACCACCGGAGGCATTCATATAGAGTCATATTTTGTTCTAAGAATCGAGTTACAATTGTTGAGTTGTAAGAAAATAAAAGTATGATGATCATCATTTTTTAGAGCATTGTCCCAGTGAGGAAAGGATGATGGAGACTTTGATTCCCCCACAAGTCGGGATGAGACTCCGGACGAAAAAAAAAGGAAAAAAAGAGGCCATAAAAAAAGAGAAAAGGCCCAAATAAAAAATAAATAAATAAAACAAAAAAATGAGAGAAAAAGGGAGAAGGGACAATGCTACTATCCTTTTACCACACTTGTGCTTCAAAGTAGCACCATGATCTTCATGATAGAGAGTCTCCTATGTCATCACTTTCATATACTAGTGGGAATATTCATTATAGAACTTGGCTTGTATATTCCAATGATGGGCTTCCTCAAAATGCCCTAGGTCTTCGTGAGCAAGCGAGTTGGATGCACACCCACTTAGTTTCTTTTGTTGATCTTTCATATATTTATAGCTCTAGTGCATCCGTTGCATGGCAATCCCTACTCACTCACATTGATATCTATTAATGGGCATCTCCATAGCCCGTTGATACGCCTAGTTGATGTGAGACTATCTTCTCCCTTTTTGTCTTCTCCACAACCAACCTTCTATTCCACCCATAGTGCTATATCCATGGCTCACGCTCATGTATTGCGTGAAGATTGGAATTTTTTGAGAATGTCAAAAGTATGAAACAATTGCTTGGCTTGTCATCGGGGTTGTGCATGATTTAAATACTTTGTGTGGTGAAGATAGAGCATAGCCAGACTATATGATTTTGTAGGGACAACTTTCTTTGGCCATGTTATTTTGAGAAGACATGATTGCTTTGTTAGTATGCTTGAAGTATTATTATTTTTATGTCAATATTAAACTTTTGTCTTGAATCTTTCGGATCTGAATATTCATATCAAAATTAAGAAGAATTACATTGAAACTATGCTAAGTAGCACTCCACATCAAAAATTATCTTTCTATCATTTACCTACTCGAGGACGAGCAGGAATTAAGCTTGGGGATGCTTGATACGTCTCCAACGTATCTATAAATTTTTATTGCTCCATGCTATTTTATTATCTGTTTTCAATGATTATGGGCTTTATTATACACTTTTATATTACTTTTGGGACTAACCTATTAACCGGAGGCCCAGCCCATATTGTTGTTTTATTGCCTGTTTCAGTATTTCGAGGAAAAGGAATATCAAATGGAGTCCAAACGGAATGAAACCTTCGGCAGAGTTATTTTTGGGAAGAATATCATCCTGGAGACTTGGATTTCACGTCAAAAGATCCCCGAGGACTCCACGAGATAGGAGGGCACGCCCCCCTATTAGGCACGCCCCCCTGTCTCGTGGCCCCCTCGAGCACCTCCCGACCGACTTCTTTCGCCTATATATGCCTACGTACCCTAAAACCATCGAATATCAAGATAGATCGGGAGTTCCGCCGCCACAAGCCTCTGTAGCCACCAAAAACTTCTTTGCCTGTTCCGGCACCCTGCCGGAGGGGGAATCCATCACCGGTGGCCATCTTCATCATCTCGGCGCTCTCCATGATGAGGAGGGAGTAGTTCACCCTCGGGGCTGAGGGTATGTACTAGTAGCTACGTGTTTGATCTCTCTCTCTCGTGTTCTCTCTATGGCACGATCTTGATGTATCGCGAGCTTTGTTATTATAGTTGGATCTTATGATGTTTCTCCCCCTCTACTCTCTTGTGATGAATTGAGTTTCCCCTTTGAAGTTATCTTATCTGATTGAGTCTTTATTTGAGAACACTTGATGTATGTCTTGTCGTGCTTATCTGTGGTGACAATGGGATATCATGTGCCACTTGATGTATGTTTTGGTGACCAACTTGTGGGTTCCGCCCATGAACCTATGCATAGGGGTTGGCACACGTTCTTGACTCTCCGGTAGAAACTTTGGGGCACTCTTTGAAGTACTTTGTGTTGGTTGGATGAATCTGAGATTGTGTGATGCATATCGTATAATCATGCCCACGGATACTTGAGGTGACAATGGAGTATCTAGGTGACATTAGGGTTTTGGTTGATTTGTGTCTTAAGGTGTTATTCTAGTACGAACTCTTTTATAGATCGATCCAAAAGAATAATTTTGAGGTGGTTTCGTACCCTACCATAATCTCTATGTTTGTTCTCCTCTATTAGTGGCTTTGGAGTGAATCTTTGTTGCATGTTGAGGGCTTGTTATATGATCTATCTATGTTATTATTGTTGAGAGAACTTGCACCAGTGAAAGTATGAACCCTAGGCCTTGTTTCCTACCATTGCAATACCGTTTACGCTCACTTTTATCCTTAGTTACCTTGCTGCTTTTATATTTTCAGATTACAAATACCTTTATCTACCATCCATATTGCACTTGTATCACCATCTCTTCGCCGAACTAGTGCACCTATACTACTTACCATTGTATTGGGTGTCTTGGGGACACAAGAGACTCTTTGTTATTTGGTTGCAGGGTTGTTTGAGAGAGACCTTCTTCATCCTACTCCTCCCACGGATTGATAAACCTTAGGTCATCCACTTGAGGGAAATTTGCTACTGTCCTACAAACCTGTGCACTTGCAGGCCCAACAACGTCAACAAGAAGAAGGTTCTTGTTTTATCACTGGTTTAGTCTATAAAAGAAAATTACAAAAAAATGGAGTTAAGTTTGTCTGATACGCTTCGTCTTTTTAATATCTTTCGTGAGAATGATGGAAAGGAAAATTGTGCTCAAGTGCTAGAAGAAGAATTACATAAAATGCTTGGTACTGAATCGTTGAATGATGAGCATGATTGCAATGTTGTTAGTATGAATTCCTTGAATATCCATGATGCTAATGATATGCAAAGCCACAAGCTTGGGGAAGCTATGTTTGATGAAGATGATATTTTTTGTCCCCCAAGCTTTGATGAGCAAATTTACTATGATGAAAGCATGCCTCGTATCTATGATGATTACTGTGATGACACGTATGCTTTAAAGTATAATTATAACCATGAAACTTGTCATATTGATCTTAATTTTCAATCATGTGATAGTTGTTTTCTTGAGTTTGCTCCCACTACTATTCCGAATGAGAAGACTTTTGCTTATGTGGGGAGTAGTAAAATTTATATGCTAGTAGATCATGAAAAGAATGCTTTAGGTGCTGGTTATATTGTTGAATTCATTCATGATGCTACTGAAAATTATTATGAGAGAGGAACATATGCTTGTAGGAATTGCAATAATATCAAGTTTCCTCTCTATGTGCATAAAATTTTGAAGTTATGCTTGTTTGTCTTCCTATGATTGTTGATTATTGTTCCCATAAGTTGTTTACTCACAAAATCCCTATGCATAGGAAGTGGGTTAGACTTAAATGTGCTAGTCATATTCTTCATTATGCTCTCTTTATGTTTCAATTCTTATCTTTTATGTGAGCATCATTGAAATCATAATGCCTAGCTAGGTGCGTTAAACGATAGCGCTTGTTGGAAGGCAACCCAATTTTATTTTAGTTTCTTGCTTTTTGCTTATTTTTAGGAATAAATAATCCATATATATTCTGTTTAGATGTGGTTTTATGTTTTAATTAGTGTTTGTGCCAAGTAGAACCTTTGGGAAGACCTGGGTGAAGTCTTTATGATAATGCTGTAAAAAACAGAAACTTTTGTGCTCACGAGATTAGCTTCAACTTTTTACTGGAGAGTGATATTTAGTTGATTCTTTTTGAAGATGATTACTAGACAAATCCCTCAGGTCCACCAATTTATTTTAGAATTTTTGGAGTTCCAAAAGTTTGCGTTAGTTACAGACTACAGACTGTTCTGTTTTTGACATATTCTGTTTTTCGTTTGTTGTTTGCTTATTTTGATGAATCTATGGGTAGTATCGGAGGGTATGAACCATAGAGAAGTTGGAATACATTAGATATTACACCAATATAAATAAAGAATGAGTTCATTACAGTACCTTGAAGTGGTGTTTTGTTTTCTTTCGCTAACGGAGCTTACGAGATTTCTGTTGAGTTTTGTGTTGTGGAGTTTTCAAGTTTTGGGTAAAGATTCGATGGACTATGGAATAAGGAGTGGCAAGAGCCTAAGCTTGGGGATGCCCAAGGCACCCCAAGGTAATATTCAAGAGTAGCCAAAATCCCAAGCTTGGGGATGCCCCGGAAGGCATCCCCTCTTTCGTCTTCGTTCATCGGTAACTTCACTTGGAGCTATATTTTTATTCACCACATGATATGTGTTTTGCTTGGAGCGTCATGTCATTTTCTTTAGCTTTGCTTGCTGTTTGAATAAAATACCAAGATCTGAAATTATGAAATGGGAGAGTCTTCACATAGTTGTATAATTATTCGACTACTCATTGATCTTCACTTATATCTTTTGAAGTAGCTTGTTGTTTGCTCTAGCGCTTCACTTATATCTTTTAGAGCATGATGGTAGTTTTATTTTGAAGAAATAGATGAACTCCCGTGCTTCACTTGTAACATCCCAAATTTTCAATTTGGCATGTTATACATAGGTCATCCATGCATATCATATTTTATTGCATATTCATTTTCTATCCTCGAAAATCCTAAGCAACTCAAGGACCCTCGGAGAGAGTTGGGGAATTTTCGATTTTCACGTTTGAATTTTATCAATCAATGAAAGTCGAGGATATTGGATTTTAGTTACTTTTCTCTCCGGAAAAATATTTCAAGTTTAAAGTAAATGAGGGGAGATAATATGACTTCTCCAAAATAATTGAAATAACGGAGGAAAAATGTTAAAATCATTTTTGGGATTTTATTTTTACTTATTTGGAATTTTATTTGCCCTAGAAAATTTGCGCGCTTTAAAAAAATTGCATTTTAGGGGCCAAGAAAAGTTCATCTGGTTCTAAATATTTTATTTAGACAGAGAAAACTTATTTTGGAATTTTTAGATTTTTATTTATTTTTCTAGGAATTTTTTCTTTCGGCGGAATGATTTAAAAAAACGAAACGGACCCGCGCCCGACTGGGCCAAAGGGCCAGCCGAGCCAGGCCGGCCCGCGAGCGCCGCCGCCTCCCTCCGCGCGCCGCCGTGCGAGGCACGAACGCCGAGGGGAGTCCGAGCCGGACTCCACCCCGGGCGCCCCCTTCCCCAAGTCGCCGCCCTGCCCCCGCCCCCTTTAAATACCTCCGCCACCACCACCCGCCACCACCACCCGCCCCGCCGGAGCCCGAGCCGGCCCGAGCCGTCGGAGCCCGAGCCGCCCGGATCCCCGCGCCGTCGTCGCCGCCCCTCCCCGCGCAGTCGCCGCCGCCTTTCGCCGTCGCCGCCGCCCCCTCGTCGACCCCGCCGCCCCCTCGTCGACCCCGCCCCACCCCGGACCCGCCGGAGCCGCCCGCTCGCCGGACGCGCCTCGCCGGAGGTACCCGACCCCGCCGCCGGTTTTTTAAGAAAACCCTTCGGTTTTTAAAAAAAAACCCTAGATCGTTTTTTAGATCGGTTTATTTTCGTCGGTTTATTTATTTAACGAACGTCCGTTCGTCCGTTCGTTTTAACGAACGCGTTCACTATTTATGTTCTGTTAACGAACGTTCGTTCGTTTAACAGTTCGTTGCTTTTTCTTTTCTTCGATTTATTCCGCGGTTATTCCGATCACGATTTCAGATCCAATTTTCAAACCACTTTATCTTTTCGCTCGTTTATCGGAATCAGGCGATTCAAGCGCCTGGAGTTTCGTATTTCCGAATAATCAACTCAAACCAGTTTTCGTCATTGTAAAATTTGACTCTAGTTCAGATTAGTAAACGGACCTTATTTCTCTCGCTGTTTGAGTTCCGTTGTTTCGTTTGGTTTGATTCTTTTTGCAAACCGGAGTTCTTAAGTTGAACTCTCCGGTCAACCTCTTTCAGTTGAAGTTTTATTCGTGCATCTTTGTTGTATGCTTATGTATGTATTGTTTGCTTGCGATAGAATTCCCGGAGTGCGAAGCGTGTTACTACGAGTCTCTAGGATTCACGGATCGTCAGCAAGGCAAGTAACACTTGATCATATCTTTTCCTACCCAGTTTTTATGCATTAGTTTCAACCCTCAAACATTGCATGATTAGGATGTCACTAATTTGTGGGTTGGGAAGTAGATGATGAGGTAGGAACCTATTGCCCTATTACTTTCAAACCCTTGGGAGTTACTTTTACGTTATGCTTATATTGCCATGCTATGCTCGTAGACGTGGATTGGGTTTGAGAGATATTCACGACAGATGTGAGATTGTAAATTAATGGTTTACTTTAAGGTGGCAACTTAAATACACATCTGGGTGGATTGAGGCACCTGGGGAACCCAGTGTTGTCTGTTTTTTTGGAAATCCCGGGGTACCCGTGTGATCTTCCTATGGACCGCCACCCAGGCTCAAAGGGAACTAAGATTATTCATGCTAGAAAACTTCCGTGTGGAGCCACAAGCTATTATGGGCTCTAGCATAGTTGAGTAAGTTACGTGAAGCTCTCGAAGAGGTAGGTCAGCAGGTAGTGGGTTTATAGGTTTGGTATGATCTATCCGGAGTAGAGAGTTAATGTTTCTGAAAGACTGTGTCTCGGTCATCCGTCTCTCAAACACCATGAAGTGCGAGAAACCAACGGAGGCGATCGACTCTTGTGGGGAAAAGTGCGCAAACCTCTGCAGAGTGTACAATCTAATCATGGTTAGCCGTGTCCCCGGTTATGGACAATTCTGAGTATCTAGTACTTGAGTATTCACATGTATCTCATCACTCTAAATTAATATTTGCTGGGATGTTAATTACCTTAATTGGGATCATCTGAGTTGGGGGGTACCTTCTCAATGATGTTTCAACCACCATGATAGTTAAAGTAAAATTTATTCCTTTGATGTAGGGAAAAATTGGCTTTTCGCAAAACTGTAACCGTAGAGCTTTCCACCAGCCATATATGCATGTAGTATAGCTCATTCTTTCATTACTCTCTATGTGTTACATTGCCAGCATATTCCATGTGCTGACCCGTTCTCGGGCTACAACGTATTATGTTGCAGACTTTTCAGACGAGGAGTAAGGATTTTGTAGGTCGTTGCCGTGCAGCTCAGTTATGCCGTTGGAGTTGATGGACTCACTTTACCTTCCAAGCCTTCCGCTGTTGTCGCATTAGATGGCCTTAAGCCATATTATTGTAATAAGTTCTCTTTTGAGACATTCGATGTAATAAGTGTGTGATTGCTACTCTGTTTATAAATCCTTCGAGTACTATGTGTGTCAGCATTACCGATCCAGGGATGACACAGAAGCACAGAGACTTGACCATCTGAGGTCGGGTCTCTACAAGATGGTATCAGAGCACACGCTGAGTGTAGGACACGACCACTAAGATAAAACCCTAGGTCACTCTTCTCTACTCATTTCTGACCTCTCTCCTTTTTTTTCCACTCTTTAGGATGATGGAGATGAAATACAAGTTTGCCCAACCGGATGAAGACACACCTTTCGGACGCCACTTGAAGGAAGTCACTAGGTACCTGAATATTGGAATACCAAGCTTCACCGGGACGTACAACGCCACCTTACCAGAAGAAGAATGCTGGAAGATTCAAGCCCTAGTTCCCGGAAGGACGTTTGCACCAAGCACGGAGCCCATAGTATGTGTTTTCAATGCACCAACATGGAGCTTAGGAAAGAGTATGGCAGCTCACATTACCATGGGACGCATTGGAGAAGTCTACAATAAGGAGCTTAAAGACACCATATACCAAATATGTGGACGCCGAGACGAGCAATGGGAAGTAATTAGCACCAAGAAGGATAGACCCATTGCACCTTACATCCAGGAGCTAAACCAGCACATTCGACGTCATGAGAACCAAATGTGTGCAGACATGCTGGACTTGAAGAAGGCGAAAACTAAGATCATCGAATTGGAGGAAGAACTCAAGTCTACACGCGATGGATATGAGGAAGAAATCAAGATACTACTGGAGAAGAATGACAACCTAGTCAAGAAGATTGGAGTCTTCAACGGAGGACCACCACCCAAGGAAGAAGAGCCAGAAGAGGAAGAAGACCCTCTTGTCCAGACAACTACATCATCATCGACGACACCGACTCAGATCCAAGTGATGATGACTACGAAGACGAAGCTGGAGCAGACATTATGGAGTCTACCACCGATCAAAATTTCTAGATGACCACCAAATATTAGTAGTATTTCCCCCCCATGTAACTACTAGTAGTTGAGCACTTATGCGATAGTCCTAGATCGTTTTGTATGCCTTTGCTTGCTTGATTGAATGAATGAGTGTTTGCATCATGTGCATATGGGTAGTGTTTTCTCACTAGACCTCTTTCTATTTCTAATCTCTCCCCTCTAAACCCTCAGATGCCTCCGAGACGTGACCCCGGTTTTGCTTTCCCACCGGAGCTCACTCAGTTGATCCAACAGCAGAATACCTTGATGCAACTGCTAGTTCAGAATCAGGGCAATGCCAACAACAACAACAACAACAACCCGCCGCCAGTGGACAATTTAGCCCGTTTTCTAAGGTTACAACCGCCGGTGTTTTCCAGTAGCACCGAGCCAATAGTTGCAGATGACTGGTTACGCCGAATTGGAAGGGAGTTAACCACCGCAGGATGCACGGATGCTGAAAGAGTGCGCTTTGCCGCACATCAATTGGATGGACCAGCAGCCGCATGGTGGGAGAATTACACAGCTACTTTTCCTATAGCCAATGTCACTTGGGACCAGTTCCAACAAGCTTTCCGCACGGCCCATGTTTCAACTGGAGCCATGCAGATAAAGAAGCATGAGTTTCGCAACTTACGCCAGGGGAACCGTACTGTGGCTCAGTACGTGGATGAGTTTAGCAAGTTATCACGCTATGCCCCTGATGATGTGTCCACGGACGCCGCGAAGCAAGAGAAGTTTATGGAAGGGCTGAATGATGAGATGAGTATGCAGCTGATGGTGGCAACTTTCAAAAACTACCAGGAGTTGGTAGATAAGGCCCTAATGATTGAAGGAAAGCAGCAGCAAATTGAGAATCGTAAGAGGAAGTATGGACAAGGGAAGTATAACTCAGGAGCTCACCAGAAACCTCGCTTAACCCCGAACTCGGGAGGACTAGTTCATAACCATGGAGGACATAACCATACTGGAGGAGGATCGCATAATGGTGCGAAGAATGGGAATGGGAATGGAGCCAACAACAATCAAAATCGCTCTAACCCAGCTACACCCGCCAAGAGGGACTTAAGCCAAGTTATTTGCTTTAAGTGCGGGGAAATAGGGCACTATGCCAATGACTGCCCTGAAGGAAAGAATGGAAACAGAAATGGGAGCGCTAGGAAGAAGCCCAATCCATTCAACAAAGGACAAGTGAACCACGTTAACGTGGAGGAAGTTGAAGAGCAGTCGGATGCGGTAATAGGTAAGTTTTTGGTTCAGTCATTTACCGCTATTGTTCTTTTCGATACTGGTGCATCGCTTTCATACATATCAAGGGGATTTGTGGATAAGTTTAAGTTACCAACCCATACCCTTAGGACCCCTCTTTTAGTGAGCTCGCCTGGAGCAGAGTATATGGCTAGCAGATGGTGCACCCAGATACCCCTAATCATTGGCCACATGTTTTTTGTCTGACCTAATTATCTTGGAGTCGCAAGGATTGGATGTGATATTAGGTATGGATTGGATGTCTAAGTTTGGAGGAAGTATTGACTGTGCCAACAAGTCAATTTATCTTACCACCCCAGAGGGAAAAAGGATTAAGTATGTATCTAGGCATGTGCCTAGGAGGAGCCAAGTGAATACCCTCACGGGAGTTGTGCAAGAGGAAGTACCTGTAGTGAAGGATTATCCAGATGTTTTTCCGGAAGAGTTACCAGGCATGCCACCAGATCGAGACATCGAGTTTCTGATAGAACTAATACCAGGTACAGGGCCAATATCAAAGAGACCCTATCGGATGCCCGCAAATGATCTGGAAGAAATTAAGAAGCAGATCAAGGAGTTATTGGAGAAAGGTTACATTCGAAGAAGTTCATCGCCTTGGGGAGCACCAGTACTTTTGGTGGAGAAGAAGGATAAAACCCTGAGGATGGTTGTTGATTACCAAGCTTTGAATGAAGTAACGATAAAGAACAAGTATCCCTTACCGATGATTAATGATCTGTTTGATCAGTTGCAAGGAGCTAAGGTGTTCTCTAAGATCGATCTACGATCAGGATACCATCAGTTGAAGACCCGAGAAAAGGATATACCAAAGACAGCGTTCACCACTCGATATGGATTATATGAGTATACGGTCATGTCGTTTGGACTGACTAACGCCCCTGCCTATTTTATGAGTATGATGAACAAAGTGTTCATGGAATATTTGGACAAGTTTGTTGTGGTGTTTATCGATGATATTATGGTTTACTCGAAGAACGAAGAGGAGCACGCAGAACACCTACGTTTGGTTCTTGAGAAACTCAGGGAACACCAGTTATATGCCAAATTCAGCAAGTGTGAGTTTTGGTTGAAGGAAGTTGGATTTCTTGGGCATGTTATATCAGGAGAGGGTATAGCAGTAGATCCCAGTAAAATTCAGTCAGTCACTAAATGGTTG
>LR880968.1:108172987-108186216 GCA_904067115.1 Aegilops sharonensis | reverse complement strand
TGCAAGCATCTTGGAGTTGGAATAAACATTTTGATAGTGTGATCAAAGCATATGGTTTTATACAGACTTTTGGAGAAGCATGTATTTACAAGAAAGTGAGTGGGAGCTCTGTAGCATTTCTAATATTATATGTGGACGACATATTGTTGATTGAGAATGATATATAATTTATGGATAGCATAAAAGGATACTTGAATAAGAGTTTTTCAATGAAAGAGCTCGGTGAAGCTGCTTATATATTGGGCATCAAGATCTATAGAGATAGATCAAAATTCTTAATTGGACTTTCACAAAGCATATACCTTGATAAAGTTTTGAAGAAGTTCAAAATGGATCAAGCAAAGAAAGGGTTCTTGCCTGTGTTACAAGGTGTGAAGTTGAGTCAGACTCAATGCCCGACCACTGCAAAAGATAGAGAGAAAATGAAAGGTGTTCCCTATGCTTCAGCCATAGGCTCTATCATGTATGCAATGCTGTGTACCAGACCTGATGTGTGCCTTGCTATTAGTTTAGCAGGGAGGTACCAAAGTAATCCAGGAGTGGATCACTGGACAGCGGTCAAGAACATCCTGAAATACCTAAAAAGTGAAAGGACATGCGGTGCCCCCATGTGTGGTTTTGGTAATTGATGACATTCTCTATGGACTAATGGTTGCCTTGAGTTTATTTGAAGGTTCTGTCCATAGGATTTTCTTGGAGTACATGTGTTGGTTTCAATGAGAGTTTTGTGTCGACCAAGGTGCTATTCAAGGAATTATCCAACGATTGGTCATGTGAGTGTTGAGCTTATTGCAAGCATGTCTTGAAGAATAAGATTGTGTGATCATTCATGTCCACCTTCAAGACATCATCCAAATGAAGAGAGTTGGAAAGATTCAACACACAAAGCGTACAAGATGTATAGAGGGATCAAGTGATCCCATGGTATGGTAAGCAATGTCCATTACGCTTTGTGTACTAACCCATGGTCTTCGTGAGAGTTCCTTGTGGGGTTAGGTTGCGGTGTGAAAATTCAAGTGAAGCATCACGAAGAGATCAAATGCTTGAAGCTTGCCGTCCATTTGGTGACAATGGACTTGTGAAGATGTGCGGAAGAGTGGCTCACCCATAGTGGAATATGGGGGAGCAATCAACTAGTCTTCTTCGAACCAACGCAATCAAGAAAGGTGGTCCAACTTGAGGGAGTCAAGATCGTCATCGTCTAGCTCAAGTGGACCATGTGCAAGGCAAAGGTTTGCCCTTGATAGGTTTTCTATTTTATCGGCCTCATGATGGTAGTTGGGAGACCGGGTTATAGGATCGATTGCCGTACTATCAAGGGGGGCTCTCGATGGGTAGCTTGATCGTATCATTCGTAGAGAGCTCAAACCATTGCATCCTTGCATCATCTTTTTGGTTCTTGTTTGGGTCTTCTCCTTCTGAGATTTGGAGCTTATGGTCATTTTTATGACAAGCTCGAGTTCATCGAAAACGGAGTTCTCATGCATCTTCTATGATGTTTTCGATGTTGGAGGGTATGCTGTTTTGATGCTACTCGTTGTCTTGTTTCAAACAAGCTTGAGTTTGCTCAATTCAGAGCTCATTTGCAGAAGTTATGGCAGTTCTGGTTTCCTTGGAGTTTTCTTTGTTTTCGTGGTTGTGGCTTAAGGTTGGTGCCAGCGGTAGTACCGTGACCCTTAGCGGTAGTACCGCCGAAGCTCCCCAGCGGTAGTACCGCTCTCGGAGCGGTAGTACCGCTCCAAGCGGTAGTACCGCTCTCCGAACGGTAGTACCGCTTGGGAGTTTCGGCCGTAGTACCGCAGTGGTTCCGGGCTACTACCGCCTCGATTCAAGACCGTTTTTTTTCGTGTCGGGTTTTACGGTACTAAGTGCGGTAGTAGTGGCGGTAGTACCGCTCCAAGCGGTAGTACCGCGCCTACTCCCACGGTAGTACCGCTCTGGGGCCAGGGCCTTGACCTCCTCGTCAGCGCGGCAGTACCGCTGGGTGAGAGCGGTAGTACCGCCCTCAGCGGTAGTACCGCCCTGCCCAAGCGGTAGTACCGCTCTGTGCGGGGATGTTCAGTGGGGTAACGGTTGGATTTTCCCCCTCCTATAAAAGGGGGTCTTCTTCCCCATTGAACCTTATCCTTTGAGCTCGTGTTCTTCCCCCATTGTTGACCTTCTCCGAGCTTGCTATCTCTCAATCCCTCCATGGATTCTTGCTAGTTTTTGGGGGAAAAGAGAGAGGAGATCTAGATCCACGTTTCCACCAATCACTTTCTCCTCTATGTGAGGGGAACCCCTTGGATCTAGTTCTTGGAGTTCTTGGTGTTCTCCTTCTTGTTCTTCCTCTCATTTTCCTCCCTAGCATTAGTTGCTTTGGTGGGATTTGAGAGAGAAGGACTTGGGCACTCTGTGTGCCCTTGCCATTGCATTTGTGCATCGGTTTGAGTTCTCCACGCGATACGTGGAAGTTACAAGTTGAGAAGCTTATTACTCTTGGGTGCTTGGTGCCCTTGAGCTTGTTCCTCTTGGGTGCTTGGGTGCCCTAGATGGTTGGTGGTGTTCGGAGCTCAATCATTGTGGTGTAAAGCTCCGGGCAAGCGTCGGGGTCTCCAATTAGGTTGTGGAGATCGCCCCGAGCAGTTTGACGGGTTCCGGTGACCGCCCCCAAGGGTTGCCAAAGTGTACGGGTTCGGTGACCGCCCCCAAGGGTTGCCATTTGTACGGGTTCGGTGACCGCCCTCAAGGGTCCCTTAGTGGAATCACGGCATCTTGCATTGTGCGAGGGCGTGAGGAGATTATGGTGGCCCTAGTGGCTTCTTGGGGAGCATTGTGCCTCCACACCGCTCCAAACGGAGATTAGCATCCGCAAGGGTGTGAACTTCGGGATACATCGTTGTCTCCGCATGCCTCGGTTATCTCTTACCCGAGCCCCTTTACTTATGCACTTTACTTTGTGATAGCCATATTGTTCTTTGTCATATATCTTGCTATCACATAGTTGCTTATCTTGCTTAGCATAAGTTGTTGGTGCACATAGGTGAGCCTAGTTGTTGTAGGTTTTGTGCTTGACAAATTAACCGTTAGGTTTATTCCGCATTTGTTCAAGCCTAAACCGTAATTATTTTAAAGCGCCTATTCACCCCCCCCTCTAGGCGACATCCTCGATCTTTCAAAAAGGACTAAGGATATGTTTCTCGTTCATGGAGGTGACAAAGAGCTCGTCGTAAATGGTTACGTTGATGCAAGCTTTGACACTGATCCGGATGACTCTAAGTCACAAACCGGATACGTGTTTATATTGAACAGTGGAGCTGTCAGTTGGTGCAGTTCTAAGCAAAGCGTCGTGGTGGGATCTACGTGTGAAGCGGAGTACATAGCTGCTTTGGAAGCAGCAAATGAAGGAGTCTAGATGAAGGAGTTCATATCCGATCTAGGTGTCATACCTAGTGCATCGGGTCCAATGAAAATCTTTTGTGACAATACAGGTGCAATTGCCTTGGCAAAGGAATCCAGATTTCACAAGAGAACCAAGCACATCAAGAGACGCTTCAATTCCATCCGCGATCATGTCAAGGAGGGAGACATAGAGATTTGCAAGATACATATGGATCTGAATGTTGCAGACCGGTTGACTAAGCCTCTCTCACAAGCAAAACATGATCAGCACCAAGACTCCATGGGTGTTAGAATCATTACTATGTAATCTAGATTATTGACTCTAGTGCAAGTGGGAGACTGGAGGAAATATGCCCTAGAGGCAATAATAAAGTTGTTATGTATATTTCCTTATATCATGATAAATGTTTATTATTCATGCTAGAATTGTATTAACCGAAAACTTAGTACATGTGTTAATACATAGACAAACAGAGTGTCACTAGTATGCCTCTACTTGACTAGCTCGTTGAATCAAAGATGGTTAAGTTTCTAACCATAGACATGAATTGTCATTTGATTAACAGGATCACATCATTAGAGAATGATGTGATTGACTTGACCCATTCCTTTAGCTTAGCATTTGATCGTTTAGTATATTGCTATTGCTTTCTTCATGACTTATACATGTTCTTATGACTATGAGATTATGCAACCCCCGAATGCCGGAGGAACACTTTGTGTGCTACCAAACATCACAACGTAACTGGGTGATTATAAAGGTGCTCTACAGGTGTCTCCGATGGTACTTGTTGACTTGGCATAGATCAAGATTAGGATTTGTCATTCTGATTGTCGGAGAGGTATCTCTGGGCCCTCTCGGTAATGCACATCACTATAAGCCTTGCAAGCAATGCAACTAATGAGTTAGTTGTGGGATGATGTATTACGGAACGAGTAAAGAGACTTGCCAGTAACGAGATTGAACTAGGTATTGCGATACCGACGATCGAATCTCGGGAAAGTAACATACCGATGACAAAGGGAACAACATATGTTGTTATGCGGTTTGACCGATAAAGATCTTCGTAGAATAAGTAGGAACGAATATGAGCATCTAGGTTCCGCTATTGGTTATTGACCGAAGACGTGTCTCGGTCATGTCTACATAGTTCACGAACCCGTAGGGTCCGCACGCTTAATGTTCGATGATGATCTATGTGTTTTGATGTACCGAAGGTAGTTCAGAGTCCCGGATACAATAACGGACATGATGAGGAGTCTCGAAATGGTCGAGACAGAAAGATCGATATATTGGAAGCCTATATTTGGACATCGGAATAGTTCCGGGTGAAATCGGGATTTTACCGGAGTACCGGGAGGTTACGGAATCCCCCGATAAGTGTATGGGCCTTATTGGGCCATAGTGGAGAGAGAGAGAGGAGACCAGGGCAGGCCGCCCGCCCCCTCTCCCTCTGGTCCGAATTGGACTAGGAGGGGGGGCGGCGCCCCCCTTTCCTTCCTCCCTCTCTCCCCCTTCCTTCTCTCCTAGTCCAACTAGGGAAGGGGGGAATCCTACTCCCGGTGGGAGTAGGACTCCTCCCGGGCGCGCCATGGAGGGCCGGCCCTCCCCCCTCCTCCACTCCTTTATATACGGGGAGGGGGCACCCCATAGAACACACAAGTTGATCATTGATCTTTTAGCCGTGTGCGGTGCCCCCCCCCCCACACCACAATCCACCTCGGTCATATCGTAGCGGTGCTTAGGCGAAGCCCTGCGTCGGTAGCTTCATCATCACCATCATCACGCCGTCGTGCTGTCGGAACTCTCCCTCGAAGCTCTACTGGATCGTGAGTTCATGGGACGTCACCGAGCTGAATGTGTGCAGATCGCAGAGGTGTCGTATGTTCGGTACTAGGATCAGTTGACTGTGAAGACGTACGACTACATCAACCGCGTTGTCATAACGCTTCCGCTTACGGTCTACGAGGGTACGTGGACGACACTCTCCCCTCTCATTGCTATGCATCACCATAATCTTGTGTGTGCGTAGGCAATTTTTTGAAATTACTACGTTCCCCAATACCTCCCACCTCTTCGACGCGTACTATATACCACCATAACACAAACAAAAAAGATCATACCTTGCTGGTCAAATTAACCTCACTGCCGGCTATTCGTCAAAGTGATGGACGACGACCTCGCGGGCCCATGGAAAGCGTCACACGCGAGTATCGAGTGTCGTGTAGGACAACCATCGACTGCATGTGGCCAAAATATTTATGTATGAAAGCGTTGTGTAATGTTTTAAATAACGATTTCACGACTCTGATGTGGCACCAGCCTGCCTAACAAAACGGCCAACCCACACGGTGGCTCACAACTCGTAGTGTACTGCGAGCCACCCGCCACCCCCAGAAGCACACACCCACACACACACCGCGAATCCACCGCAACTACGATGCATGTTAAATTAATTATCCCGCGGTGAACATACATGTTACCAAAGGTGGGACTTTTTAATTTCAAAAAATTCAGAGAGATCATTAAGACGTTTTAGTACATTGATTGACTTTCTATGGGTATAATGTGCAAAAATCAAATTTGAGCTACATGTACACGTGATAGTGCACCTAAATGGATTGCAAAAACACATGTGTCTCACATGGTTCATGTTTACTCCCCGTGCAACAAATTTCAAACATTGAGAATCTTGATTTTTAAATTATAGTATATCCAAAACTTATTTGAAGTTCATGAAACTTATCGTGTTGTCATATGGACACCAATACAAAGTGGCATTGTACTTTTTTTTGTCAAATTTGAGACCAGTTTTGATGTAATCTTTATCTAATTACAGACGGGAGATTATTAATAATTGGGAACCAATATCCCAAACGGATTATTTATTCGAAACGCGAGCGTTAGACCAACAATGGATATGTGCCATGCTTCGGTTAAGCAATAAAGAGGTAGCATTAATCATCCAAATAGAAAAACAATATACGTGCGACCCGTGTGGCGTGCGAGCAGGCGTGAGTTGACGGGACGCATGCGAGCAGTCCGCCGCGCAGACAGACGGGGAGGCGTGCGTGCAGGTGTGTGAATTGACGGAGGCGTGCTCGCTGCGCAGTGTCATCAGGAGGCGTGCGAGTAGATGTGTGAAACTTTGGTAGGCATGCCAGCAGTCCGGTGCGCAGGCTCATCGGGAGGCGAGCCATCGGTTTGACCGCCGCCCGCCTCTCTTCCACAACTCCCACTACTCCATATTAATGGTGCGCCCGAGCGGCCGCGCCCCCATCCTTGCTACGCACACATAATACTCTCTCTCTCTGCTAGCAACCTCGATGCTGCTCTCAGTCCTCAAAGCCGTCAGTGTATGAGGATGTCGCCGAGGCGCCCCATCAGAGGGAGTGGCGACACCGGGGCTACTAAAGCACCGGAGCACGGCGTGGAGATGGAGACAGAGGTTTCCGTCACCGCCGGCGAGTTATCGCTGCACACTGACATCATTGACGGCGTCGAGCTTCCACAGCCGGAGGCGGAGTTCCACACCGACTCCGACGACCACTCCGGCGACGACTCCGATGACGACGGATAGCTGGTTAGTCATCTATACCATTTATGTGTCAAATAGATCATAGGGTTTCTCTGGTTACTCCTGCCTCCCCCCTTTTGGAATAGAAATCATGTGGTTATGTTCTCCCAATCCATGAAATCTGAGTAAGTTTCATTAGATCCGTGTAGTGTATTGATTGTTTGAATGGTACAGGTGATAAGTCATTAGTTGTTTCATCTGTGGAAATGATTTCTGCTAGTAATCCGACTAGGGTTAGTGTTCGTGCTAATAATTCCTAGCCAGGACTTGACAATTGATTTTGAATGACCTACATATGTTTGTGCCATTATTTTCTTCAAGATTAGTCTGTACATAGACGACGGTGCTTAAAAATCGAACCATAATCTCTGAATATGTATAAATAAATAGCCATAAATTCCTAATCCTTCTTCACGACATGTAATCAGTGATTTGATGCCAAATTTGTTTTCCTATATGTATAGGTGCTGTATGGCGATGTGGACAGGGAGGATGAAGATGCCCAGAGGAGGTACAAGAAGCGAATCCTGAGGGAGCTTTATGCGGGAATGCATAACAGGCATATTAGGACCTGGAACGACGGCATGGATGCCCATTTTGCAACCACAAGATTCGTGACGCGTATCTAAGTGTTCTTGCGCATGCAAGTGGACAGGCCGTTGGCACCTTCAAGCAGAAGTATTCTCACGGGGTGGCGCAAGGCGCATACGCTGAGTACCTGGAGAAGCTTCAGGATCGAGCCGGCCGCATGTGAGATGAGATGTGAGATGGCTCGAACAATGTACGCTTGAGTATGCTTAATGACGATTGAACTATGTACTTATGGTTGAACTATGCTTATGTACGTGTACACTTATTATCTATGTCTGAGTATGTTAAATATTTCGCCAAATTTTGGTAAAAATGACAATGGGGACCAATAAACCAGGACGGAGGTAGTAAGTTAATCACACACGCGGTTCCCAAAATTGGAACCGTGTGCAATGACTATCATTTTGCCTGCTGCGTCAATCACACACGGTTCGCTGTAGCAAACTGTCGCCCCCAAAATTCTTTGTGGGACAGAAAACCCTCACCACCCTATTCAAAAAAGAAAAAAGAAAACCCTCGCCATCCCCACGTCACAAAAACCCTCACCCCGCCCGCCGCCCACCTCGGCCCCTCCGGTACGTTCCCCATTCACACCTACACAAGCTCCTCCGCGTCTATGCCATGGCACCGCCTATCACGGCGGTAAACACTTAGCTCGACGCCTGCCGCCACCGCCAGGCTGCCGCCAAAGCCCACCGCATTTCGCCACTTCCGCTTGCCACCGCCTATCGCATTGAATTTCTCGATGCTGCTCGCGGTCGACCCAGCTCCGCTCGGTTGGGGAATCTGCCGTACCGAGGGTTCTTTCTCATGGACGACAAGGTAACTAATTTAACGAGATATTATCTCATCTCTTATCCCAGTTCGTCCGCCTCCTTAAATCACCCGGTGGAAATCGCCGTGAATTCATTTTTATTCGAGCTGATTTGAGGGTTTTCTTTCATTCATAGAATGTACAGTGCGCCGATACTTCAGGACTTGGCGACCGCCGCCAGAGATTCCATCTCATCATACCAGATAACTTGAGGACGCGCGCGGTATGTTCAATCTCACCCTAAATCGGTTGGCATGGCCTACTTTCCTGAACATATTCTAAATATTGCTACATTTGGATAAAAGGTGCCACATGCACCACATACGTCAAAGGGGATTTCCCCCCTCTTCTTTCTATATTAGGCAAATTGATGATGCATTGTTCTTTCGATTACTCTCATATTTCCATGACATCATGTTTACCCTATCTGTTGAATTATAGACTTTTGTCCTTCGATTTCAACTGTTGTACAGTTCTTTCAATTTGTGCCCATATTTGCATGTTACCATATTTTCTTTAACAACCCTACCATTTTCTGCAGGACATCCCTTGCTATGCAACAGATTATGTAGTGCACAATTTTTCCATTTACATACATCAAGGCTCCACGAATGTCATACTGCACACAAACCATGGATTTACAATCATTGCTACTGTAAGACTTCATGAACGTGGTGACTCCTATTTTGGCACTGGCTTTTGGAATGAAATTGCAAAGTTTTATGTACTGAAAGCTGGCACTAAAATTGCACTGCACATAGAAGGGCCTGGTCATGAGATATATGCTAACTTCCCTGGCAAAATCATCCATCCATACTTTGTTTGAAGTAAGTTTTCTTTTCAACTATCTGCATATGTTGACTTAACCAGCAATGTCAAATGAATTATGTAGTATTTAAGCAACCAATTGTTATTCCCTTATCTTACTATATTCCTACTTAATAACTTCTAGTTACCAATACACTTTTTTATTGCCCTATTTTAACTAAATATTCCCTGTACTCCCATTTCTATCAGAAAGCGCCGCTGACAAGGAGACCCGGAGGTGGAAAACGGGGCTGCCAACAAGCGGAGGCGGGGCGAGCTAGAACCGCAAGCGACTCCAGCAGGCCTAGACTTAATCAATAGCCTCCCCGATGATATGTTGAGAGTCATCATCTCCCTCCTCACAATCAAATATGAGGCGCGAACAACCCTCCTTTCCCGGTGGTGGCGCCCCCTATGGAACTTCAGCCCTCTCGACCTCATCGACATCCACGAGCTCTGCTATCGCAAAAGCTTGGATGCGTTCTCCAAGATCCTGGGCAGTCACCTTGGCCCAACCAATGGCCTTAGAATGGGCAAGTTCCGTTCCAACGGCAAGGACCGAGCCAAGCTTAATGTCTGGTTCCGATCCCCCGCCCTAGATCAGCTCAAGGAGCTCACTTTTGATGATGGGCATATGCGGTCGCTGCCAACTCCGCACTCTGCCTTGCGCCCACACTGCGCGTCGCCAAGTTCAGGAACTTCCGTTTCCCGCCCCTTAATGACGCGCCCGCTCTTATTCTACCACGACTGAAGCACCTCGAGCTCGTCATCGTCTGCCTCTCAAAGGGTGATATGGAGCACCTGCTCCGTGGTTGTACTGCACTCGAGTACCTTCTTCTTCAGGCGATCAATGGGTTGAGTACCTTCCACATCACCTCCATGACACTCCAGACTATTTATGTGTGTTTCTGGTGCGGCAGGAAGACATCACAAAAGGTGGACCACGATATGGTCATCCAGGACACACCTGCACTTGAGAGATTACCTGTAGTTGATCTAGAACGTCCAACAAGAATCAATGTCATTTCTACGCCAAAATTGACAGTGGTGGGCTACTCGTCTGACAAATACTCCGAACTTGCTATTGGATCCACACCCGTTCAGGTACAACAACCGCCTTCTACCTCTCATCCTACAAATTAACATTATTTCTAATTTTGAAGATGCTTGTCCGTCTGTCATTCAGAAAACGATTCCGACAAGCTTGACCCCGAAACTGCGCACAGTGAAGGTCTTGGCACTAGAATCTATCGGGCCCGACCTGGAGCAAGTTGTCAGTTTCCTGAGATGCTTTTCGTGCCTGGAGAAGCTATATATCGAGGTGATGTTCCTTTCCTGTTAAATGTTAACCATAAGAGAGTTCAATTTGTGACACCTTTTTCCAAATTTACAATGACAATGTACTACGATTTCTGAAGGTTCTTTTGGAGGATTTCAGTACATACATGCTCCCCCATATTGGTTGCTTGATCCATATGGTTACAATCAATAAGCATTTCTCCTTTGGATTCATCTGTACTAGTTTTCTTAGGGAACTTTTCATCCACTCCAACCTCTTGTGAAGAAGGCTACATTTTTCCAGAATGTAATCAAATGCCCATGTTAATCATGTCAGATCGAAGATGGCATGTTAGTGCATTTTACAAATCCTGCAAACCAAATAGCTAGTCCTGTAGTAATGTTCGAAACTGCATGTAGGCACTAACACGTTTTCTTCTTTTGCAGATAAGATTAGGCCCAGTGGTTGATAATGTGATACAATATAACAATCACGTCGAATGCCTAGATCTGCATCTCTCAGAAATTACTTTGAACTCCTACCAAGGGACCTTACCGGAGATTATACTCGCCAGGTTCTTTGTTCTCAGAGCAAGGGTGCTGAAGGAAATGAGGTTTTCCCTACATTTATTTCGCAAAAATGAATGGTATGTTGATCAGCGCCGGCGCCTGCGGTAGAATGGAGTAGGCTCCAAAAATGCTGAATTTCATTTTGGAACTTCAGATGACAGAGTAATCGGAAGTCATCGGGTCAACCCCATACATGACTTCTCAGCGGCTAACCCCTTTGCAAAAAATTTGAGGTTTCGAAGCCAGACATAGAAGAAATGATATTAGTTTGAACATCTCTAATATCCATGTTCAGCGCATCAGCGCGAGCGTTTGCAGCTGATGAGCTGAATTTCATTTCTAATATCAATTTGAACCTTGTAATCTTCAAATTTGAGTCATATAACTATGGAATTTGAACCTTGTAACATTTCGAGCTTTTGTGGTACAATCGTTGAAACGACATCGTATGAGACTCGTATATTGCTAGCACTATTTTGACCTTAATATGCAATGGTCTTAGATTTTATTAACCATTCTCGAATCAGTTTACCTTGTCGATCTCACAGCACACAACCTGTATAGCTAACTCGACTGCGATCTTCGACAATATTGCACACAGTAGGTTTCTTCCACCGTGTGCACTGTAGAGCGCAGAATTAATTATCACACTCGAGTGTCCATCATCACCCTTCTGTGTAACTTTACCTCATCACCCAAGGGTAAACTTATGACCGAAGTCATTTCACACACTTCATTTTTACAAAGCTTTTTGCCTATAAATGCCCATGATTTGTCCCTCTTCTAGCCGACGCGTGGCCAAACTAGCTGGGCGGGAAGCTTGCGTGGTAAACAACGCGGTAGCGCGGGAACATGCTCTTCGAGCACACCCGGGGTGCGGTGTTGTCACGCGTGCACTGGATTCTGGGATCCTCCGCTATGAACGCCGTGACAAGGCATAACGATTACATGCCGGCCAGCCCCCATTTATTACATCGGCCATTTAACCTACCCTTGTGTCTCTTCAACCTTTTGATCGCGCCCCACCATTGCAAGAAGCACACCCACCATAAGAAATTCTTAGAGGGTATCCTGCGCGGCTTCAATGGCGCTCCGAGCGGCTGCCGACGATGAGCAGCAGTTCACCATGCATGCCGTGGTGGATACCCACAGAAGGTTCATGGACCTCTCGGTGGTGTACACCAACGACCCGGTCTGGGTGGAGCACTCCATCCACATCATGGAGTTGTTGCTTGCCGAGGAGAAGTACAAGGTGGTCGGGTTCAACCTCGAGTACACCTGCGCTCGTGCCGGGTTTCGTCCCAAGGTCACCGTCGCTTAGATGTGCGTGCACCACCACGTCTCGTATACCACTACTGCCTGGCCACAAGGCCTTGCGAGCGTTTCTCCAGGTTTGTCAACAACACCCACTACATGTTCGCTACGGTGGACATCACCAACGATGTAAAGGCGCTCGAGAATTCGGGCATCGCCTGCCAGAATCTTGTCGACATCCAGGGCCAATACAAGATCATGGGTAGTAAGGAGCATGAGAAGGACTCACTGGTTCACCTCGCCGAGGCCATCATCGACCCCTACTACAGAGACATGAAGGATTCGTGCAACAAGGACAAGCGTGCCTGGCACTCGGCCTGGATGGAGAAACTTGACAAAGCTCACGTCGTGTACGCGGCCAAGGAGGCATACACGAGCTACAACATGTACAGGCGGATCATTGACATGAGGAAGTGCCTCCTTCCCCAAAAGGGCCAGGGATCCAGCCGGAAGCAGAGCAATGGCAAGCGTGTCGCAACAATAAGTAGATGATTAGATCATCGTTTCTCCTACTTTAGTATGCATGTAATTTCTTTCTTTGGTGTGTGGAAATGTTATGTGTGTAGTCACTTGTGTAATTGTATGCTTAATTTGGTTACGCAAAGTTGTCTTTTTAAGTATATATGTTGATGCTGTAGACAGAGCGTAAATGTTGTGCGGACAAAGAAAATCACATCGCACACGGACTAAACAATGGAACCCGTCGGTGATGTTTTCACCAATCACTCACAATTGTATACAAGCAATCGTTTGCTCACAACACATACGGCTTGTTAGCACTAATCGTCTGTGTTGTTATCGGTCTTCGCACACGTCTCCGGTTACATACCTGTTTGCCTCATATCACACACATCTTGTTCATTTGAACCGTTTCTATTCTCATGTCTCAACGCAAA
>LR880968.1:108102310-108112398 GCA_904067115.1 Aegilops sharonensis | reverse complement strand
GGTTCGTGGCACGAACCGGTACTAATGGGCAACACACCCTTTAGTACCGGTTCATGGCACCAACCGGGACTAACGGTCCCATTTAAACCGAGAGTAATGCCTATACGTTGCCCTTGCCGTTTGAACCGGAACTAATGCTCACATTAGTCCCGGTTCGTAATACAATCGGGATTAATGCTCTTTTCTGGCCGAATGAAAGCCCTGTTTTCTACTAGTGATGGTTGCTTGCAGCGCATCCTAGCTAGATACGTAATGATGCCGGCAACCAAGACACGTGCTGCCACCAGGTGTAAGTAGTTTGGCGTAGACGGAGAATTTATGTTCAGCCAAACTTTTCTAAACAGGAGAAATACATAAGATAAGAGTTGTTTTCCCACGTTCTCATCATTAAACTTAAGCAAAAACATCTTATCATCCACGTCGAGGTTTTTAGTGGAGCACGCAATACTAGACTGGTGTTGTTAATTTTTATGTAATTTGATTGCTTTGCTTCTACAACAGAATGTAATCTAGCTTATGATGTCTTAAGCAAATGTTCATGGCACTCCAGAACAGATGAGCATATCTATTTTTTTTCTTTAAAAAACTTCTGATCTATTCATTTTTAATCATAGCAGTATAACGAATATCGGAAATAATAAAAATTACATGCAGATTCGTAGAAAGCCGTTGCAATAATAAGTAATTTAAGGTACATCTGATGTGGTCGATCGTAGCGCGGACCGCCGTGCCGACGCCACCGGCCAACCTCGACACTCTGAATGATTAAGCTGCTGCGCCATATATCCGACGGACGCAGTGCCATCGGAGCAACAAGTAGAAAATTATTATTAATTCGTTTACGTTAGTGATGTAGCCGACCGGAAGCATGAGAAAGCATGGCCATGCAGATGCATGGACAATTCTACTGTTCGGGGTAGAGGCGACAAGGCAACCAGCTATCCGGCAGGGCGAGGAAAGCGACCGACGAATGAGGCCAACTCCACCGCGCGATTCTATCCTGTCCGTCCCCGTCCGTCTTGTGTAAAAGAGACAAAAAAAAGCGGCCCAGCGCTTGGCCTCAAACGGACAAATGTCCGGATTTCGTCCGTTTTCGACCCATCCCGGCTCGGTTTGGGGTGAAACGGACGCGCGCGGACGGCTGCGACGCACGCCCTTGTCCCTTCCGTGGCCCGCCTGTCGGGAACACTAGCAGTCCCTTCACTCCCAACGCTTCACCCTCTCTCCCCGCCCCGCCCCGCCCCGCCGCCGGCGCCGCCCCTATTCTCCGGTCGCCTCCTCACCGCGCAGCCCCCCGCCGTCCATGCCAAACCACGTATCGACATGGCCGCCACCACGCCCGCGCTTTCGCCGTAGTTTTGGTCGTTTATTGGGGGAGGTTTGGCC
This sequence comes from Aegilops sharonensis, assembly GCA_904067115.1. Lineage (NCBI taxonomy): Eukaryota > Viridiplantae > Streptophyta > Magnoliopsida > Poales > Poaceae > Aegilops > Aegilops sharonensis. Next base: position 108,111,012 of record LR880968.1, on the reverse strand, counting down.
GTCGCCGTCCTTGCCGGTGGCGGAGGGGACACGACTGCCGGCGACGGACCACGGCGTCCGAGGTAGATTCCGCCGAGAGCTCCAGAGCAGCCAGTAGCCGGCCAGCCGGCCGGCAACCACCCCTGCTGCGTCGAGGTGATCATCGCGGCCTCTTCGCCACCACGACCGCAAGGTGTTCGACCTTTTGCCATCAAAGGTATGGACAGTGGAGACGAGTTTTTCTTTCATCACTTCCTTTGTTCATCGGACGATCCGTCGTCGGATGATGAAGCTTGTGGTGGCTGCACTGGTCGTTCACGACCATATTCAACGGCAGCTTCCTCGGTACAGGGGGTCACTCCCTGGCCGTGCTCCCAACCTGAACCGCAACAGGGAGAGAGGCCACGCCCTGCTCTATGCCGATTACTTTGCCAACACCCCGCTCTTCAAGCCGGATAAATTTCGTCGCCGTTTTCGTATGGCAAGGCATGTGTTCAATCGTATCCGAGAGGGAGTGGTTGCTCATGACCCATACTTCGAGTGCAAGACGGATGCCCTTGGCAAGCTTGGATTCTCCTCTTACCAGAAATGCACCGCGGCCATCCGCATGCTTGCATATGGTATTCCAGGCGATCTGGTGGACGAGTATGTGTGTATGAGTGAGACAACATGTCTGATGTCAATGTACAAGTTTTTCCAGGCTGTGATCGAGGTGTTTGGCCCAGAGTACTTGAGGCAGCCAACTGCCGCTGATACAGAGAGATTGTTGGCGATCAACGCAGCTGGATGCTTTCCAGGCATGCTTGGCAGTATAGATTGTATGCATTGGGAGTGGAAGAACTGTCCATTTGCTTGGCAGGGCCAGTACAAGGGGCATGTTAACGGGTGCACTGTCATATTAGAAGCGGTGGCATCGCAAGATCTTTGGATATGACATTCTTTCTTCGGTATGGCAGGTTCTCACAATGATATCAATATGCTGCAGCGTTCTCCAGTCTTCGCGAGGCTTGCAGAAGGCCACTCCCCACCTGTCAACTTTGAGATCAACGGCCACTAGTACAACAAGGGATACTATCTAGCAGATGGTATATATCCTCAGTGGTCAACTTTTGTGAAGACAATCTCGAAACCCCAAGGTGAGAAGAGAAAGAGATTTGCCCAAATGCAAGAGAGTGTTAGAAAGGATGTGGAACGTGCTTTTGGTGTGCTTCAATCCCGGTGGGGTGTCGTACGAAACCCTGCACTGTCATGGGATGAAAAGAAGCTTTGGGAGGTGATGATTGCTTGTGTGATCATGCACAACATGATCGTCGATGACGAGCGTGACGAGAGTATCTTCGACCAAGGATTTGATTATCAAGATGAAAGTATTGAGCCCCTGCACCAAGACCCGGCCACATTTGAATAGTTTGTCCAATTTCATCGTGAGATGCGTGATTGGCACACTCATTTGAATCTTCAAAATGACTTGGTTGAGCATGTCTGGGATCACTTTGGCAACCAATAGATGTATTGGTCCAATTTATGTTTAGTCAAGACAATTTCGATTTGGTTGTAAAACTATTTTATTTAAGACAATTTCAATCGGGTTGTAAAACTATTTTAATTTTTAGACAAATATTTAGGTTGGAAACTAGTTTTGATGCAAACTTGGGCATTTTTGGCCTTGACGGACAGGATGGGGCAAATGGATGCGGCCACGCGCTGGGTACACGGCCACCGCATCCCAAGGCAGACCCGGACACGACGCCAAATCCCTACCCAAACGGACAGAAACCGAACAAAATGGAAGTCCGTTTGAAGTCGCGCGGTGAAGTTGGCCTGACGGAGGAGTAAATCTAAGATAGCCATCGTGTTGACCGTGGAGAAACATTCGAACACTGACTGGTTCGCAGTGACTCATCCATCAGCTTGAGCTTATATATATATGTAGGTGCTTTGAGTTTGTTAGGGAGGACTCAGTACATGCATGTGCTTATTTTGACTTCCGAATATAGTGCACTATTCTTACTTCGCCCAATGATTCAGCTTTTACTATTTTTTTACTAATTGCTTACTGACAGCGGTGTCAGAGATAGTTACATAGTTATATCTTGTGCGAAAATCCATTTCTGCACCCGAGCTCATCTGCACCCGTGTCGACAAAAAAAAATCAAAACAAATACTAAAAAGATTCAAAAAAATCCAAATAAAATTTGTGTGGTAGAAAATTTGATGCGTAAGGCCCGCTCCAAATTTCAAGTCATTTGGACATATGAGCGGCTCTCAGCAAAAAAGACAAATTGGGGGTCTGAAAAAAATATTTACTGTTCATGTACTGTTTTGGCCCGATTTGTCTTTTTTTCTGAGAGCTGCTCATATGTCCAAATGACTTAAAATTTAGAGCGGGCCTCATGCATCAAATTGTCTACCACACAAATTTTATGTGGAATTTTTTGAATTTGTTTTGAATTTTTTACGAATTTTTTTCTAACCGGGTGCAGATGAGCCTGGGCACCAAAACGCCCTACTATCTTGTGCGTCTACCATGTTGAGAAGGTAGACCTAAAAATGTGACTGAATAACATTTTTATTGCAAGTCTTTGAAACCAAACAAACGGACGCCAAGCTCATGTCACACAATATAGTTCAAGAGGGGGGCACTACTGTGGTGGTTTGGTCGAAGAGCCAAGGTCTACTTGAGCTTCGAATTTCACAAAAATGAAATCGCAACTTTGATTTTTTATATAAAGACAACTTTGAAGTTTCTGAAAAACTATTGTAAAAAGAAAAACAATGGCGCGTAGATGCTTATCAAGATGGACTCTACATAGTGTAAAATGTGTAATCATCATGTGCATCCCATGGGTGACACTAGCCCATCACACCATTCACCGTTGGATTCACCCTTTCCATCCGATGGTCATCCGATGTTTGAGTGTTAGCAACCGATTAACAATGTGAATCACTGACTAATATTGTACTTCTTGGTTCAAAACTGTATGATTATAACATTCAAATGATGTCAGCAACGAAGACACGCTGCCACGAGGTGCAAGTAGTTTTAGTGTAGATGAAATCTATGTCCAGCTAAACTTTTTCTATATACAGGAGAGATAGAAAGATACTAGTTATTTGCCCCCACGTCCTCATCATTAAATTTAAGGAATAAAGATCTTACCATCCACGTCAAGATTTTTAGTGGCACACGCAATATTAGACTAGTGTTTTCAATTTATATAATTTGATTGCTGGACTTTACTAACATCTATGGACCATGCCAAAATGATAGGAAAGCTGAGTACCACAGTTGGCTCCATGGAATTCAGATTGAGGATGAGGCTGATTCGATATTTCTAGGGGATTTTAGTTTGATCAGAAGTATCAGCGACAGGAATAAGCTTGGTGGCAATTTACAGGAGCTTTTAGATTAATACTGTCATCAATGAATGAGGTGTAGTTAAAATTCCTCTAAAGGGCAGAAAATACACTTGCAGTAATCGAAAATTTGAATCTGAGCCCGAGCTCATCTGCACCTGCGCTCACGAAAAAAATCAAAATAAATAGTAGAAAAATTCAAAAAATTCCAAAAAAATTGGGGTGGTGGACAATTTGATGCGTGAGGTACGCTCCAATTTTCAAAACATTTGGACTTCTGTGCAACTCTCAGCAAAAAAGACAAATCGGAGGTCTGTAAAAATGTGTACTGTTCACATACTGTTCTGGTCTGATTTATCTTTTTTGCTGAGAGCTGCACAGAAGTCCAAATGTTTTGAAAATTGGAGCGTACCTCACGCATCAAATTGTCTACCACCCAATTTTTTTTTGGAATTTTTTGAATTTTTTTGAATTTTTTACGATTTTTTTTTTGACCGGGTGCAGATGCACCCGGGCACCGAAACGCCGTTCTCTTGGAGTAATACGCAACATTAGCTATATTATAAAAATTGCACTGGTTTCTTACTTCAGATTCTTCGATTCAAGCTTATTAAAATACCCTAGCTTTTCCTCTAACAATGACTACATCTGATCACATATCGTGTGTGATTCAAACTCAAATTATCATGCCCAAGAGCTAGATTTTCAGGATTGGAAATTGATGGATGGAGCATGAGAAGTTTATGCCTTTATTTTAATCTATATGGTTTCAATCCATTCATTTTGCAGATGCTGCCAAAGAATTTTTGCCAAACTATAGATTCCCATAAAGCAACTCAAAATTCGGGACATGTCTTTATCTTTGCTAAAAGATAAAATTGATGATACCAATTCCATTATTTCCATGTGGTTTGTTCACAAGCAAGTGATACTCATCAAAGATAATCTGCTTAAGTGCAGTTGGGTAGGCAATTCATGTTGTTATTTCTATGATCATGATGAAACAATACAACATCTTTTCATCAATTGCCCTCTCGCTAAGCTTCTTTGGCGTACGATTCATATAGCCTTCAACATAAGCCTTCCAGTTAGCGTCGACATATTATTTGGGGCATGACTTATTACTGCGGGATGTATTCAGATAGGAATATGTGCACTTTTTTGGGCTATATGGAATTGCAGGAATGATATGATCTTTAACAGACAGAATCTTTGAATTTCTTGCAGGTTACCTACAGAGCGTCCACTTGGATCCGTACGTGGTTGTTACTCACTCATACGGACTCCATGAAGTTTTTGGTTACTGGGTGCAATCGATGGAAGACGGTAGTACGGGCTATCTACAACCGGTTTAGATGGGGTCCACTAATATAATAGATGTTTAGTCGTCTTGTCCTGTTCATTGCCGGTTATGGCTTTGTTTATTTATTTTGTTTTTTGTGCTCCTTCTGCAAGCTATATTGCATTGTGAACCATTGTTTGCTAGACTTTTGATAAAATGAGCGCATACATCGTTTTGATGTAGAAGCTGGGGTCGTTCCTCCTTTTCAAATAAATAAATAAATTCTTCCAACCATAGAAACAAACTGAAGAAAAGGAACATATCTGTGAAGCATCCAACGTCAGCTGGATCAACCATTCTTACAGTAACACCTAAAAGTACACATAAAATCTACCCTGACAATGACAACTGAGAGTGTCTTCCACGAGATCACCAGCGTCTGTTTAAAAAAAGCGTCAACTGACAAATAAGTACAGTACAACCGAACGATCAAAGGAAATGCATGCATACCTTTTATTTTATCTTATCTTTCGAGAGGAAAAGAAAAGGGGACTGGAAATCTTGCATTCTCAGCTCGGTGGAAAATACTTTTCTCCTGCACTAATAATTACTCCTACTAATTAAGCTTTCTGTAGGAAGAGCACGTGCACAGGGATGGATAGGATAGGTTAGGCTTGACCAAGACTCTTCATCACATACATTCATTCTGTGTAGGATATCAATGCAGACTAATAAGCAGTAACTGCCGAGTAGTGGAGGCTAATCACCTTTCACCACAGCGCGTCAATGCACTGTTCTAAATACTGCCAAAATGATATTTTGAAGTTTTAAAAAATTCTGAAAAAAGTCTGCATGTTCATGTGGATGTATACTACACATGTGGATATTTCGACAATGAAATTAGCGAAAAAAGAAATAAGCTACTGCGTGAGCTGCACAAAAATGATAAAATCATGCTATTGGAAGAGGAGCAGTGCATGTACAGTTCACTACTTAGAAACCATTGCCTGGCTTACGTATTTACTTATTTCATCACCAAACTTATAGAATTTGTTTATTTATTTAAAGAAAAATGTTAATGTAATTTTTTGAACTATTCAAAATAAAATGCTCCAATGAACCCATGCTCCAAAAATCCACACTAAACGTCAATGCCAGTTTTTTTTCTTTACCGCGCATTAGAGAACAAAGCTGTAATGCAAATATTAATATAATAACTGTAAAATATCAACTCAAGTCGTCCATCCATAGTTGAGATGGCAGCTGCAGCGAAAATATCGGGGCTCCCACTTTTCCACGTTGCTAAAGTCTCACATAAAAAAGGGGATATGCAGAAGGTATTGCTCACCAAGAATAATAAAGTCTTCATGATTTACTCCGCCTTACGGTCTTTTTCACCGCACTTTTGTCAATCAATATGCCACTAGACTGACTTACGTCCATAGGATCAGGACAATTCAATGTGACTTGTCTGAGTTCTTTGATTGTGAAGTGCTTGTTGCACTAGCATGATAAAATAAAATCATAATAATAACCAGCGGGGTAATACGCATTTTCCATGCAGCGTGTGTGCAATTAAAATGAGTAGAATGGTCAAATGAATTAGTTTCTGAGCAACTGAAGTAAGAAAATTATATCATAACCACGCTAAATAATGTAGTTTTCTCTAGGCTAGGTGCCCATTAAATTAGTAAGGAAAAGAAAAGGTATCAAAGGGCATAAAATGAACAATCAAGCCAGGACAACGAAGCTTCAAATGTGAAATGAAATTTGTTTCTGCCTCTGTTTTCTTTTCAGATGATAAGGACGCCCTCCCCTCTTCCACACTCCGAAGAAGGAGGAAACGTAGAACAAACTTGTGGAAGTCAGCAGATCAAATGAGTATTTTGTTTATTGGAATGAGAATGAGTCTACTATTGCACTAGTCAATTACGACGCATCTACGACAAAAGAAATGAATGAACTGATTGTGGTGAGCCTCCTAAGTCTTCATCTCTCCCATAGATTGTTGGAGTATATTTTTGTCTCCATAGACCCATATTGTAGGCGGGAAAAAAGGAAAACAAAACTGAGAATATAAGCTAGAGATGCAGCACAAAGGGAGTCCTTGCCAAGAGCACCAATCTTGCTAGAGGCTTCAGGCGCATATCAATATTTTGCAAACTTCTATTTCTATGTAGTAATATTGGTAGGCATGTGAGTGTGACACTGGAAAAGAAATGAGAGGGATGAAGTCAGTAAATGTACCTCAGTATTGGCTGCAACATGGTGACCAGCTCCAATAACTAAATCTTATTGCACATCCATGATGTAAAGCCTAGGCAGGCAGTATCACGAACATCTATTTAATCTCCTAAAAAGATCTTGGCCGATTCTAACAGGTTCCCATTATTCTCTCTAGCAGAACTCTAGAATTCCCAGGCCTTCCTCTATTGGAACTTTGAAATTAAGAAAAAGAAGAAGAAATGTGTTATCTAAGAGCGGTTTTTCCTAGCGCGGGCTACATGATACTCATTATCACAGCCATTCATTGGTTCCTGTGTTTCATTTGGATGTGTGCACATTCCCAGAACTCAGCTGTTGCGCCATTCGCTCAGTCCTTAATTCTTTGCCGCGATGACTACTAAATTCAAAAATTGGATGGGGCCTAGTAGGCCACTGTACACGACATGACTTCACGTGTGTGCACCTACCACAGACTACCACTGTACTCGACCCGACTTGTTAATTCATTCAGCGCGTCATTACTACATTGCATTGCCGAAGATAACTGACAATTTGAACTAACTCATTCGTATGGCAGTAGGACGTTGGAGTGCAACCCGGTTCAGCTGATTTGCTTGGATCTGATGCAAGAAAAAACATTAGTACTCCTAATATTCCTGATAGAGTCCTAATATTCCTGATAGGGTCCACACAACTTATCATGCGTGCTGATTACCAAAAAATTTTAGTAAAATACTACTTGCTCCTCATATTTGCATGCATGCATGCATGCAAGCACACAAAATTAAATGTTATATCTGCATGATGATAGGCTGATTTCTCTCTCTTCTCTTCCCTACGAGGAGCGTGTTCTCCCTCCTTCCATTTCTCCTCCTTTAGCATGGCTCACAAAAATAAGGGTCTGTTTGGTTCCAATAAGTCATCTGACTTATAAGTCAGGTGACTTAAAACCAGTGACTTATAAGTCACGCCTGTTTGGTTGTCACCTGACTTATAAGTTATCTGATCACACCTTTCCACCTTGTATTTTTATGTAAAGGTGGTGGGACCCACACAAAAGATGGTGACTTATGAGTTTTAAGTTGGGGTGGAGCAACTTATGACTTATAAGTTGGGGTGACTTATAAGTTAGGTCTGTTTGGCAAAATAAGTCATTTTTTTTCACTTTTTGACTTATAAATTGGTGACTTATTTGAAACCAAACATGCCCTAAATTTATACGTATCTGTCACCTTTCTCCTCCCTCTCTCTCCCAACGAGGTACAGCCCTACTCTTTCTCACTCACATGTAGGCTGAGATAGACCTCCGACATGACAACAGCTAGCACTGCAGCCAACATGCACATGCATCTGTCCACTCTGTTAATCACCGGCACCCTGCTTTCTGCTGTGAAAGAGAGAGTGACCCAGCAGTGCGAGATGGAACCGAGGGGGGGCGGGTGGACCTAGGAGGGAATCTTGATACTGTTCATGTAGCCATGCCTTTTCAGACTAATCATTCTGTGGCTACAGGGAAACTACTGCTGATATTCACTAGTAGAAAACAGGGCTTTCGTCCAGGCCAATTTAGCCCATTAGTCCCGGTTCAATCCAGAACCGGGACTAATGTGAGCATTTATCCCGGTTCGTGCGGCTAAGGCATTAGTCCCGGTTCACCTGTGCCCTTTAGTCCCGGTTCATGCCTCAAACCGGGACTAAAGGGTGCGATGCACATTAGTCCCGGTTCATGCCTCAAACCGGGACTAAAGAGTAGAGCTTCAGTCCCGGTTTGAGGCACGAACCGGGACTAATGGGGTTGAGACCTTTAGTCCCGGTTCGTGCCACGAACCGGTACTAAAGGTTCCATTTACAAACTCTA
>LR880968.1:108066277-108078255 GCA_904067115.1 Aegilops sharonensis | reverse complement strand
TGAATAGGCGCTTTAAAATAATTACGGTTTAGGCTTGAACAAATGCGGAATAAATCTAGCGGTTAATTTGTCAAGAACAAAACCTAAAGCAACTAGGCTCACCTATGTGCACCAACAACTTATGCTAAGCAAGATAATCAACTATGTGATAGCAAGATATATGACAAAGAACAAAATGGCTATCACAAAGTAAAGTGCATAATTAAAGGGCTCGGGTAAGAGATAACCGAGGCACGCGGAGACGACGATGTATCCCGAAGTTCACACCCTTGCGGATGCTAATCTCCGTTTGGAGCGGTGTGGAGGCACAATGCTCCCCAAGAAGCCACTAGGGCCACCGTAATCTCCTCACGCCCTCGCACAATGCAAGATGCCGTGATTCCACTAAGGGACCCTTGAGGGCGGTCACCGAACCCGTACAAATGGCAACCCTTGGGGGCGGTCACCGAACCCGTACACTTTGGCAACCCTTGGGGGCGGTCACCGGAACCCGTCAAAATGCTCGGGGCGATCTCCACAACCTAATTGGAGACCCCGACGCTTGCCCGGAGCTTTACNTCCTCACGCCCTCGCACAATGCAAGATGCCGTGATTCCACTAAGGGACCCTTGAGGGCGGTCACCGAACCCGTACAAATGGCAACCCTTGGGGGCGGTCACCGAACCCGTACACTTTGGCAACCCTTGGGGGCGGTCACCGGAACCCGTCAAAATGCTCGGGGCGATCTCCACAACCTAATTGGAGACCCCGACGCTTGCCCGGAGCTTTACACCACAATGATTGAGCTCCGAACACCACTAACCGGCTAGGGCGCCCAAGCACCCAAGAGGAACAAGCTCAAGGGCACCAAGCACCCAAGAGCAATAAGCTTCTCAACTTGTAACTTCCACGTATCACGTGGAGAACTAAAACCGATGCACCAAATGCAATGGCAAGGGCACACGGAGTGCCCAAGTCCTTCTCTCCCAAATCCCACCAAAGCAACTAATGCTAGGGAGGAAAATGAGAGGAAGAACGAAAGAAGATCACGAAGAACTCCAAGATCTAGATCCAAGGGGTTCCCCTCACTTAGAGGAGAAAGTGATTGGTGGAAACGTGGATCTAGATCTCCTCTCTCTTTTCCCTCAAGAACTAGCAAGAATCATTGGAGGGATTGAGAGTTAGCAAGCTCGAAGAAGGTCAACAATGGGGAAGAATACGAGCTCAAAAGATTAGATCTCAAGGGGGAAGAAGACCCCCTTTTATAGGTGGGGAGAAAAACCAACCGTTATCCCCTTACTCAGCCTGCACGACGCGGTACTACCGCACGGAGCTGCGGTACTACCGCGGTCGGCCGCGGTACTACCGCTGCAGGTTGCGGTACTACCGCAAGTGCAGCACTGGCCAGATGAAGGCCTGTTGCACAGGGCAACGAACGGTAGAACCGCCGGAGCGGTACTACCGCGTGCCCCTACGGTACTACCGTAAGGCAGGCAACACTAGCCGCAGAGAAAGCACGGAACTAAAAAATTACTTCCGTACCTACTTCCGCCGAGGGAGGATCTGCGCAAAAATCCGGCACGGTACTACCGCACACGAAGAGCGGTACTACCGCGTAGGGTGCGGATGTAAAAATTACATCCGCCCATACTTCTGCTCATGCTGCTAATCCTGTCCAGAGCCCACGGTACTACCGCGCCCGCGGCACGGTACTACCGCGTAGGGCACAGATGTAAAAAATTACATCCGCCCCTACTACCGCTCGAGAAGCTGCGCCTGGCCTGAGGCCACGGTACTACCGCTCCCACAGAGCGGTACTACCGTGAGCACCTGCAGTACTACCGCGGTGGACTGCGGTACTACCTCTCCGAAGAGCAGTACTACCGCATATGCCCCAGATTAGCAACACTAGGAGTCCTTCATTTTGCAGAGAAGACAACAGAGGGAAACAATAAAACCAGAACTGCCATAACTTCTACAAATGAGCTCCGAATTGAGCAAACTCAAGCTTGTTGGAAACAAGACAACGAGTAGCATCGAAACAGCGACTGGATAAAGTAAGAAGAGGCAGAGGAGGTATGCCTAACAAACAAAGGAGTGAAACCTCCAACAGAGAAGAAACGACATATCCTCCAACATCGAAAACATCATAGAAGATGCATGTGAACTCCGTTTTCGATGAGCTCGAGCTTGTCATAAAAATGACCATAAGCTCCAAATCTCACAAGGAGAAGAACCAAACAAGAACCAAAAAAGATGATGCAAGGATGCAATGGTTTGAGCTCTCTACGAATGATACAATCAAGCTACTCATCGAGATCCCCCCTCGATAGTACGGCAATCGATCCTATAACCCGGTCTCCCAACTACCATCATGAGACCGGTAAAATAGAAAACCTATCAAGGGCAAACCTTTGCCTTGCACATGGTCCACTTGAGCTAGACGATGACGATCTTGACTCCCTCAAGTTGGACCACCTTTCTTGATTGCGTTGGCTCGATGAAGACTAGTTGATTGCTCCCCCATACTCCACTATGGGTGAGCCACTCTTCCGCTTATCTTCACAAGTCCATTGTCACCACAATGGACGGCAAGCTTCAAGCACTTGATCTCTTCGTGATGCATCACTTGAACTTGCACACCGCAACCTAACCCCACAAAGAACTCTCACGAAGACCATGGGTTAGCACACAAAGCTTAATGGACAATGCTTACCATGCCATGGGATCACTTGATCCCTCAGTACATCTTGTGCGCTTTGTGTGTTAATCAACTTGATTCACTCTTGACTTAGTTTTGATTAACCTTGATTCTTTCCAACTCTCTTCATTTGGATGATGTCTTGAAGGTAAACATGAATGATCACACAATCTTCTTCTTCAAGACATGCTTGCAATAAGCTCAACACTCACATGACCAATCTTTGGATAATTCCTTAATAGCACCTTGGTCAACACATAAACTCCTTGAAACCAACACATGGATTTCAAGAAATGCCTATGGACAAATCCTTCAAATATAACTCAATGCAACCATTAGTCCATAGATATAGTCATCAATTACCAAAACCAAACATGGGGGCACCACATGTTCTTTCAATTTTCATATATTTATATCTCTCTAGCAAAATCTTTTTTCTGCCATGCTCTAAAATAGATAAACTACCACAAAACTGGCCATGTCTAGATGATAAAATTTGCCACAAACACATAATTGTTTCTCTAAAGATCACGGAAAATTTAGAAACTTTGTAATGGTCACATGGCAAAAAAACTATGAATCTCAGTCTATAAATCAAGGGAAAATTAGGAAAAGATATAATGGTCACATGGCCAACTTAGAACATATGTATCCATGGCAAAATTTCATTTTGAAACATATACTCCCTCCTTGCCAAAATATAAGGCGCGGTCTGACTTTTCTGGTCTCCGTTGCTCAATTTTGACTAGGATTTTTATGTATTGTATGTGTATTAAAATAGTATACATACATATGAAATAAAATTGTTTTGCAGACAAATGTAACGATGCCATTTATACATGTTCAATCCATATACGTTAATATGTATTAGTAGTCAAAGTCGTGCATCGAAGACCATAAAAAGTCAATCGCGCCTTATGTTTTGGGAAGGAGGAAGTACAAAGTAATAAAAAAATTCCATGGAAATATAAAGTTTTGAAACATATGCCTCTAATAAAAGTTGCCACGAAAAAATTCGTTTCAAGAGTCAAGACACAAGTTTGTACTAATTTTAGTACAAAGTTGAGTCACTTATTTTGGGACGGAGAGAGTAGTTGCAATTGCAAAACTCATTTTCAAAAAATATGCATTGTGATGAAAGTTCCCCGCAAGAATCATCTTCAGAAACCCATGTGATTTTTTTCAATCGTAAAATTTTTAGACCGTTCAATCGAAACAGTTGTGAGATTTGATGATCTACGATGAAGTTGCCCAACAGAAAATGGTATTCTTGACGGCAAGCGACTGAGCATGTCATATTTATGCCTAACGAATTGTGAGCCTCTTTTTCACAGGGACGGATCTGCTTGCTGCTCCTCGCTAGCTGTCAATCTTAACCATATTCAGGGAAAAACATTTTAATTAGTTCGCACGCTTTTTGCGGGAAGCAAGCAAATGAGTTAGGCATACGGGAGTCGGGAGACCTAAGCTACTCACTCTGAACCGCTGCGTGCTGCTCCTCGCTAATTATCCCGTCACGTTAGCGGCCGTCAGGGCGACAGCCAGCTCCGTCACGACGTCCCTCCTGGCCGAATCACTAGAAGGCACTGGGCGGTGGCCTCGAGAAAACAGCACGAACTGTATTTTAATGTAGACAACCGTGTGAAGGTGTCGACGGTGGCCTCGAAGACGAGGTGCTCCTCCAAGATCTGGCGGTCGGCACGCATGGCAGCCATAGCGACCTCGTGCGCGCGTGCAGCCGCATGCTACTGAGCTCCACGTTATACTGCGTGCAAAATGGTTGTGGGCAGCGCTTAATTGGAGGAGGGGGACGGTGATTTCGGCGGAAGGTGTAGCGCCGTCGGTCGGGGCATGTGGGATGGGAAAGGAGGAGGATGGCGTGGGTGGGGTGTGTATTACCTGACCATATCGACGAGGCCACACAGCAAGAAGAAGGGTCGGCGGCGAGGAGGCCGCGTAGAAGAAGAAGGGTCGCCGGCGAGGAGGCGGCGCTGCAAGAAGGGTCGTCGACGAGGAGGCTGAGCTGCCAGTAAGCAGCAGTGAAGGTTTGAACTTGGAAAGCAAGGAGGAACAGTGGAAATGTGGCTTTTGGTGGGAGCTAGGGGGCGGGGAGATATATATTTCCGTGGTGGCAAAAAAATTTGCTCGGTGCCGCGAGAAACTGGCGCGCAAGTGTGGTTCAAGCAGGGGAGGTGGACTGTAGATGACGAAGCTTCCTGCGTAAGCCAGACAAGACGGTGCGCCAAGATATTTTACATCGCATCCCACATGATTCTTTCTAGTAAACAGTTTGTGGTATACCTGATTTTTTTCATTATGTTTTGAAATACAAAATGGTGTTACAGAGGGAAAGGATGGTGTTTGAATTGCTTTTATATTTACTATAGTGAACATGCAACTAGTACATGAGTGTCGTGTTTAAATTTGGAATTATTCCGGGTTCGTTTGGCATTTTATGCATTAATTGAGTTTCTCGGCATTTAATATGCATAATTCAAATTTGAACTACAAGCACATGCTCCGATATATCAAAGTTTGTTGAAAAATCGCATGTGTGTCTTTGGGTGAATTTCTAGGTCCCATTCACGAAATGGGAATGAAATTCAAACATCTGGGCGTCGTGGCTCGGCCGGAAAGATTGAGAAACTTGGTTTTTTAATTCCTGTAAATCTAAAACACGCCTGAAAATCATGAAACTTGACATGGTGTCATGACATGGCACCAACATGCTGCGGTAAATTTTTGGGGCGAATTGGGACAAGCTTTGGTATAAGCTTCTTGCAAAACCGGAGCTTCCTTCAAGAAGGCTTGTGGTTCCGAGAGGGACATGTCACCTCCGAAACGACATACGTACACTGCCTTCTCCCGCCTTATTTTTTTTAAACAGGCAGATTAGATCAAATAGAAGTATCGTGCTAAGTTTTGGAATTATTCCGGGTTCGTTTGGCCTTTTTTATACATTAATTGAGTTTTTGGGCATTTAATGTGCATAATTCAAATTTGAACTACAACACATGCTCCAGTGCACCAAAGTTGGTTGAAAATCGCATGTGTGTCCTTGGGAGAATATCTAGGTCCATGCAAAAAATGGGCGTGAAATTCGAACATCTGGGCATCGTGGCTTGGCCGGAAAGATTGAGAAACCTGGTTTTTTCTAATTCATGTAAATTCAAAACACGCTTGAAAATTATGAAACTTGGCATGGTGTCATGACATGGCACCAACATGCAGCGGTAAATTTTTTGGCCGAATTGGGACAAGCTTTGGTGAAAACTTCTTGCAAAGTGGAGCTTCCCTCAAGAAGGCTCGTTGTTCTGAGAGGGAACGTGTCACCTCCGTATGCGAAACAACATACGTACACTGCCTTCTCCCACCTTAATTTTTTTACACAGGCATATTAGACCAAATAGAAGTATCGTGCTAAATTTTGGAATTATTCCGGGTTCATTTGGCCTTTTTTATACATTAATTGAATTGTTGGGCATTTAATGTGAATTATTTAAATTTGAACTACTAGCACATGCTCCAGTGCACCAAAATTGGTTGAAAAATCACATGTGTGTCCTTGGGTAAATTTTTAGGTCCCATGCAAGAAATGAGAATGAAATTCGAACATCGGAGCGTCGTTGCTCGGACGGAAAGATTGAAAAACTTGATTTTTTTAATTCATGTAAATCCAAAACACGCCTGAAAATGATGAAACTTGACGTGGTGTCATGACATGGCACCAACAAGCTGCGGTAATTTTTTTGGCCAAATTGGGACAAGTTTTGGTGTAAGCTTCTTGCAAACTGGAGCTTACCTCAAGAAGGCTCGTGGTTCCGAGAGCAAACGTGTCACCTCTGTGTGCGAACGACATACGTACACTGCCTTCTCATGCCTTAATTTTTTTACACAGGTAGATTAGATCAAATAGAAGTATCGTGCTAAATTTTGGAATTATTCCGGGTTCGTTTGACCTTTTTTTTATTGAATTTCTGAGCATTTAATGTGCATATTTTAAATTTCAACTACAAGCACATTCTCCATTGCACCAAAGTAGGTTGACAAATCACATGTATGTCCTTCGGTGAATTTCTTGGTCTCATGCAAGAAATGGGAATGAAATTCAAACATCTGTGCGTCGTGGCTCGGCCGGATAGATTGAGAAACTTGTTTTTTAATTCATGTAAATCCAAAACATGCCTGAAAATCATGAAACTTGGCATGGTGTCATAACATGGCACCAACCTGCTGCGGTAATATTTTGGCCGAATTGGGACAAGCTTTCGTGTAAGCTTCTTGCAAACCGGAGCTTCTCTTAAGAAGGCTCGTGGTTCCGAGAGGGAACGTGTCACCTCCGTGTGCGAAACGACATATGTACACTGCCTTCTCCCGCCTTAATTTTTTTACAGACATATTAGACCAAATAGAAGTATCGTGCTAAATTTTGGAATTATTCCTGGTTCGTTGGCATTTTTATACATTAATTGATTTTCTGGGCATTTAATTTGCATAATTCAAATTTGAACTACAAACACATGCTCTAGTGGACCAAAGTTGGTTGAAAAATCACATGTGTGTCCTTGAGTTAAATTCTAGGTCCCATGCAACAAATGTGAATGAAATTCAAACATCTGGGCGTCGTGACTCGGCCAGAAAGATTGAGAAACTTGGTTTTTTAATTCCTGTAAATCCAAAACACGCCTGAAAATCATGAAACTTGACATGGTGTCATGACATGGCACCAACATGCTGCGGTAAATTTTTGGGCCGAATTGGGACAAACTTTGGTATAAGCTTCTTGCAAACCGGAGCTTCCTTCAAGAAGGCTTGTGGTTCTGAGAGGGAACATGTCACCTCCGTGTGCAAAACGACATACGTACACAGCCTTCTCCCGCCTTAGTTTTTACACAGGCCGATTAGATCAAATAGAAGTACCGTGCTAAGTTTTGAAATTATTCCGGGTTCGTTTGGCCTTTTTTATACATTAATTGAGTTTCTGGGCATTTAATGTGCATAATTCAAATTTGAACTACAAGCATATGCTTAAGTGCACCAAAGTTGGTTGAAAATCACATGTGTCCTTGGGAGAATTTCTAGGTCCATGCAAAAAAATGGGCATGAAATTCAAACATCTGGGCTTCGAGGCTTGGCCGGAAAGATTGAGAAACTTAGTTTTTTCTAATTCATGTATATTCAGAACATGCTTGAAAATTATGAAACTTGGCATGGTGTCATGACATGGCACAAACATGCTGCGGTAAAAATTTTGGCGAATTGGGACAAGCTTTGGTGAAAGCTTCTTGCAAATTGAGCTACCCTCAAGAAGGCTCGTTGTTCTGAGAGGGAAGGTGTCACCTTCGTATGCGAAACGACATACGTACACTGCATTCTCCCACCTTAATTTTTTACACATGCAGATTAGACCAAATAGAAGTATCGTGCCGAATTTTGGAATTATTCCGGGTTCGTTTGGCCTTTTTTATACATTAATTGAATTTCTGGGCATTTAATGTGCATAATTCAAATTTGAAATACTAGCACATGATCCATGCACCAAAATTGATTAAAAAATCACATGTGTGTCCTTGGGTAAATTTTTAGGTCCCATGCAAGAAATGAGAATGAAATTCGAACATCTGAGCGTCGTTGCTCGGCCGGAAAGATTGAAAAACTTGATTTTTTTTTAATTCATGTAAATCCAAAATACGTCTGAAAATGATGAAACTTGGCATGGTATCATGACATGGCACCAACATGCTGCGGTAATTTTTTTTGCCAAATTGGGACAAGCTTTGGTGTAAGCTTCTTGCAAACTGGAGCTTCCCTCAAGAAGGCTCGTGGTTCCGAGAGCAAACGTGTCACCTCCGTGTGCGAAATGACATACGTACACTGCCTTCTCCCGCCTTAATTTTTTTACACAGGTAGATTAGATCAAATATAAGTATCATGCTAAATTTTGGAATTATTCCGGGTTCATGTGGCCTTTTTTTAATTGAATTTCTGGGCATTTAATGTGCATATTCTAAATTTCAACTACAAGCACATGCTCCACTGCACCAAAGTTGGTTGACAAATCACATGTATGTCCTTGGGTAAATTTCTAGGTCTCATGCCAGAAATGGGAATGAAATTCAAACATCTGGGCGTCGTGGCTCGGCCGGAAAGATTGAGAAACTTGTATTTTAATTCATGTAAATCCAAAACCTGCCTGAAAATCATGAAACTTGGCATGGTGTCATGACATGGCACCAACCTGCTGCGGTAATTTTTTTGGCCGAATTGGGACAAGCTTTCGTGTAAGCTTCTTGCAAACCGGAGTTTCTCTTAAGAAGGCTCGTGGTTCCGAGAGGGAACATGTCACCTCCATATGCGAAACGACATATGTACACTGCCTTCTCCCGCCTTAATGTTTTTTTACACAGACAGATTAGACCAAATAGAAGTATCGTGCTAAATTTTGGAATTATTCCAGGTTCGTTTGGCCTTTTTATACATTAGTTGAATTTCTGGGAATTTAATGTGCATAATTCAAATTTAAACTACAAGCACATGCTCTAGTGGACCAAAGTTGGTTCAAAAATCACATGTGTGTCCTTGGGTGAAATTCTAGGTCCCATGCAACAAATGGGAATGAAATTCAAACATCTGGGCGTCGTGACTTGGCCGGAAAGATTGAGAAACTTGGTTTTTTAATTCTTGTAATTCCAAAAAAGCCTGAAAATCATGAAAGCTGGCATGGCGCCATGACATGGCACCAACGTGCTGTGATAATTTTTCTGTCCGGTTTGCTAAGGCGCACACATTAACAATCAACAAAGTCATTTTGGAACAAGTGTTGTCACGTTACAAATCAGAAACACAAGCATTATTGAAACCATGGGCGTTCTACTTACCAATTACGTGCCGCCACGCGTCCCTTTTTTTATTGGCTAGGAGGAGTCTTGCGGGGTAGCTATTTGAGTACGGGAGGCATGCGATCAGACCCCTGCGCGTGCTCATCGGGAGGAGAGCCCTTTGACCTCTACCCGCCGCACACTTTCCTCTCAACGTCTCCATTAATGGCGCCCGAGCCCTTGTTCTACGGCGTGGCTATATGTCTCACTGGCCTGAGATTAAGAGAGAAAAATGAAAATCTGAAAAAAAAAAGTTTTGCACGGATGTTGATGTAAGATCCGACGGACCTATATAGCATCGACTGCAACTTATAGCAAGCATGATGAATATAAGGACGATGACAATGGATAATAATTGTCTTACATATTTAGGAACATAATTTGAAAAAGCCACATGCGGCGACGCCCGAAATACACAAGGATAAAAGAAGAAGGAAGACAACGATCTGGCTCACTGATCTCTACTTTCTTGATGCGTTGCTGCAGGCCGCGGGAACTAGTCTCCATGGTGAGCGGCGATGAGCTCTTTCTTGTCTTCAAGATGCTGCTTGAGAGTATCCACGGATTCCTCCACCAGCCTTCTGCGCAGCATGGCATTCTCGTCCATTAGTTTCTCGACGATAATGCCGGTCCTCTTGAACAAGGCAGTGGTCTCCTCCTGCTGCTCCGCATTTTCGACGATCTTCGCCCTCAGCAGGTCGTGCTAGGCTAGGAGCTTCGCATTGCTCTCATTTAGTTGTCGGATGACGCTGGTAGCCTGTTCAAAAGAGGCTTTCATGTCGTCATGCAACCTCGCCCAGCCAGAGATCTGATCCATCTGGCTATGGACGATCGCATGCATGCGCCTGTAAGAATCCTCACCTGCCTGCGAGACATTTTCCTAGGCTGACGCGGCGCGGGAGGACATCTCTGCTGCATTAGTGGTGCGGCGGGACATCTCTTATACTTCCGCGGAACGGTCGGGCTAGTCTGTTGCATCAACGGCGCGGCGGGGCCTCTGTGCTGCTACGGCCGCGCGGCAGGACATGCCGGCTGCTTTCGCGGCGAGGCGGGACATCTCTCGTGCTTCCGCTTCCATGCTCGCATCTCCCTGGTGGCAATCTCTCGTCCCAGAACTCCCGCTGGCCATGGTAGACGCAAGGGAACGATGATGAATGACTTGTTTGTTTTTGGGGATGAGGAGTTGAGAAGAAATGTGCAGTCATCTTGGATGTAACGCCCCGGATTCGATGCGCCAGGTGTCCGCCAGTTATTCGTCGGTGTTGCCATGTCATTTGCTTGCGTGTTGCACTTTGCCATGTCATCATCTGCATTTCAAATCATGTCATCATGTGCATTTCATTTTGCACACGTGTTCGTCTCATGCATCCGAGCATTTTCCCCGTTGTCCGTTTTGCAATCCGGCACTCCTATGTCTCCCGGCGCCCCCTTTTACCTCTTTTTGTGTGCGGGTATTGAACGTTCTCAGAATGGACCGAGGTTTGTCAAGCGGCCTGGGTATACCACCGGTAGACCGCCTGTCAAGTTTCGTGCCATTTGGAGGTCGTTTGATACTCCAACGGTTAACTGGGTAACCGTAAAAGCCTCCTTCTCCTTGCAGCCCAACACCCCTTCCAAAGTGGCCCAAAACCCAGCAAACTCCCCTCCATGCTCTCGGTCGTTCGATCATGATCGCGTGGCCGAAAACCGCACCTTATTTGGACTCTCCTAGCTCCCTCTACCTATAAATATGTGCCTCTCCCGAAATTCGCGGATCAATTCTACCCTAACCCTAGCCTTCTTCTTCCTCCGCGCGCCGGACGCGTCCGTGCCACGCCGGACACGTCCGCCGCCGCCCCCTCGCCCAACCAGGGGACGCCACGTCATCCCGCCGGTCCTCTCTCTCCTCCTCCGCCGCGCGGGCCCGCGAGCCCGTCCAGGGCCCTCCCGGCCCGAAGCCGCCGCCGCCGCAGCCCGCGATCGGGCCCGACCGCGCCCGCCAGCCGCGCTGCCCGCGCCGGCCGCGGCCGGCGCCTCCCGCCGGCGAGCGCCGCCCCGAGCGCCGGCCACCGTGCCCCGGCGAGCCCGAGCCGCCCTGCCGCCGTGCCTCGCCTCCCGCCGGCGCCCGGATCCGCCGCGCCGCCCCTCGCCGCCCTCGGTCGCCGCCGCCTCCGCCCGTCCACCGGAGCTCCTCCGCCGCGCCGGCCGACGCCGCCCCGCGCCGGCGAGATCCGGCCGTGCCTCGTTATCCGTGCCAAGGGTTGTCTTCTCCCTCTCCCCCGAATTCCCTAAGTCATTTTCCGGTCATAATTTGTTGCATTTTCATCATGCCATAACTCTGCATCCGTAGCTCCGTTTCGTGCGTGTAATATGTCAAATTATTCGCCTCGAAGAGTAGATCTTTTCATCTCATTGCATCATTTTCAGTTGAGCTCATCTTG
>LR880968.1:108041539-108053037 GCA_904067115.1 Aegilops sharonensis | reverse complement strand
TGTATTTTTGTGATCTCTGTGGTGACTAGCACAAGCATGCAAACTAGGCTTCATGATGTTGCTGTTTTCAGCCTCTGTTCTGCTGATATTTTTATGCCATGTAAACTTGATGCTACCGAGAGATACATGCTTATTTTGAGATACTTCAGTAAGGATGTTTTGAACATATGGTTATTGTCTATCCATCCATGCCCTTGTTTGCAATTATGGAGTGCCATAGCTTGAGTCAACCGAGCTCTACTTTTGCTATAAAATGTTTCCTGGCAGATTGTTTACATGTTATTCAATTTTGCCAAGGTTGTTGTAGTTGATCCGTGTATGCTATGATGTTGTTCTTGCCATGTATAGCTTCTATGCCAGGTCTTCTTACTGTTGGTTGCCTTTCCATGCCATGTATTGCTCTGTGGTGAGAGGTTCAAGCTCACCAACATGCCTACTTATTGTTGTTCCTGCCATGTATGAATCTGTAATATAACTTGCCATGTTTACCTGGGTGCTATCATATTTTCTGATCCTTTTTGACTCATGGTCAGTAAGGGACTTTTGTTCTATGCAATTATTATATTCATGCCATGCCTTTGTTTGCCATGATAAGTTTCTGTAACATGTTGTTTGATAGCTCTAAACATTGCAACCTGATGTTATTTCTGCTAAAGTCTGAAACTATTATTATTTGCAATCTTGCCATGTGTTTTTGAGCATGTTCTAGTGATTTCTGGAGATAGCTCAGTGTTCATGTTTTGTCATGATTTACCTGTATATCATGTCCATGCCTTTTGTTATCATGTTAAGATGCTGTAGCTGGTTGTTTTGGTGCTTGCAATATGCATAGTTGCTGTTTTGGACAGATTGTTGTCATGTCTTGTTTCATGCGTATGTATTGAACCGTTGCTCCGTTTTGAGTGTGCTCTATATGAAACTTGCTTAGAATTGCATGTAGTTTCATATTATAATGTTGCATCCATGTTTTGAGGTGTTTGCTTGATGTTTGTATGNNTAGCTCTAAACATTGCAACCTGATGTTATTTCTGCTAAAGTCTGAAACTATTATTATTTGCAATCTTGCCATGTGTTTTTGAGCATGTTCTAGTGATTTCTGGAGATAGCTCAGTGTTCATGTTTTGTCATGATTTACCTGTATATCATGTCCATGCCTTTTGTTATCATGTTAAGATGCTGTAGCTGGTTGTTTTGGTGCTTGCAATATGCATAGTTGCTGTTTTGGACAGATTGTTGTCATGTCTTGTTTCATGCGTATGTATTGAACCGTTGCTCCGTTTTGAGTGTGCTCTATATGAAACTTGCTTAGAATTGCATGTAGTTTCATATTATAATGTTGCATCCATGTTTTGAGGTGTTTGCTTGATGTTTGTATGTATTTTGTATCAATGCCATGTTTAACTTGTTTTGCTCATATCTTCTAGGCCGTAGCTCCGAATTAAATGAACTTTATATGTAACTTGACTAGAATTTCGTGTAGATCATCGTGATGCATCTTAACTTGCTGTTTAACAACTTGAACATAAGGTTTATTCAGATCTGGACCAATTTCGAAATTTGCATATGAGGACTTACCGGAATTGTTCTATGTTGTTCCCGGCCTCATTTAAACTTGCTTTGACGTGTTGGTCTTGTATGCATCATCTTTTGCCATGAGTAGCTTCAGGTAGCCTTGTCATGCATCATGCTTGGTTGAGCATCATGTCTTGTTCAAGTGTGGTGTGTTTACTTTGTTGTGTGCTTCTTCTTGTTAGTTCCCGTTTCGTTGCGATCGTGAGGATTCGTTCGTCTACGCTTGGTTCGGCTTCATCCGTTCATCTTCTTTATGGACTCGTTCTTCTTCCTTGCGGGATTTCAGGCAAGATGACTGCTACCCTGGATCTCACTACTATCATTGCTATGCTAGTTGCTTCGTTCTATCGCTATGCTGCGCTACCTATTACCTGTTTATCAAGCCATCCCAAATTGCCATGTCAGCCTCTAACCTTTGTCACCCTTCCTAGCAAACCGTTGTTTGGCTATGTTACCGCTTTGCTCAGCCCCTCTTATAGCGTTGTTAGTTGCAGGTGAAGATGAAGTTTGTTCCTTGTTGGAACATGGAGATGTTGTTCCTTGTTGGAACATGTTTATTTGTTGGGATATCACAATATATCTTATTATTAATGCATCTATATACTTGGTAAAGGGTGGAAGGCTCGGCCTTATGCCTGGTGTTTTGTTCCACTCTTGCCGCCCTAGTTTCCGTCATATCGGTATTATGTTCCCGGATTTTGCGTCCCTAACGCGGTCGGGTGATTTATGGGACCCCCTTGACAGTTCGCTTTGAATAAGACTCCTCCAGCAAGGCCCAACATTGGTTTTACCATTTGCCTCACCTATGCCCTTTTATTTCCCTTGGGTTTCCGGAGCCCGAGGGTCATCTTTATTTTAGCCCCCCAGGCCAGTTCTCCTCTGAGTGCTGGTCCAAACCGAGCGATGTCCGGCGCCCCCTGGGCAACCAGGGTTTATGCCAACCCGTCGTCTTGCTCATCCGGTGTGCCCCGAGAACGAGATATGTGCAGCTCCTATCGGGATTTGTCGGCACATTCGGGCGGCTTTGCTGGTCTTGTTTTATTACTGTCGAAATGTCTTGTAGTCGGGATTCCGAGACTGATCGGGTCTTCCCGGGGAGAAGGAATATCCTTTGTTGATCGCGAGAGCTTATCATGGGCTAAGTTGGGACACCCCTGCAGGGTTTGAACTTTCGAAAGCCGTGCCCGCGGTTATGTGGCAGATGGGAATTTGTTAATATCCGGTTGTAGTAAACTTGAAGCAAACTCTTCTAAAATACACCAACCGTGTGCGTAACCGTGAGTGTCTCTTTTCGGGGTTGATCGAGAGGAGAACATGGTTTCTGGGTTATGTCTGACGTAAGTAGGAGTTCAGGATCACTTCTTGATCATTACTAGTTGACGATCGTTCCTTTGTTTCTCTTCTCGCTCTCATTTGCGTATGTTAGCCACCATATATGCCTAGTCGCTGCTGCAACCTCACCACTTTACCCCTTCCTTTCCCATTAAACTTTGCTAGTCTTGATACCCATGGTAATGGGATTGCTGAGTCCTCGTGGCTCACAGATTACTACACCAACAGTTGCAGGTACAGGTTTCGCGATGATCATGACGCGAGAGCGATGTTTGCTTGTTTGGAGTTCTTCTTCTGCTTCTTCTTTGATCAGGGGATAGGTTCCAGGTCGGCAGCCTGGGCTAGCAGGGTGGATATTGTTTGAGTTTCTGTTTATGTTTCATCCATAGTCGGATGTTGATCTTGTATATGATGTGTTGATGTATTCTTGTGGCATTTGTGCCTTATGTATGTATCCCCATCTATTATGTAATGTTGATGTAATGATATCCATCTTGCAAAAGCGTTTCAATATGCGGGTCTATCCTTGGTGGGACCGTCGAGTTCCTTTTGGATAGGGTCGCATATTGGGCGTGACATTGGAGTAGTAGTATTTATAAACAAGTACTAATACGCTCCTAAGTGTGAAACTGTTTAGGTTTTGATCGATGTGAACAGGTTTGCAATTAAATATAGTGTGGCAGTAATTTGGAATGTGACGGGACGCGTGCTCAAAATTTATTGATGGTTATAAGTGCGGCAGTATTCCCGAAAGGCGTAACGTGGGCACACCTTCTTGGCCGCGTACGTGGCGTTTGCACCATAAGGTGCATCGTAATAGGCAATATCAGCACACGTCTTATTCCAACAACCGTGCATGCTCGTTATTACCATCGTGCACGCTTCTTTTAATTAGAATGTGTTTGCCTGTCTAGCGCGCACACGTTGATCTCTCTAACTGTTTCTGTTTGTTATGGCTAATCGCAAACAGTTCATCCGTGTGAAGTGTATGCCATCAATCGCAGACACTTTGATCTGGCTGACCCATTTCTATTCTGTTGCCTAATCGCAAACAGTTAATCCTTCTGAAGCGTATGCCCTCAACCGCACGCACCATTGTCTAGCTGCCCGTTTCTATTGTTCCCCCCCATCACAAACAGTTCACCCGAGTGAACCGTATGTTGTATATCGCACACACCTTCATCTGGCTGCCCGTTTCTTTTGTTTTGTCTCATCGCAAATAATTCATTAAACTGAACCGTATGCCCTGCATCGCACACGCAATATCAGAACTGTGTTTGATGCATCCTGCATCGCAAACGTTTTGCACATTTTTATGGTTCTTTTACATCACTGTTTGCGATTATTGCATTGCACACAGTTTTATCGAAGGGTCTCTGATCGTAGTGTCGCGTTAGCAGCAACCTGCAGTAGTGCAAGTTGACATATTTTTGTAGTGGTAGTAATATTGGTAGGCATGCGAGTGTGACACCGGAAAAGAAATGAAAGGGATGAAGTCACTTAATGTACTTCAGTATTGGCTGCAATATGGTGACCAGCTCCAATTACTAAATCTTATTGCACATCCATGATGTAAACCCTAGGCAGGCAGCATCACGAACATCTATTTAATCTCCTAAAAAGATCTTAGCTGATTCTAACAGATTCCCATCATTCTCTCTAGCAGAACTCTAGAATTCCAGTCCTTTCTCTATTGGAACTTTGAAATTAAGAAGAAGAAAAGGTGTGTTATACCATGACCTCTTAAATCTCTACACCTTGCTTAATACTCCCTCTGTAAAGAAATATTAGAGCATTTAGATCACTATTTTAATAATTTAAACACTTTTATATTTATTTACAGATGAAGTACTATAGTGGGAGCTAATCATTTTCGATCCAAGAGAAGTAAGACCGAATCAACGCCAGTTTTTTTTATGACACACTGGAGAACAAGCTGTGATGCAAATAATGATTGTCAAATATCAACCCGCGTCATCCCGCTTACTTGAACGGCAGCAGCGAGGAACAAGTCCCACATATAAACAAACAAATATGCACCGCAATGCAAGGTGCTGATTTTTCAGAAGGATGAAGGAAGCTGACGGCTTGATAATGAAGCCCTAAAAAACAATAACCAGTGGCAAAGATCTGAAAGGGAAAGATACTGTGCCACGCAATTCCACGCAGGGACCGAGCGAATATAGTATGGTGCTGCTTACCGAGAATAGTAAGGCATTCTTTTAACGTTTTGCCCCTGAAAATACTATTTTCGAGTTGTACTTGTTCTCTCGCTTGTTTCAGTCAACAAGCAACTAGACTAAGTTACTTTGATGAATAGGATCAAGACAATTCAGCGTCACTTGTCTCAAGCAGATCTCTGATTCCATAAGCGCCTGTTGAGCTAGCCTAGTAAAATAACAATAATACCTAAGCAGGATGTCATGTTTGATTGATTCAAATAAGTATACATGTCCGCTATCATTAAACAAAAATTGCTTCACTTAATACTTGCCGATTATACGGCTCTTCCAGTACAAAGATTTGATTATTTTTTTGTCACTTTCATGGAGGGTCATTATACCAACGTTACACAGATTACTACTGGTTGGGGCGCCATCCTGTGAGGCCACTTGGAAGAAGTTGTGCGCACGTTTTTATTTAGGGAAACGTTTGTAGTCGGCGCGCCGGCCGAAGCTTCGGCCGGTCGCGCGCGACCCGTTCGATACTTTTTCATCGTGTGGCTAGCCAGGCATGTGGCCTCTCTCCCGTGGTGGGACGCGTGGCTGATGGGCCCACCAACCGCTAGCACCAGGCCTTATCCTTTCGTCTAGGCTTCACATCCATTCATTTTTCTCGCCATCAATGCCCGCGGCTCCGGCGAGCATGCTTGCCACCTGCCCCTACGCTGCTCAGGCGAGCGCTGCTCCCCACCTGCCTCGCGCTGCTCCGGCGAGCACCGACTCCACCTGTGCTGGAACAGCTGCTACATCGCGAACAAGCGGATGAGATGCTGGAAAGCCTCGGTGGGAGCTGCAAGCGGGGATTTTTTTGCTACAACTGGTGTTTTGTTCTGCTGGAATCAGCAATATTTTTTGCTATGATCCAGATTTTGGAAGTGCTTTTTTCTGGAACAGTCTAAATTTTTGCTGGAACCGGCGAACCATTTTGCTACAACCGTGTTTGGTTTTTGTTACTACCGGTGTTTTTGTGGATTTGTGCTACATCCATCTCCATGACGTCGTCTGTTTTTCCAGTTGATTTTTGGCTACAACCATGCTATATTTTGTTGGAGCCGAAGACAAATTTTGCTACATCCAGCCACGGCGGCGATGGCTTTTTTCTTCGATGGGATCGACAACCAATTTTTGATACAAACAACGAGCAGTTTTGCTTCAACCAACATCTTTTTTAGCTGGAATCATTGGATTTTTTTGCTGGAGCATATGCTTTTCCAGAGATGCAAAGCTATTTTTGATACAACTGGCAAGAAATTTTGCTTCAAGCAATATCTAATTTTGTTGGAACCAGAAATTCCAAAGCTGTGACAAGCCAAGCTTCAATTTGTTTTTCATTTTTTGCTACTACCGTTTTCTAGTTTGCTGGAAGCATCACATTTTTTTGCTACCACCCGTTGTTTTTGGATGCGAATCATGGCGTCGTCGCCATTGATTATGCAAGGGCGAGCGAGAGAGGTGAGGGGATGTGAAGCACCACCGAGCAGCGGAGCTGCAACCAGCAGCTCACCGGCGTCGAGCGCCTTGGCGGGCGGACGGGCTGACAAGCGCTGGTGGCGCCATGGCCGGGACGGCGGGCGGCCAGGGCGACGGGTGCTGACCGGGGCGACGAGCGCCGCAGCGGGCAGCCAGGGCGACGGGCGCCGACCGGGGCGACGAGCGCCGCAGCGGGCAGCCAGGCCGACGAGCGTGGGTGGCCCCATGGCCGGGGCGACGGGCGCCATGGCGGGCGACAGGGGTGACGGGCGCCGCAGGTGAGACGATCAGCATAGAAGGATGAAGTGAGGGGGCACATCCGACGGCTAGGCGCGTAGGATCGTACGGTCCTGCGTAGACCGGCCAAATCGTTGCGCCGGTGCGCCGGCGCAGAGTAGTGCCCTTTTATTTAAAAGGAAATACATGAGGTCCTCACCTCCATCTAAAAAGATATGTCAAAAAAAATCCTCATCTTCATCTACAACTTTATATTTCAAAAGTTTTCTCACCGCGGCCAACCAATTTGCACCATGTGACATAAGTGATTGGCCGCCCTTCTCCCGACGCTTATTACACAGATAATGATTAAGAAGTAAGAGAAGATTGATTGCTTAGCCTATAGTGACCTAAATCAACCACACCATACGTCCATATCCATTGCTCTCAATGCGTCCTAAATGAATGATGTCGTGTTTCTTAAAGTAAGGAACAGAAACTTGTGAACAATATCGATCCGCGTAAGTAAGCCAAGTTCTAAAAGTAGAAGCTTACATTAAAAATCATATTTCTTCCCCATCCCTTTCTTTCATTTAATAACTACCCACCATTAACTAATCGAGAAATCTAGGCACGTACGATCGTTCTCGTCTGATTTTTTTTTCCTTCGATCGGTATTTACGATCGCTCCCGCTCCCGACCGCTCCCGATTCAGAATTTCCGCACCTTTTATTTTTAATTTCGGTAAAAAAAATAGGAGGGCAAGGGGAGTCGAACCTGGGATCTAACAGATCCAGCAGTATTAGAAATCTACCAGCAACCACCTAAACAAACTCTATGTTGTGATTTGATTCATGTTAGATATTTTTCATACCTTCATGTTGAGGCAGACTCTTCTACTACAGATCTGTTCGAGTGTTAGTAACTTTTTACTTGGGCAAAAATATTTGTTGTGCGTGTGTTATCACGGTGTTTGTGCGTGAGTTATCAGGTTCGTGCGTATAAATTATCATGTTCTTTACATCGGTGCATGAGTTATCAGATCTGTGGTGCATGATCCTTGGGCGAAAAGTTCTAGAAATATGCCCTGATAACCTAGTGCAAATAGCATGGTAATTTATGCAACTAGACAACTGATAACTTACATGCAACACATTTGATAACTCTTTACCCATGTGAAAAACGTTACTGAAACATGTCCCGGTAACTTTTTGTTGTCGAAACATACCCCAGTGTGAAGTTACCACTACCACATGCTAAAGTTATCGTGCTTCTCATCGTATAGTCATTAACCTTCTCATATTATAGTTATCAGGCTTATTATAGTATAGTTATCATGTTGCTCAAGTCATAGTTATCACACTGGTCATGCCAAAGTTACCAAGCAAAAACAATTATTATCGCTGATATAACAGAAAAAAGAAAGGTTAAAATAACCTTGTTTATATTCAATAGATAACAACTAAGGGTGGTTGAGTTGGTTATTGGGCTCAAACTCTAATGAATAGACCTGGGTTCAAGTCCCCTTTCCAGCACTTTTATTTTCTTTTCATATTATGTATGTAGCCAAAAAACCAGAAAAACCGCTGGCGATTTACTATTGGCGTATACGGTTTTCGAGAGAAGAAGAAAAATCGGTGGAATCAAGCGTGCGGATCGCGAGAGGAAGCTGGGTTACGGTCGTGCGGATCTGTCGCTAACGACCAGTCGATTGGTCATTAGCACAGTCCTTAACTAATCAACTGATAGTGGTTATTCCGGCCTACAGGCTACAATTGCAACGGATGGAGTATGTTGTATTACTGGTTGTACGCACGACAAAATCAGGCGTCCTGGACTTTGTATCATGTCTTTGAAAATCAATAAAAAGATGCAACAGAGTCCTGCTGTTTCTCTAAAAAAAAGAAAATCAGGCGTCAATTAACTATTGGAAAAGCTAAAATCCGGATGGCAGGATTTTAGCGACAGATCCGCACACATCACACGTCGTTGGATCCTAATCCTACGGTTGAGTTTACGTCCCGATCTCCCACTAATTCCGGGATCTCCCGCACGTCCACTTAAATTTTTCTCCTGATTAAGAGTAAATTACAGCTATAGTACCTAAACTTGATCCTAGGGTTCACTTTGGTCACTGTATTTAACAAAGGTCAAAATACGGTCACCAAGGTTGCCAAGACCTGTCACTCTACGGTCACCAGTACCGTATCCGATGTATTTCGTTGACGTGGAAAACACACCTCTCTCTCTCCTACCACTCCTCCCTGAAATTCTGTCGAACACCTTATCCGCATCCACCTGTGCACCGCATGCCGAGCTCCCACCACCACGACAGTTCTCCAACGCCGCCTTCTAGAGCTTCCGAAGCATCCCGTGGCACATTAACGATGATGCGTTCGTTCCTTAGTCCATCAGACACGAAATCTCCAACTCCCGCGCCACGCCCAACTTGGAGCTCATCACCGTCGTTGGCCGACCGCCGACGCCATGTTTGCAAGTGCACAGGTGCGTGCGTGGCCGATCGGCACCATGTTTGCTATTTCTTCAACAGTCTTCTACCTGGCATAGCTGTCGACCTGCACTTTCCCATCTCTCGTCCGGCCACGCCCCCACACCTCGTAGGCATACTCGCGGTTGGCGTACTGGTCGGCACGCCGGATGCCAGTTTGGGCCGGTCTTTGTTAAGAAGGATCCCATGGCGCAATGGTGCACACGTGTGGGGACTCGACACGGAGAGCTGTGAGGATGTCGGCCTGCTCGCGTACGGCTTTGCCCGGGTACACCTGTTCTTTCTGCCGCTGCGGGGCGATGGTGTCGAGCTCCACGGGTCGGCGAGGCTACAACCTAACCATCGTGTGCCTCACACTGAGCCGGGGAAACGCACAGAAGTCGCCGTGCACGGCGGCAGTGCTCTGTATTCTGAACACCATACGCGAGTTTGGCAATACTAGAGGGGATGTAGATTGCGGCGACGGCGGCGACATGGGCGCTCGCGGAGGTTCCTGGGTTGAAGAAGTGCTCTCCCTCGCGCACTAGGCAGATAAGGTAGACGTCAGAGGAACCGGGCTTTCCAGGAGGGGGCGGCTCGCAAGGGGATGAGGTGCGAGCCGACCTCGTAGTCATCTCGGAGCATGTCCAACAGGGTGAGCTCGTCCGGGTGCAGCGCACCGCCGTACTGCTCGACGAAGAGCGGTCTTCCACCTTGACGCAGATGGCATGGCGTGAAGAATGGCGGTGGGGAAGTAGAGGCTGTTGACAAAAGAGAGCCGAGCAGCCATGTGGTACATCGCCGCGGGCTCCATCGTCCATGATTGGTCGGCATACGCGGCAGGCGATGCTCAGGTTCACTTTATTCATCGGTACAGAGAGGGATGAGAAGAGGATGAGCTTACCACGTAAGCAAGTCAACGGTTAGGACCGGTCAACGTATACCACATCAGCAAAATACGTTGGATACAGTAGCGGTGACCATAGAGTGACACATTTACGCAATCTCAGTGAACCCTAGTGTCAAGTTTGAGTATTATAGATGTAATTTACTCCCTGATTGATGGCCACCGCTGGATAAAAGGGATCGAGAAAAATTAATTCATCAAAACGGTGACTCGAACCTGTTACCGATCAGACTAGGTACCAATGCCCAAACCATCGTACCAACTGAAGCTGTTTCACTTGTTCTTATGCATGTCTTTACTTGACTTAACTAGCGCTATAGAATAGAATGGTAATTTTTGGATCAGC
This sequence comes from Aegilops sharonensis, assembly GCA_904067115.1. NCBI lineage: Eukaryota > Viridiplantae > Streptophyta > Magnoliopsida > Poales > Poaceae > Aegilops > Aegilops sharonensis. The sequence goes on along the minus strand of LR880968.1, from coordinate 108,042,484 downwards.
CTAGATTTGCTGCTATTTTTGCTGGCTCTTGCCATTTACCCGAGCGCTAATGCTAGGTGATTTTTTGATCTGCAATTTCTCCACTGATTTTGTATCTTTTTTTTTATCTTACGTGCAAACACCACAAAAAAATTAACCCAGAAAAAAAAAGTTGTTGAATAATATACTCCCGACAATTCTGTATAAATAGCATGATAAAATACACATCGTTTACTTGATAACTTAAGTACAAACTAGACAGTAATTTTTGACCGCGTGATTTGGTGAGAATATACCCCGGTAACTTTCATGTAAATGCATGGTAATACACTCACGGCATGGTTGATAATTCTCACACAAACATCGTGATAACTTTTTGATCCAAGAAAAAAATTATTGACAATCATACACCGTTAACTTATATGGAAAAATAACATGTTAATAGCAGCATGTCGAGAAGGACTGGAGTTGGCCTTGCACCGGACGAACCTTCCAATTATAGTTGAGCTAGACAGTGCGGAGGCGGTGACGCTGCTCACAACACGCACGAGAGATAGATCGAGGCACCACATTCTCGTAGAGGAGATCCGAAGCTTAGCTGATACCGATGATAGAGAGATTTTATTTGCTCTCTGTAGCCGCTCACAGAATAATATTAGTCATGAGTTGGCCGCTTACGGTCGTCGTACCCCTCGTACTGTGGTGTGGCTTTCTGCTGGGTTGGACTTTGTTGTAAGCTTGGCTATGGCTGAGAAGCCTCCTTGAGTTATGAGATATTCTTTTTCTGCGCAAAAAAAATATGCGCACAACAGAGCTGATAACTTACCTAGCCGAAGTGTGATAATTTTTTGACCGGGGAAAACACCTGTTGAACTGCACTCCCCTAGTAACTCATGTGTACTATACACACATCGATGTTGATAACTTACTTAGCCCAGACATGGTAACTACTTTTGACTTAGCGCG
>LR880968.1:108030535-108041107 GCA_904067115.1 Aegilops sharonensis | reverse complement strand
AAAATCATGGTACCACACACACAACAGACCTGGTAACTCATACACAAACACCACGATAACTTTGACCCGGATGGCTTTGTTGAAAACATACCCCTGATAACTTTCGTGTAAATAGCTTGGTACTATATGTACCATATACATGATAACGCATGCACAAACACCGGTAACTTTGACCCAAGGAGGGCCGGTGGGGGGAGGTGAGGAAGTTGTTCGAAAACATACCCTCTCCTAATAACTTTTGTGTAAATAAAAAAGGTAATATATGCAGCGTAGACTTGATAATTCACTATAAACATCGTGGTAACTTTGACCATGGGGGATGAAGTTGTTTGAAAACACACACTCGATAATTTATGTGTAAATACTGTGATAATATACGAACCGTGGGCATGATAACTCACGCACAAACACCATGGTAACTTTGCCTCGGTAAAAAATGTTATTGAGAACATACCACGGTAACTCATGTGTGAACAACATGATAAGACACACACCGGAGCTGATAACTTACTTAGCTCGTGCCGGTAACTATTTGCACGAAAAAAAGGTCATCAGACCATATCAATATGAGATTTAGTTCCGTAGGTCTCGTCTCGGCAGAGTTTTTATATGACAATGATTTTTTGATCGGACCGACGATTTGATCTATAAACCGAAGTTTCGAAATATGGGAGAATATATGATGATACCAGATTTTCTTTCGTGTCCCTCTAATGCATGCACACATGTGCATGTGAAGGGAAAGTTAAAGGAACCATTTTCATGCACGGTAATTTTCTGTATAAACAATATGATAATTTATGCATCACAACATGATAAGTTATGTTGCAAAGGCGTGGTAACTTCTTACCTGAAAAAAAAGTCGTCGGAACATACCAATATGGGATCTAGTTTTGAAGGTCTCGTCGCAACGAATCTTTTACGTGAAAACGGTTTTTCAATCTGACCAACGGTTTGAACTACAAAACATTTTAAATTTTATACTTTAGATGAAATCTTTGCTGACATTAGTTTTTTTGTTTTTTTTGCATGCAGTGTTGTTTATTAGGGGAAAGACATAAAATTACAAACGCATGGAGCGGGTCTATGCGTCTCTGCGCCTACATGAGTGATTAGTGAAAATTAATTGTTTTGCTTTGGAAGGTCGCCGGAGGGAGGATTGTTAGGAACTTTTGCAAACGAGCGATTAGTTCGGATCTATCGCTAATAGTCCGTAAGTAGTGAGTGTGGTTTTGTGTAGCTGGAGCTACACGGTACCCCTTATCTTAGCCATCCATTTTGGCATCAAGATCCGTGCAGGCACATTTGTCATTTTTGTTTCTCTTAAACGAAACAACGTATAAACTTCACACTTTGCAGGACAACAAAACATTCTAATTACTACGTGGGAAAAAACTTTCAGATTTTTTCATGCATTTAAAATGCTAAAATTTATTTTTTTAATCAAAAAAATTCACATTTTGTATATTTATGTTGGTCCAAAAAATCTGAAAGTTTTTTCACACATTGAAGTTGTAAAGTTTGTTTGATCTGGAAAGTTTGAAGTCCATATGTTCTTTCATTTGAGAGAAACAAAAAAGAGAAATCTGCTTGTTGCAAGTTAGTTGAAGAGTACGGATCTCAAAGCAATGTTGAAGGGCTGAAGATAAAAGGTTCCATGTAGGACGAGCTACAAAGGAACTTTGTGTCCGTAAATATGGACATTAGAACAGTCCATTAACTATAGATTCACTGCCTAAAAATTTCTAACTTGATTTTCTTTACTATTCCGGATGTACTAAACTCGCTAGACATAAAATATCTACACAATGTTTTGGATGCACCCTTCCAATCGCCAGAATTAAGATGATTTCTACCGAGATGAACGTTAGAGCCGTAGGGTGTAGGTTATGCAGCAATCTAGCTATCTAAATGCCATAATCATCACCTGACGAACTAGAATCTGAAACGCGCAGCCTGTGACTAGCGAGTTCGCAAAGGTACAAGCAAAGCAACAAGTACCTTCACGAGTGAGCGTTGGCGGAGTTCCTTGGCCTGGTTGATTGCTTGACTGAGCCTCTACTGGCGGCGCGCTACAGATCGTTGTGCGCAAGGTTCGCTTCTACGAGATGCCAAGACAGGGCAGAGTGACACATGCCCTTCAGCCTGACTTAAATTGATTAATCATGTACGCCTATTTACTCTCTTACTGGATCATTAATGGCGCACGTTGCTGCGCCCATCCATTTTTTTAATAAAATGATTGTTATTGGTGAAACATTTTAACCAAGTTTATTGCAATTTAAGAAATTGGTAATTAATGGAAAAGATGCTATAGATAGATCTCAGTCTCAGAAGGCATAAGAATAAATCCATTGTTTTAACTTTCTCTGCATATAAAAAGGCATCACTTCCCTTTGTCTCGTATGATGCTAGGATACCAATCTAATATGTGAGTAATAAAGATATAGACACGTACTAAATTCTAAAACCAGTACCAAATGTAAAGCATACCATACAAACTAATTTAAGCTTCAAAATATAGGACTTTTGACTCTATGATAGTGTCAAAACATGTATTATATTTTGATACAGAGGGAGTATATTCCTAGAAGATAGTCCATAGTCCACATCTCCACTATGTCAGTGCAGGCGGAAGAGAAATGAAAAAGTAACTGGTGACACAAAAGTAGTAATTAAACCTGCTCGCCTCGAGCAGTCATCGACACATTCAGCTTTGCCCAGCCACATAAAAGCAAGATAGGGCATAAGCATTTCTAATTTTATTTTTTTGCATAAGCATCTTTCTTCCAACTCCACTTTTGCCATTCACCAAAATGGCATGGCCGGTATAATAATCTATCATAAGCCTGCACCATAGGTATTTAAGATCTGTGTTTGCATTCAACCAAATGGCAGGGCTCAGTTCATCAAGTGCAATATGATTAGTTGTGTTTGATTACAGAAACCTCGGTGGAAGAAAGCATTTACTGGGTGAATAGTGGAAATGGAAAAGTACATGATCTGATGTTTTCAAGCTCTCAACAAATGGATATGGTCAGCAGCGGACGGAAAAAAACACAAAGTGAAAGCCAACACAAGCCATAGGAAAAAGTCGTGTGCTCACCTCCACCTAGAGGTCAAACAAGATAAAGTTTTTATTGTTTTTGCAGGAGATGTTCCACTCCAAATCCTAATCGACTACATAATTAAGTCCTTTTGCATAAATGATTCCGCCTTCTAGTATATTTGGGTTGCCAGAATCTCTCAGGATGAATAGCCAATGGAGCTTGAAGCAAGATTCTGAAATATCAAGAAACACCTATACCACAAGCAGTAGCAAAGTTTACTCCAATGCCACCCACGAAACCAAAAAAAATCACCGTCGATAAACAAAACATGGAGATTGTGTACTTTGATTAATACTCTTCACTATTCAGATCAATAAACTATTTTCTTTTCATTTCTCGAGAGGATTATTCCAAATGATTCACATGGTTCCCTCTAGAGGACCTACATGCAGTAAGTGGAAAAACTGTAAGTGTATTGCATCCGCCTTGGGCAATTAAAGCTGACTTATGCTTAAATGAAGGAATGAGGTAACATTGAGAGACGACATTAGATATTCTTGTTAAATTATAGGAAGTATTGTGGCTGTAACAACTATTTATACATAAATACACTTTCTTTTTTGCACAAAAAACTTGGGTTACCACTATAAGTGAGTGGGCAGAGCAGGAGCTTACTTGGCTATACCTGGCTCTATTCTATCTGGAAATGGAGTGCCACAACAGCAAGCTGGATGCTGTCTGGATTTGGAGACAGACAAAGACAAGGAGGACAGAAGTGAGGATGCTGATAAGGTAAACCAGGATAAAGCAATAACGGAGAGAACATATAAACTCACTTGTAACTTGTGACATAGATATTACCTGGAGAAGCCAGTTCTGCATGACTGGCCGTGGAGCGAGAGCATGTGCACTCTTATTGACGGCAAGGATGCAAGGAACATCTTTTCAAGAACAAGCAACACTGAAATCTCAGGAAAATAAGGCACCTATGACTCAACCTGTGAACGGAAATAATATTATAGGAGATCACGTTCCACCGGGAGCAGCAACATTTGTTCATCAGAAATCCTACTTTTCCAATCACAAGCCGATAACAAAAAATGTTTAAACTGGTTAGGCACTAATTAACCAGCCAATCATCCTAGCTGGATGCTGTGATCAAGTGAGTATATCCATGCTCGGCTGGACTGTCAAACATATAAAACATTCACCACTGTTGTGGAGAGTTTACTCGTTTGTGATGCTTGCGAGAGAGGAATAGACTTAAATTGCCTTCAGCAGGATGGGAACGAAGGCATGTCTAATGCAGATTGGTATTGCCCAACAAGTGTAACGCATAGTATGGGCAAACCTCTGCCTCCAAAATATGGCAAGGTTACAAGAACAATTGTTGCACCGAACGCCAGTGGTGTTACTTCTTAGAGAGCTTCAGAAAATCCATGCACAAAAGATAATAGTGAAAAAGTGGCAGCAAACAGAAAGTTCTATCAATCAGTACTCCAATGGACCTGGTAGGTCTGTATGTAACAGTGACATATTGGCCTCAGACACTGCTAGTTCAAAAGCACAATCGCTGCTTCTGAACATCAAAAGGAAAACACTAAACATTCTGACACTTTGTCTAAACAAAAGGAAGGATATGGCCCATCTTCAAGAGGCGTAAGTACAAAGAGCATCGAAATCTCCAGTGAAACTGAAAGTAGTGCAGTGTCAACAGGGAAGATGTAATGTAAACAATCGTGCGGCGTAAAATATTGATGTTACCTGTCCAGAAGACATTTGAGATTACCAACACCAAAAAATTCCAGTATGAAGCTCCAAAATGAAATCAATCGAGCACCGCTAGCATGAACATCACCTGTACGCACACTTTTTGGTATGAGAGGACATCAGGAAACTGTAATTGCTTCATGCAACAATAAATTATACATGAACTAAAAAGCAATACAGGGAACCCTACCCGGCATGAGTAGAGAGGGCGAGCCAAGAGTACCAGAGGAGGAAGCATATATACACGTACCGCTCGGCAGCAGAAGGGATTGGCACATCAATCGCCATGAATGCGCGCTGAGAAACTGAGATATGATTGCGAGCAGTTTCCGGCAGATGGGGCGCCGGCCATTATCGCCCGCGGCGCTGGATCCCCTCGCGCGCCTCTTCTCAGCTGAATCGGCAATCGCACGATTCACCCGCATCTCGCGCGCCGCTGGATCCCGTCGCTCGCGTCGGCTCCCACCGGCCCAGCAGCGACAGTTAAATGGGCTGTATCCTTTTAGCGCTCGAATGGGCTTGCGGCTCGACAACGGCCCAATGTGCCTTTGTTTCGGCCTCCGGAGCAGCAGCCCACAGGACAGCCGGGCTAGATTACAGACATTGCGGGATAGAACGTTTGTCACACGAGATCTGACGGCCAGGAACTTCCCAATCGCGAAAACGGACGGCCGAAAATCCAAATCGTTGTGAGGGCTCGCTTTAGATGCGGTTATACTGTCCTTGAATTACCAAAGATCGCATGAACTTGCAGAAGCGGCAGCAGTTCAGAATGCACACTTTTTCCTCTTTTTTTGAGAGAGAGTTTAAACATTTGCTGGAAGAGAAAGAAAAGAGTTCAGCGCTACTAAACCTCTGTTGTGCTTGATTTCAATTTTTTAGTCAAATTTTGGTTAATTTTTGTTTAAAATTTCAAATTTTAATTTTGTCATTTACTCCAAGATTTGGCCAAAAAAAATGAAATAGCCGAATTTCGGCCATCTTGTTCTGAGGCGGAAAAAAAAAAACAAACCGAAATTCAAAATCTTGGATTGAGGTTCAAGTCTGGGAGAGAGTTGAGGATGCCATTGTTGGGCCTGGGAGGGTGATGAACAATTTTCAGCTCGGACGGCCTACCTCGCATTCTTTTGTGATCAAGTCGAGAGTGTCGGGGCGATCCAAATTTGGAGGTAGCGTGCCCTGCTTCATGCAAGAGACCTGTGGATAGACTCAGAGATGTGATCTTCCGCACCGGACGGCTTGTACACTTTGCAATCAGGAGCCAGAGACGATCCATCACGCCCTCTTGGGCCGTATGGTCGTGAGACAAACTGAGCACCCTCCCAGCTCTCACAAGCCATCAGCGTCCACGACCGTTTGATCGTCAACTTTGAGCATTTTTGCCGTCAGATTGCCGTGAGTCGCTCCTAATCTGGCTTGATTCGCTATTAACGATGGCTCACTGTCGTGGGCCGCTACTCCGGACACTTTTTTGGACCTCTCACGTTAAATTGGGCCTAATGGGCCTTTACCCTTTGCGTGGCTTCGTTCGCAAGGTCGCTAGGCTCCACCCTTCGCGTGGCGGCTGTTTCCATGGGCGACCGAACTGGGTCCCGACCAATGCAGGAGCGACGACTCTGATGGCGACCTCTCTGGATTCGGACATACGCGCCTCACGTGAGTTGTAGGGTCTCCGAGCAAAGCGATGGGAGGTGGTGCGGGCAAAACAAAGCATTAGCGGGGATTGGAGTCGACTCACTGGCGATTGAAGAGGCAAATCGTAGTTGATGCAGCCCATTACTGGCCACCGGTAATTAAACCTCCGTTACTACTATCCCGATCCATCTTCTTCATTTACTGGACGCTCGTGTATATATACTACTCTACCTTGCAGCTGTTCGTTCCCAATTCCCCTCATTACTTATGTAACTCTTTTCCTGCAGCCATGGCTGACTTGTAGGTGGAGGATTCATCTTCACCGTTCTGTCAGTCCTCTCTCCCTCTCTCCCTCTCTCTCTCTCTCTCTCCTACTAATTCAGATGGCTCGTGATTCATAAAGTTTTAATTTCTGAAGATCACCTTTGATGTATCTTTCCCTTTGTGTTATCGTCAGCAAACAAGTTGATCTTTCTCTCATGAGAAATTTCTCAAGTGCGATTTAATTTCACTTATTATGTAGCTGGACGGCCAGATGATTTTGTGACTTATTGGTCCAGGTGACCTCTCCCTACAGATATTTATTAATGGGCATATAACACGAAGCGACCTGTTAATACTGTTGGCATATCTTCACCACTTGGTCATGTATGCTCATGTATCCCATACTTTAGTCATATACTCATATCATTGTACAGACATCCATGCTCCTGAGTCGTGACTTTTGAGCAGTTCAGCATATAGTTTGATCTCGGAACAGCTGGTTATGCCTTAATTTTGAAGTTATTTGGGTTTGTTGCATGCTAAAAACCATACCCTCCATGTGTAATTATCTGGAGATGACAAGCACTGATGATAAGGTATGTTTTGCATGTGCCTTCTGATTACGTTTTTTCAAATTGGACTACGATACATGATTATTTACTCTTCAGTGCCAATTTCTTTTGTCCTGCCCATATAGTTCAGACTTTGAAGCCTTGAATTCTTGATGACTTTAGATAGCTTTGCGTGACAACAATTCGGTTTTTATATGGTGAAACTTGCCTCTCTAATCTTTTGAGTTATATTCGTTATGCAGACTGTATCCTGACCTGTCCACAAGTAAGACCTTGTTATTTCTTCTAGGTTTTGGAAGATAAACTTGGTAGAGTTAAAGGCATTTTGTACCGATGAATGCATAATAATTTAATCTTGATGGTCGGATGTATGTTCTTATTCATACTATTATTTTGCATTTATATTCAGTCTTATCGACTTTCCTTTTGACGCTGTACAATTCATGTTCACATATGGATCCGGTAAAATCGGAATGACCTAAAGAAATCAGAAGGTAGTTACTTTTTGTCAAGCGTACTACATTTTTATTTTAGAATTTAGGTTTGAGAAGAGATAAACTATATGCATATTTTCTGTGAAATCTCTTGATAAAAAATATGAGCAGCTGATTTGTGAGGCCTCTTCCACCAAATCTATTAGGCCTTGTATCAAGCACTAACCGTAAGGGCATGTATCGAGCAATAACTCCTAATTTGTTCTTGGAAAGTTGATGAAACTCAGCTGAATTTTTCAGTTGCTACTACGCAAATAAAGCCTAAATTCACATCTTTTGATGTTGTTGGTGATTATAAGAGAAAGAGGATGCACTGGAGGGTTTGCATAACTAAGCTAGATTGAGCAAGATTTTATATGGAATATGCAGGTAAATGAAGCATTTCAATAGCCATAAATTTGACATGTCCCATCAGTGATCGCTACAAGGATATCTATTATTATATGTGGCAGTGACCAATTCCCAGAATATTTTTTGGGCCCAAACAAAGGTTTTATTCTATATTACGAGGATGCTAATTTGTTGGAAATTAGGAAGCAAAGCCATGCCTGCACTTAGCACGGTTGATACCAGAATTATCAACCCCTCCTTTTGCTGTTAAATATGGCTGACACATTAATCTGCCCACTTCACATTATGTGTATGCCTGTAACCAAACCTATTACATATCAGTATACCTTGGTCTATTGTCTTGGATGGTACAAGCTATGTAAATTCAATTGCTAACCTGTGTCTTCCAGCAACTTCAAAGATGAACGTGAGCTATTAGACTTTCTGCTGCATGTGAAGTATTGCCTGCAATATATTATAGTCTTTGCTCTCACATCGAACCATCTGGCTGATACTATTTGGTATTCATAGGGAAATAAATCTCAATGTTAGAATAATTATACCAATAATACAATTCGAGTTCGCAATGTTGTGCCCATCGATAACTTGGATGTTGCCATAAAAGCATCTCGATTTTTGTGCTCCTATACCTGAAACTTAATGTGAAATAAGTATCTCAAATATTTGTGTTGTCTAATTAGTCTATATATTTATGAAATTCTCCTCTCTTTGATTACTACTCCCTCCGTTGACAAATATAGGATGTTTTGGATATTTCAAAATGGACTAGGTACATACTGGAATGAGTGAACAAACACACTAAACCATATCTATATGCATCCGATTCAAAAAAAGTTACAACATCTTATATTATGAATAGAGGGAGTAAAAATATAATGGACGGGCGCGGCAACGCGCGCCTTAATGGTCTAGTATGCATTACATAATTAATCATAGTGTACGAAATACGAAGACCTCATCAGATGGAAACACAATGGATCCATGTGTATATGTTTAGCGGCTAACTCTTACTCAATGTTTCAGGAGAACGCATGCTGAAATCTTCATTATCACCGGTGGGATTGATGTAGTGATTCAGGAAGAAGTCGCTGATAAATCTCCGAACCATCAGCAATTCACCAGCCGGGAGNGCTATTAGACTTTCTGCTGCATGTGAAGTACTGCCTGCAATATATTATAGTCTTTGCTCTCACATCGAACCATCTGGCTGATACTATTTGGTATTCATAGGGAAATAAATCTCAATGTTAGAATAATTATACCAATAATACAATTCGAGTTCGCAATGTTGTGCCCATCGATAACTTGGATGTTGCCATAAAAGCATCTCGATTTTTGTGCTCCTATACCTGAAACTTAATGTGAAATAAGTATCTCAAATATTTGTGTTGTCTAATTAGTCTATATATTTATGAAATTCTCCTCTCTTTGATTACTACTCCCTCCGTTGACAAATATAGGATGTTTTGGATATTTCAAAATGGACTAGGTACATACTGGAATGAGTGAACAAACACATTAAACCATATCTATATGCATCCGATTCAAAAAAAGTTAGAACATCTTATATTATGAATAGAGGGAGTAACAAATATAATGGACGGGCGCGGCAACGCGCGCCTTAATGGTCTAGTATAATTCGACATGCTAGGAAGGTGGGGATACCCAATCTTAACTCTGAGCTACTAGACTGGTGGACATTGATTGACCAGGGATCGGGCCTCTCGAGAAAGGACAAAGTTGGAGGATGTCGAATCCATCGAGAGGGGATGGCTTTGTACCTAGTAGGGTCGATAGGTTGTTGGATAGCGAGTAATCGGCATGAGGAATTTTGGCTTGTCTGGTCCTCGTGTTGCTTGTAAAATGACGATGTAGCCATCTTGCTGCTGCTGGGCCGCGACTTTTTTCTGTGTCTTCATTGACTTTTCACTGTTTTGCATCAGTTTCTTCGAGGATTCTTTGGTATGGTTTTATTAGGATTTTCCATTTCCCATTTTCTTTTTTTCTTTAGTTTCTTTTATTTCCTTTTTTGATTTTCTTGTGGCTTTTATTCTTGCTTTTTCTATTTCCATTTTTTGCTTGAATCTTTTAAGACATGTCTATTTTTTCATACACATTGTACATTTTTCCGTAAACATCAGGAACATTTTTTGGTACATGTTTAATATTTTTTAAATACATGATTACCATTTTTAAATATATGTTTTGATGTACATTTTTCATAAACGTTTTAAATTTGGTATACAAATAAAACACTCTTATACATAAATGATTTACATTTTATAAATACATGATTTTGAACTTTATTCTGAATAAACATTATAAAAAATCAAATAATGTTGGAACATTCTTTTGTGTGATCTAAAACATTTTTCTAAACCATAGGAACATTTTTTTAAATGTATAATTTTTTCTAAAATGTCAAAGATATTTTTT
>LR880968.1:107991539-108030144 GCA_904067115.1 Aegilops sharonensis | reverse complement strand
TGTCAAAGATATTTTTTTAATCGCATGATTTTTTAAATGTTGAGTACATTTGTTTAGTTATAAGAACACTTTTTAAATTGTATAACATTTTCAAAAATGTTGTATATATATTTTTTGAAACGTGTGAACATTTTTTGAAATGTCCAAACATTTTAATTGAATATTATCAACTTTTTCAAAACAAATACAAACAACTTTTTTACATTGTGTTAACATTTACCAAATTTGCGGTTTTTAGTTTTTTAAGTAAAAATAAGTTGTTGAATATATGTATTTACATATGTTTAATATGAGCAGAAGATGAAACAAATGTAAAGACCAAGAAAATCTAACTAACCGGCAGGAAGCTAATTAGGCCGGCCCAACTGGAAGCTCATTGTAGGCAAGTGGCTGCTCCATATCTCGCATGGCGATACACAGCCGCGCCCACTCAGATGGCTACTCTAGGCCGGAGAATGGTAATGGGCGGACCACTATGCGTCCTATTAACGTATACTTCGTGATTTCTATAAAAATAATCAAAAGATTTTATATATTCGAGCCAATGGTTATCTTGTATTACTCACTCTATTACTTTATGTAAGGTGTATTTTTTGGCATGGTAACAAAGGCTGAAGTTACCCTGCCAATATAATTGTTTGCGACAATTAAATCAATTGGGCAGGAAAGAAAGGGATACAAGCAATAAGGAGAGAGATAATTTCTTTTTTCTGGAGGGCTAAAAAGGGATTATAAGAAATGCATCGTACATTGTGAAATTTTATCAGAAAACAAATACACCACATATAAAGGAACAAATGAGTAAAAAACTATTCACTCACATAGAAAACATTATGCATTTGGAATGGTTCTTCATGTGTATTAGAATATATATTTATGTTTATTTAAGTCTACAAAATTGTTTATTTTCACCCAAAAAGAAAAATTATAAAAGAAAACAAATAGAAGAAAAAAATAGTAAAAACACAAAAGGCAAAAAATGTAACATAAAAAGAATAAAGAAAAATACAAAATACATAATAGAAACACATGGCCGTGCCCACCAATCCAGTGAATCATTATATGCCACAATGATGGGCACATATGATTTTGGAGATAAATGACCATCTTCAAAATAAGAAAGTATTTTATAATCGTAACACCCCGACCACACCCACCGATTCCCAGTCGATACGCCTGAGAGATCTAGACTGGCCCATAAACCAACACTAGTCTTTCCTGCGCACTTTGTCCTCACTCATGAACACTCGGGATCAGCTCCCAGCCGATTGATACGTCTCCAACGTATCTATAATTTTTGATTGTTCCAAGCTATTATATTATCTGTTTTGGATGTTTTATATGCATTAATATGCTATTTTATATTATTTTTTGGACTAACTTATTGACCTAGAGCCCAGTGCCAGTTTTTGTTTTTTTCCTTCTTTTTGAGTTTTACAGAAAAGAAATATCAAACGGAGTCCAAACGGAATAAAACTTTTGCGATGTTTTTTATTAGACCAGAAGACACCCGTAGAACTTGGAGATGAAGTCAGAGGAGTCCCGAGGCGGCGACAAGCCTCAGGGGCACGCCCTGAGGGCTTGTGGGCCCCTCGGAGCTCCTCCAACCCTAATATTATTTGACTCTTCTCTGAATTCTTATAAGCATGATTTGATATCTTTGTATTTCTCTTCAAATTATCGGTTTGGTTTGGCCAACTAGATTGGTTCTTCTTGCAATGGAAGAAGTGCTTAGTTTTGGGTTCAATCTCGCGATGTCCTCATCCAATGACAAAGTAGGGGTAGCGAGGCATGTATTCTATTGTTGCCACCAAGGGTAAAAATATGGGGGTTTCATCGTATTGCTTGGGTTTATCCCTCTACATCATGTCATCTTACTTAAAGCGTTACTCTGTTCTCTTGAACTTAATACTCTAGATGCAGACAGGAGTTGTGTCACATCCCTAGTTCTGGTATGCTCCAAGCTAGCTAGTCATGTGTTGCATCATGTTTACTTTTCACAGAAAATTGAAACGGGGATTGCCTAAACCCTAGCATCAAAGGAATTCACTAGGTTCAACTAAAATATTCTCAGCGTTTCCAAATGGCTTTTAAAAATGTTCATCATTTCTGGAAAATGCTGGAAACAATAACCAGAGGTGTTGCACATTTTTCCATGACATATTTGGGCTCTGAATTAAATCATATAGTATTTGCATTTGGGCATTTAAGTGCTATTAAATATTTTAAATGCTCAAATAATCATAAACTAAAATGTTTACTGTTGGATATATTCTAAACAGTAGCCATGATTAGTTTCATGATTTTTGGATATGCCCTGGCATTTTTAATAAAGCCCAGAACAAAATAACAAAATAGAAAACAAAATAGAGAAATAAAACAGAACAGAAACTTACCTGGCACTCACCTGGGCAGACCACTTGGCAAGTCCACTTGGCGGCCCAGCCCACCAGGGGCACCGCTGTCTTCAACCTCTGCCTACTGGCAGAGGCGTGTCGACGCGCCCATGCCCGAGCCTCCACCTCCTGCTTCCGCCGCTTCCCCGACGCGGCTGTGAGCGCCACACACTCCCCTCGCCCCCCTCCCACTCTCCCCCGCGCTCATCCCCTCCCCTGGACCTCTCTCTCTCTCACCCACCCGAACGGGTTCGTCGCCGCCGCTCGCCACCACCACAGCCACCGCCGTCCCAACGACACTCCGAGCAGTCTACGAGCTCCGCCCCGTTGCCCTCTTCCTCCTCACCGATCCTCACGACGCCGGAAGCCCCTGGACGCCGCCAGCACCGCCGTTTCCCTCGTCGCTCCCCCGAGATCGTCGGCGACCGCACACCGTTACCATCCCCTCCTCGAGCCCGCTGAGCTGCTCGACGTGACCACCATGAGCTTCTCTACCCGAAACCCCCCTCCTTTTTTTCGAACGTCACCGTAGTCATCGTTTCCGTCGGGACCGAGAGCTCCCCACCGCCGGCCTTGTCGCCACCGTGGCTACGGCGGCACAAGCTTGCATCCGAGCTCACCGCTGCACTCACCGCACTTCCGTGAGTCGAACACGACTAACCACGGCTCCTCCCTTGCTCGGCATCGCCCAAAACATTGCCAGCCGAACTCAGGCCGCCGCCCAACTCGCCGCCGCCGCCGCTATAGGCCACCCCAGCTCCAGTCGCTGCCACCAGTGGATGCGCCACTCCTCCAGCTCCCCGTAGAGCCAAACCCCGTCGCAAACCACCCTCTGTAGCGCCATCCCGAGCCACTCCGGTGAGCCTCCGCCGCGTGATATGGTCGTCGCCGGCCATGCTCCGGCGAGTGCCGACGTGGCGCGTCATTAGGCGCTAACCCCGCTGCTTAAACCGCCCACATCCACTGATAGTGGGCCCCAGGTCTGGTCAAACCCTAGTCAGCGCTGGGTTTGACCGGGATTAGCCCTGTGTCGCTGACGTGTGGCCCCCACACGTCAGGTTTGACCTGGGTCAACCCAGTTGACTGCCGATGCAGGCATGACACAGTGCTGACGCAATTAATGATTTTCTGGATTTATTCTTATACAGGAAATTCCAGAAAATATAGCAAACTTCTAAAAATCATATAAAATCAACTGTAGCTCCAAATGAAACAAGTTATATATGAAAAATGATCAAAAAAAATCCAATCTATCCATCTGTACCATTTTCATGCATGATAGAACAACTTAGGGCTGCTGTTTAGGCCAAATCTTATAATGGCATTTAACCTTCACATATGGAGTTTGAATTTGAACCTAGTGTTCAAACCAACTTCATTTAACCTGCTGCTAGTTGCATTAGCTCAAACCACAGCATATTGCCATGTCATGATCATGTATCATATTGTGCATTGCATTGATGGTCTTTCCTTCTGTGTTGCCGGTGTTTTTGCCCTCTCAGTAGACGACGTACCGACGTACAACGATTTAACTGTTACATGCTGCGGTAGTTGAACCCCTTTCCTCTGCATGACCTGTCATTGCCACAGTAAATAGATGAAACACACTAGCATGAGTAGGAGTTGTTTGAGCCCTGATGTGCCTACTCATTCATGCTTGTTTGTCATGCCTGCTACTGTTAGAGTTGAGTCAGGTCTGATTCATCGGGGATGAATTGGAGGTGTGTGAACATGTCCTACTGTTGAGAGCTAAGTGTGTGAACATGATTTGGTAAAGGTAGCGGTGAGAGGCCATGTAGGAGTACATGGTGGGTTGTCTCATTGCAGCCGTCCTCAGGAACTGAGTTCTGTGTTTGTGATCCATGAACAACTACTACCACGCATTGGAATGCTTAAGTGCCCCTCTCGACTCATTAATCAACTATATCTCTGTCCAGGAGTTGCAACTAGTTTCTGGTGTTTGTAGGTAGTGCTAGTAGTCTACCAAGTGGCACCCGGTACAGGTGGGCTTGGGACAGACTAGGCACAGTGGCCCGGTGTACCAAGTGGCACCCAGATGGTGGGCTTGGAAACCCTGCACACATCGTTTGGGGCCGTGAGCGACACCCCGGCCGGATCTCCTTGCGGATGGAACCCGAATAGGTGATAAACCTGGATGAGGGACTTGTGTGGTTAGTCAGGTCGTGGCCGACTCCCTCACCAGGCTTCCGCTTGAAGGTTGCCGAGATACACAATGTGTACATGGTGGTAAGTGGCGAGAGCGTGTGTGAAGAAGTACACCCCTGCAGGGTTAACATCATCTATTCGAATAGCCGTGTCCGCGGAAAAGGACTTCTGGGTTGCCTGTACAGTTCATAGACAAGTGAAAGTGGATACTCTAAAATGCGCAAGATAAGCGTGAGTGCTATGGATGGCGATCTCGTAGGGAGACAGGAGTGGATCCATAGTGGTGTATTGATATGGTGAATATGTGGACTCGTGTGCGCCACCTCAAAAGAGTTACTTGCAGTCGTAGTTCAGGATAGCCATCGAGTCAAGCTGGCTTGCTGCAGTCAAACTCCACCACCCGTTTATTGATACCGATGCATATGTAGATAGTTCTGATGTAAGTCTTGCTGGGTACATTTGTACTCACGTTTGCCTATTTTATGTTTTTGCAGAGAGACGTCAGTCTCGCTAGTAGTTCTGCTGGACTTCGACGTTTAGCTTGTTACCTCAGCTACGGTCTTGTACCCTTGGGAGGGTCGTGTAGATAGTCAGGCTTCTCAGCCTTTTTCATTTATAGTTGTCTGTACTCAGACATGTTAAGCTTCCGCATGTGCTTTGACTTGTATGCTCTGAATGTTGGGTCATGAGACCCATGTTTGTAATATCTCGCTCCTTGGAGCCTATTGAATAAATACTTGAGTCGTAGAGTTATTTGTGATGCCATGTTGTATTTACACATATTGAGCATATTGTGTGTATGATTGAAATGCTTGGTATGTGTGGGATCCCACAACCTAGTTGTTTATCCTTGGTAGCCTCTCTTATGGGGAAATGTAGTCTTGTGCTTCCACGAGCCATAGTAGTCCGCTACAGCCCGGTTCACCGGAGTCCTGCTAGCCCAACACTACTGCTCCGGAACACTTGACTGGCCGGCATGTGATTCACTTTGTTCCTGTGTCTGTCCCTTCAGGGAAATGTCACGCGGTGACATCCGGAGTCCTGCCTAGCCTGTTACAGCCCGGTTCACCGGAGTCCTGTTAGCCCAGTGCTACAGCCCGGATTCGCACGCTGCTGACCGACATGCTCGATGTTTATTCATGTATGCCTGTCCCCGTAAGTTAGTGCCACTTTGGGTTCACGACTAGTCATGTCGGCCCAGGTTCTCTGTCATATGGATGCTAGCGACACTATCATATATGTGAGCCAAAAGGCGCAAACGGTCCCGGGCCATGGTAAGGCGACACCCGTGGGAATACCGTGCGTGAGGCCGCAAAGTGATATGAGGTGTTACCGGCTAGATCGATGTGGCTTGGAATCGGGGTCCTGACAAGTTGGTCTATGTGTGGATTAATAGTAGTAGATGCAGGCAGGAGTCGGTCTACTTGACACGGACGTGATGCCTATATTCATAATCATTGCCTTGGATATCGTCATAACTTTGCGCATTTCTATCAATTGCTCGACAGTAATTTGTTCACCCATCGTATGTTTTCTTATATGCATGATTTCATATCTTTGTATTTCTCTACTTTGCTGCATCATTCTTTCCTCTTCAAGGGAAAACCCAACGCAAGCTCAAGAAGTAGCAGAAAGAATTTCTGGCGCTGTTGCCGGGGAGGTTCTACATCAAGCCTACCAAGTACCCATCATAAACTCTCATCTCTTGCATTACATTATTCGCAATTTGCCTCTCATTTTCCTCTCCCCAACTTCTAAAATGTTTTTAGAAAAAAACGAAAATGTTTACCTTTTTATTTTCCTTCTTTCTATTTGCCTTAATGTCTTACTTGGTTTGTTTGAACGTTTGCTTGTGATAAAGGTGTATTTATTGGAAAACAGAAGAATAGGTTTATGGATCCTCATCCACTTGCTAATCTTTTAAAAGATCCAATTATGATGAACCAATTGCTAGTGAGTTGAGTGCACTAGATTATCTTTATGATGTTTTGTTTGAAATTTGTGAATCTGAAAATTGTGATGAAGTGTTGAAGGAAGAAAAATTATAAAGTGATTAACGATAGCTCCTTGAATGAAAAGCATGATTACAATGATGTTATTATAAATTCTACTAATGTCAATTGTGTTAATGATATGCAAAACCCCAAGCTTGGGGATGCTAATTTTGCTATGTCTACTACTTTTTGCAATGATCATGATTGGGGTGATTCTTCTTATGATCTTGAAAATTTATTTAAGCCCCATGATGAATATAAAATTTATAATAATGTTTGCAATAATATTGAAAGTGGGTTTGGACAAGTTTCAACTTTAGATCCCACATATTTGGAGAATATTCAATCTTACAAAATTTGTGATAAAGTGGGTTTGGAAAGGTCATGACTTTAGTTGATGATAATCCCACTATTTTGGAAGAGTGTCAACTTTTCATGCATATGGATTATGTAGAGAATATGTTATGTGATAGCTATATTATTGAGTTTGAATATGATCCTACATGAAATTATTATGAGAGAGGAAAATATAGTTGTAGAAATTTTCATGTTACTAAATTACTTCTCTTCATGTTGAGATTGTCTATATTTTATTTTTCTTCCTTGTATATGCTAGTTTTTGCTACCCTTGATAATTTGTTTGCTTATAAAATGCCTATTCATAGGGAGTATGTTAGACTTAAATGTGTTTGTCACATATTTTATGATGCTCTCTTTGTGCTTCAATTCATATCTTTCATGTGAGAATCATTGAAATCTCAATGCCTAGCTAAAAGGCTTTAAAGAAAAGTGCTTGTTGGGAGACAACCCATTTTTTTCATTGCTATTCTTAAATAAATATATCATCTAGCCTCTGGTTAGATGTGTTTTCATGTTTTAATTTAGTGTTTGTGCCAAGTAAGACCTTTGGGATAGTTTGGAAGATTGTTGATTTGATTTTGCTAAAAAACAGAAACGTTTGCTTCCAGTAAAACAATTTTGATAATTCACAGGAATGTGATCTAGTTCTGAAATTTTTACACAAGATTTATATACAAATTACCCAGGTTGTCCTAAGTTTTCAGATTTTTTGGAGTTACAGTAGTATACGAAGTTTCCTGATTACTACAGACTGTTCTGTTTTAGACAGATCCTATTTTTTTGTGTTCTTTGCTTATTTTGATGAATCTATGGGTAGTATCGGGGGGTATGAACCATGGATAAGTTGGAATACAATATATATAACACCATATTAAATAAATAATGAGTTCACAACATTACCAAAAAGTGGTGATTTATTTTCTTATACTAACGGACCTCATGAGTTTTCTGTTGTAAAGTTTTCAAGTTTTGGGTAGAGATTTGATGGACTATGGAATAAGGGGTGGCAAGAGCCAAAGCTTGGGGATGCCCAAGGAACCCCAAGGTAATATTCAAGGACAACCAAGCATCTAAGCTTGGGGATGCCTCGGATGGCATCCCCTCTTTCGTCTTCAATCCATCGGTAAATTTACTTGAGGTTATATTTTTATTCATCACATGATATGAGTTTTGCTTGGAGCGTCTTGTATGATATGAGTCTTTGCCTTTTAGTTTGCCACAATAATCCTTGATGTACACACCTTTTGAGAGGGATACACATGAATCGTGATTTATTAGAATACTCTATGTGCTTCACTTATATATTTTGAGCTAGACAATTTTCTCTAGTGCTTCACTTATATCTTTTTAGAGCACGACGGTGGCTTTATTTTACAGAAATTTTTGAACTCTCATGCTTTACTTATATTATTTTGTGAGTCTCTAAACAACATGGTAATTTTCTTAGGTTATGAATTTAGTCCTAATATGATGGGCATCCAAGGGGGATATAATAAAAACTTTCATATAAAGAGCATTGAATACTACGAGAAGTTAGATTCCTTGCATTTGTTTTGAGATATAAAGATGGTGATATTAGAGGCATGCTAGTGAGTAATTGTGGATTGGTAGAAATACTTGTGTGAAAGTTTGTGATTCCCGTAGCATGCACGTATGGCGAACTGTTATGTGATGAAGTCAGAGCATGATTTATTTATTGATTGACTTCCTTTGTGTGGAGGTCGGGATCGCGTGATGGTTAACTCCTGCCAACCCTTCCCCTAGGAGCATGCGTGTCGTACTTTGTTTCGATAGCTAATAAATTTTTGCAATAAGTATGTGAGTTCTTTATGACTAATGTTGAATTCATGGATTATTCGCACTCTCGCCCTTCCACCATTGCTAGCCTCTCTTGTACCGAGCATTTCTCGCCGGTGCATTAAACCCACCGTATACCTTCCTCAAAACAGCCACCATACCTACCTATTATGGCATTTCCATATTCACTCCGAGATATATTGCCATGCAACTTCCACCGTTCCGTTTATTATGACACGCACCATCATTGTCATAGTGTTCTCATATGCATGAGGCATTCCTGTAGAGTCATATTTTGTTCTAGAATTGAGTTGTAATTCTTGAGTTGTAAGTAAATAAAAGTGTGATGATCATCATTATTAGAGCATTATCCCATGTGAGGAAAGGATGATGGAAGCTATGATTCCCTCACAAGTTGGGATGAGTCTCTGGATTTGACAAAAAAATAAAAGAGGTCAAAGAAGACCAAATAAAAAAGAGGCCAAAAGAAGCCCACACAAAAAATGAGAGAAAAGAAAGAAGGGGCAATGCTACTATCCTTTTACCACACTTATGCTTCAAAGTATCACCATGATCTTCATGATAGAGAGTCTCCTATGTTGTCACTTTCATATACTAGTGGGAATTTTTCATTATAGAACTTGGCTTGTATATTCCAATGATGGGCTTCCTCAAATTGCCCTGGGTCTTCGTGAGCAAGAGAGTTGGATGCACACCCACTTAGTTTCTTTTTGAGCTTTCATACACTCTAGTGCATCCGTTGCATGGCAATCCCTACTCACTCACATTGATATCTATTGATGGGCATCTCCATAGCCCGTTAATACGCCTAGTTGATGTGAGACTATCTCCTTCTTTTTGTCTTCTCCACAACCACCATATTCTATTCCACCTATAGTGCTATATCCATGGCTCACGCTCATGTATTTCATGAAAGTTGAAAAAGTTTGATAATACTAAAGTATGAAACAATTGCTTGACTAAAACTGGGGTTGCGCATGATTTAATACTTTGTGTGATGAAGATGGAGCATAGCCAGACTATATGATTTTGTAGGGATAATTTTCTTTGGCCATGTTATTTTTAGAAGACATGATTGCTTTATTAATATGATTGAAGTATTATTGTTTTTATGTGAACGTTAAACTTCTGTTTTGAATCTTATGGATCTGAATATTCATGCCACAATAAAGAAAATTACATGGATAAATATGTTAGGTAGCATTCCACATTAAAAATTATGTTTTTATCATTTACCTAATCGATGACGAGCAAGAATTAAGCTTGGGGATGCTTGATACGTCTCCAAAAGTATCTATAATTTTTCATTGTTCCATGCTATTATATTATCTCTTTTGGATGTTTTATATGCATTAATATGCTATTTGTATTATTTTTGGGACAAACTTATTGACCTAGAGCCCAGTGCCAGTTTCTGTTTTTTCCTTGTTTTTGAGTTTTACACAAAAGGAATATCAAACGGAGTCCAAACGGAATAAAACTTTTGCGATAATTTTTCTTGGAATAGAAGACACCCGTAGGACTTGGAGATGAAGTCAGAGGAGTCCGGAGGCGGCGACAAGCCTCAGGGGCGCGCCCTGAGGGCTTGTGGGCCCCTCGGAGCTCCTCCAAACCTAATATTTGTTCTATAAATTCCCAAATATTCTCAAGCGACCAGAAGCGTCTACCAAAATACTTTTCCGCCATCGTAACCTTCTGTACACGTGAGATCCCATCTTGGGGCCTTTTCCGGCACCCTGCCGGAGGGGAATCGATCATGGAGGGCTTCTACATGAACTCCATTCCCCTTCTGATGAAGCATGAGCAGTTTACCTCAGACCTACGTGTCCATAGCTAGTAGCTAGATGGCTTCTTCTCTCTCTTTGATCTTCAATACAATGTTCTCCTCTATGTTCTTGGAGATCTATCTGATGTAATATTCTTTTGCGGTGTGTTTGTCGAGATCCGATGAATTGTGGATTTATGATCAGATTATCTATGAATATTATTTGCGTCTTCTCTGAATTCTTATAAGCATGATTTGATATCTTTGTATTTCTCTTCGAATTATCGATTTGATTTTGCCAGCTAGATTGGTTCTTCTTGCAATGGGAGAAGTGCTTAGTTTTGGGTTCAATCTTGCGATGTCCTCACCCAATGACAAAGTAGGGGTTGCGAGGCATGTATTCTATTGTTGCCACCAAGGGTAAAAATATGGGGGTTTCATCATATTGCTTGGGTTTATCCCTCTACATCATGTCATCTTACTTAAAGCGTTACTCTGTTCTCTTGAACTTAACACTCTAGATGCAGGCAGGAGTTGGTCGATGTGTGGAGTAATAGTAGTAGATGGAGGCAGGAGTCGGTCTACTTGACACGGATGTGATGCCTATATTCATAATCATTGCCTTGGATATCGTCATAACTTTGCGCATTTCTATCAATTGCTCGACAGTAATTTGTACACCCACCATATTTTTTCTTTCAAGAGAGAAGCCTCTAGTGAAACCTATGGCCCCCGGGTCTATTTTCCATCATATATTTTCATATCTGTAAACAAAAAACCCAAAAATACCTCGCTGAGGTTTATTTACTTTTATTTTGTTTTACATTTTAGTAATCTTTTATATCTATCTCTATCAGATCTCATCCTTGCAAGTGAGCGTGAAGGGATTGACAACCCTTTATCGCGTTGGGTGCAAGTGTTTGATTGTTTGTGCATGTGCATAGATTGGAGACTTGCTTGTACCTCCTACTAGATTGATACCTTGGTTCTCAAACTGAGGGAAATACGTATATCTACTTTGCGGCATCACCCTTTCCTTTTCAAGGGAAAAACCAATGCAAGCTCAAGAAGTAGCACTGGTCATCCATCCTCAAATCGCTCGAAGCCAAGCATGCTTAACTTTGGAGTTCTTTTTGAATGGGCTACCAAAAAAGAAGGTAGTCCTTGTTGATACGAGTAGTCTATCATTCTATTAAGTCAGGTATGCGTGATTGCCTTTCCAAGGAAGTACACATGGTTGCTTTTATATGATAAATATGGTTTATATTTACTTATTTTGCTGGAAAATATGGTTTATATTACGTCCAGATAGTGGGGTAGCTAAATGAATGAGAATCTACAATCACTTGCTGGTGTCATGTTTCTAGTGCAAATAGATCATCTGATCCTTCATTTTTACTAGGAGACATTGCATGGAACAATGAACATGTGGTTCCTAAGGTTAGTTAGCAAATTACTCGGTATAAATATAACATACTAGAGGCAATAAATTTTATATGACATTTCAAGTGCAAGAAAGCCTTTGACTAGTATGAATGCAAACAAATTATGTGTAAAATGAAGGCACACAAATTCTGGTTAAATTGAATGCGACTATTGTAATAATTAATGCCTTATGGAGAAAAATACATAATATTTTTGTTACGTAGATATTGTCGACATCGAGAACTGTAGTGATGATGGACCCACAACCAAAATCATTAATCCACAACCCACATATACTAAGAAGCGAAAGAGACAACAAGATATAGGAAACGTATGCAGAAATGGATCGCTGGGAGAAAGATGAACTACAAAAAGGACAACGTGAAGCCCATAAAAAATAACCATCGTGACCATGTTAATTATTGATTATATTATCCATCATCTAAGTCTGAGATGGCCCAACCTATCATGACAGAGGCTGAAAAGTTTAGAGCTTCTATAAACTATCTTAAGGGTAGAGTAAACGTGCGGTGCTATAATTTTAGTGTAGTATTAGCCCTGCATCAAGTGAAGTAAGACTTTTGAGAACATGTTTACCATTTCCATCCCGCTGGGAGATGAGTAGGCACTCCTTGCCATTGTCACCATCGGTCTCAACATGGAAATCATAACGCAAGTGTCTTTAAAGCTTAAAAGTGTATGAGTCGACTCCGGGTACAACAATGCATCATTAATAATTAAATTTGTTCCCATAGAAAATATGACACTGGCTCATCCGGATCCAACTATGTTCGAACCACACTCGGAGATTGTCATAATGCCGAAGATTTTTTTAGTAGACTTGAAGTACTTAATTTCTCGTAAAATGGTGTTTTCGGTACCGTTATCGACCAGGAATGTTTCGTCCATTAGGGCACCACACGTGTCCTAAAATATGACATCTAATTAACTTAATGAAGCGAGGAAGAACCTATATTAATAATAAATGTGCATCTTTCATAATATAACATAACGATCATGGATAAATAATGGAACAAATGAATGACATTAATTAAATCCAATCACCTCATAAATAATAAGTTTGTGCTCTTAGAGAGCTTTACAACCATATCAGATTTATTTGAGTTCATTGTATCAAATCACGGAATCATGATAATATACGAGATAAGCTAAGTAGAATATGTGGATAAGGACTTCACTTCAGCCTAAATCTCAATATGACTGAGCTCATCCTCGTTAGAAATCATCTGGGAACCAACATCAACATCCAGTTGCGTGTGCTCAACCTTCACAAAGACGTTGGCGTCAGCTGAGACCGCCAAACCTTCACTATGGGCACATCAGTGGCATGTGTTATGGGCACAACAAGATGTGTAGGGATCATCAAGGTTCCTCCATGCGCCCGTGGTGCTCCCTCTGAGCCAAAGTGAGGTGGTCTCACGCCCCTCTGAGCCTTGTACGCATCAACAACCTCCTTAGGTGCTTGGCACTGGTGGGAGAAGTGATCCTTTGAGCCACAAAGGAAATACTCCTGAAGCCTCTACCTGCACCTTGCCCTGCCTTTGTTGCTTAGCCGGAGTAAGGGATTGAGGTGCCTTCTTCTTGCCCTTGTATCCCCTCTTCTTCTAGAGCGGCTTGCAAATCTTGAGGGTGTTCACTTCCTGAAGGGAACACCCTCAAAGTGTGTCACATCCCTAGTTCTGGTATGCTCTAGGCTAGCTAGTCATGTGTTGCATCATGTTTAAATTGCTTTTAAACTTGAAATGGTGACTGATCCAAACCCTAGCACAAATGAATCCAACTAGGTTCAAATAAAAATCATTTTCAATGAACCCAAAATGCCTTTGGAAAAGTTCATCATTTTGAATTGGTCTAGAACCTCTGCCGAAAGTGATGAACATATTTCTAGGTCATTCCTGGATTATTGAATTAATCCGTAAATATTTGCATTTGGAAATAATTTTACATGTCCAAATAATTCTGAAAGTACTTGAGGGCTATTGGAAATAATTTCACAAGTGCCCACAATTATTTTCAACATTTTGTCAAATGGTTTAGTATTTTTACTAAATCAAAACATACAAAGAAAATAAAAAGAAAAACAGAAAGCAGACAGAGAGGGTTTTACCTGGCGCTCACCTGGCCTGGCCCAGCACGGCCCAGCCCACTGGCTTGTGCCAGTCGTCGTTGTCCTCCCGCTAGTCGGACAGGGCGCGTGCCCGACGCGCGCGTGCGCTCAGCGCGCCGCGCGAGCTCCCTGCCTACCTGCGTACCAGCCGCCCTGGATGCCTCCGTGCACGCCACGCAGCCTCCCTAACCGCCCCTCACTCTCTCTCGAGCTCTTTCCCTCCTCTGCTCTCTCTCCCTCTCATGCCCGAGTGCAGCCGTCGCCACCGACGCCGTTCGCCGCGACCACAGCCACCGCCTCACCTCCCCGACGCATCCCAAAGCTCCGCCTCGACCCACTCCTCCCACTCACTGCGCCAAGCGATGCCGGGAGCCCTGCAGTGACGCCCTCGCCGTCGTCTTCTTCCTCCGGACGCTGGAGATCGGCTTCGCCGTTTCGCCCGCACCGGACCGCCCTTGAGCCCACTTACCGTCCCTGCATGTTCTATGTGAGCCCCCACATCTTTTCCCCCTCCTCCCCTGCTCACGACCGTGCGGTAGCCGGCGTCTCCATGAGCTCCGAAGCTCGCCGCCGCCATACCTCATCGTCGCCGTGGGCTGAGCTCGAACCGCTCGCGGCCGTGCACCTAAACATGCTCCTGGTGCCTCCAGGAGGCCAAAGCAGCCACCAGATGGCCCCCTAGCGCCTCGTAGCCCCGTGCCCGCATGCGCCCGTACTCCGGCCGCCACCTGGCTCGCCGCCACCGCTGCTACACACCACCCCAGCACCTACCGCTGCCACCACTTGATGCGCGCCGCTGCGTGTGTTTGAACGCAACAGACCGCAGCCAAAATGATGCCCTGTGGCTCATTTCCGAGCCCCTCCGCCACGCTTGCCGTCACCGGCGTCGAGCCACCGGCGAGTTTGACCCCCCGCTGACTGTTGACCCCGGGTGGACCCAGTTTGACCCTCTGGGTCACTGACGTGTGGGCCCCAGGCCACTAACTAAACTAGGTTAGTATTAGTTTAACGCTAACTAAACTTAGTTAGTTTAATTGACACTGACAGACGGGACCCACAGGTCAGGGTTGACCTGGACCGTCTCAGTTGACCGCTGACGTCACATTGGCGCCAGGCTGACGCAGTAAATCCTTTTCTGGATTTATTCTTATACATGAAATTCCAGAAAATGTTGCAAACTTCAAAAATTCATAGTAATTCAACCGTAACTCCAAATCAAACAAATTATATATGAAAAATTATCATAAAAATCCAAAGAATCTGATTATGGCATTTTCATGCATGTTTGAGCAACCTAAAGCTACTGTATATGACAATTTGAATTAATGGCATTTGAAATGCCTTATGTGGAGTTTGAATTTGAATCTAGTGTTCAAACCAACTCCATTTAAATCGTTCCTAGCCGCATTAGCTCAACTAATAGCATATTTCCATGTCATGACCATGCATCATATTGTTGAATTGCATTGATTGTGTTCTTTCTCTGTTGCCAGTGTTTGTCCCCTCTCAGTAGACTACGTTCCGTCGATGAGTTCAATGACACCGATGAAGAACTATACTATCTTCAGAAGTGCCAGGCAAGCAAAACCCCCTTGTTCATTCTGATACAATCCCACTCTCTCGCTCCTGCTCTCTTTTACTGCATTAGGACAACAACGATTCAACTGTTACATGCTGCGGTAGTTGAACCTCTTTCCTCTGCATGACCTGTCATTGCCACAGTAAATAGATGAAACCCACTAGCATGAGTAGGAGTTGTTTGAGCCCTGATGTGCCTACTCATTCACGCTTG
Source organism: Aegilops sharonensis (assembly GCA_904067115.1). Lineage (NCBI taxonomy): Eukaryota > Viridiplantae > Streptophyta > Magnoliopsida > Poales > Poaceae > Aegilops > Aegilops sharonensis. The sequence continues at coordinate 108,014,300 of LR880968.1, read as the reverse complement.
TGTTGTCATGCCTGCTACTGCTTAGAGTTGAGTCAGGTCTGATTCATCGGGGATGAATTGGAGGTGTGTGAACATGTCCTACTGTGTGTGAGCTAAGTGTGTGAACACGATTTGGTAAAGGTAGCGGTGAGAGGCCATGTAGGAGTACATGGTGGGTTGTCTCATTGAAACCGTCCTCAGGAACTGAGTTCTGTGTTTGTGATCCATGAACAGTTACTACCACGCATTGGAATGCTTAAGTGCCCCTCTCGACTTATTAATCAACCTGATCTCTGTCCAGGAGTTGCAACTAGTTTCTGGTGTTTGTAGGTAGTGTTATAGTCTACCAAGTGGCACCCGGTACAGGTGGGCTTGGGACAGACTAGGCACCGTGGCACGATGTACCAAGCATAGATCCACCCGTCGAGGTGGGCTTTGGAACCCTGCTCACATCGTTTGGGGCTGTGAGCGACAGCCCGGCCGGATCTCCTTGCGGATGGAACCCGAATAGGCGATAAACCTGGACGAGAGACTTGTGTGGTTAGTCAGGTCGTGGCCGACTCCCTCGCCAGGCTTCCGCTTGAAGGTTGCCGATATACACAACGTGTACATGGTGGTAAGTGGCGAGAGCGTGTGTGAAGAAGTACACCCCTGCAGGGTTAACATTATCTACTCGAATAGCCGTGTCCGCGGTAAAGGACTTCTGGGTTGCCTGTACAGTTCATAGACAAGTGAAAGTGGATACTCTAAAATACGCAAGATAAGCGTGAGTGCTATGGATGGCGTTCTCGTAGGGAGACGGGAGCAGATCCATAGTGGTGTATTGATATGGTGAATATGTGGACTCGTGTGCGCCACCTCAAGAGAGTTACTTGCAGTCGTAGTTTAGGATAGCCACTGAGTCAAAGCTGGCTGGCTGCAGTTAAACCCCACCATCCCCTTTGTTGATAATGATGCATATGTAGTTAGTTCTGATGTAAGTCTTGCTGGGTACATTTGTACTCACGTTTGCCTATTTTATGCTTTTGCAGAGAGACTTCAGTCTCACTAGTAGTTCCGTGTGGACTTCAACGTTTAGCTTGTTACCTCAGCTACGATCTTGTGCCCTCGGCAGGATCTTATAGATAGTCAGGCTTCTCAACCTTTTTCATTTGTAGATGTCTGTACTCAGACATGTTAAGCTTCTGCATGTGCTTTGACTTGTATGCTCTGAATGTTGGGTCATGAGACCCATGTTTGTAATACTTGGCTCCTCGGAGCCTAATGAATAAATACTTTGAGTCATAGAGTTTTGTTGTGATGCCATGTTGTATTTACACATATCGAGCATATTGTGTGTATGATTGAAATGCTTGGTATGTGTGGGATCCGACAATCTAGTTGTTATCCTTGGCAACCTCTCTTATGGGGAAATGTAGTCTAGTGCTTCCATGACCATAGTAGTCCGCTACAGCCCGGTTCACCGGAGTCCTGCTAGCCCAGCACTACTGCTCAGGACGCTTGACTGGCCAGCATGTGTTTCACTTCGTTCCTGTGTCTGTCCCTTCGGGGAAATGTCACGCGGTGACTCCGGTGTCCTGCCTAGCCTGCTATAGCCCGGGTTCCCGGAGTCCTATTAGCCCAGTGCTACAGCCCGGATTCACACGCTGCTGACCGACATGCTCGAAGTTGATTCATGTATGCCTGTCCCCATGGGTTAGTGCCGCTTTGGGTTCACGACTAGCCATGTCGGCCCGGGTTCTCTGTCATATGGATGCTAGCGACATTATCATATACGTGAGCCAAAAGGCGCAAACGGTCCCGGGCCATGGTAAGGCGACACCCGTGGGAATATCGTGCGTGAGGCCGCAAAGTGATATGAGGTGTTACCGGCTAGATCAATGTGACTCGGAATCGGGGTCCTGACAAAGTGGCGGTGCGACAAAGTTCTTCTTCAGAACCTCATCTCGCGCCTCTGTGATACGTCTCCAACGTATCTATAATTTTTGATTGTTCCATGCTATTATATTATCTGTTTTGGATGTTTATGGGCTTTATTTTACACTTTTATAATATTTTTGGGACTAACCTATTAACCCAGAGCCCAGTGCCAGTTCCTGTTTTCCCTTGTTTCAGTGTTTCGAAGAAAAGGAATATCAAACGGAGTCCAAACCGAATGAAACCTTCGGGAGAGTTATTTTTGGAATGGAAGCAATCCAGGAGACTTGGAGTGTTTGTCAGGGAAGCAACGAGGTGGCCACAAGGCAGGGAGGCGCGCCTGCCCCCTGGGCGCGCCCCACCCTCATGGGCCCCTTGTGGCTCCCCTGACCAACTTCTTTCGCCTATATATATATATATATATATATATATATATATATATATATATATATATATATATATATATATATATATATCCATATACCCTAAAACCATCGGGGATCATAATAGATCGGGAGTTCCGCTGCCGCAAGCCTCCGTAGCCACCAAAAACCAATCGGGACCCTGTTCCGGCACCCTGGCAGAGGTGGGATCCCTCACTGGTGGCCATCTTCATCAACCCGGTGCTCTCCATGACGAGGAGGGAGTAGTTCACCCTCGGGGCTGAGGGTATGTACCAGTAGCTATGTCTTTGATCTCTCTCTCTCTCTCTCTCGTGTTCTTGATTCGGCACGATCTTGATGTATCACGAGCTTTGCTATTGTAGTTGGATCTTATGACATTTCTCCCCCTCTACTCTCTTTTAATGGATTGAGTTTTCTCTTTGAAGTTATCTTATCGGATTGGGTCTTTAAGGATTTGAGAACACTTGATGTATGTCTTGTCGTGCTTATCTGTGGTGACAATGGGATATCACGTGATCCACTTGATGTATGTTTTGGTGATCAACTTGCGGGTTCCGCCCATGAACCTATGCATAGGGGTTGGCACACATTTTCGTCTTGACTCACCGATAGAAACTTTGGGGCACTCTTTGAAGTACTTTGTGTTGGTTTGAATAGATGAATCTGAGATTGTGTGATGCGTATAATCACACCCACAGATACTTGAGGTGACATTAGGGTTTTGGTTGATTTGTGTCTTAAGGTGTTATTCTAGTACGAACTCTATGATAGATCGAACGGAAAGAATAGCTTCGTGTTATTTTACTACAGACTCTTGAATAGATCGATCAGAAGGGATAACTTTGAGGTAGTTTCATACCCTACCATATTCTCTTCGTTTGTTCTCCGCTATTAGTGACTTTGGATTGACTCTTTGTTGCATGTTGAGGGATATTTATATGATCCAATTATGTTATTATTGTTGAGAGAACTTGCACTAGTGAAAGTATGAACCTTAGGCCTTGTTTCCTAGCATTGCAATACTGTTTACGCTCACTTTTATCATTAGTTACCTTGCTGTTTTTATATTTTCAGATTACAAAAACCTATATCTACTACCCATATTGCACCTGTATCACCATCTCTTCGCCAAACTAGTGCACCTATACAATTTACCATTGTATTGGGTGTGTTGGGGAGACAAGAGACTCTTTGTGTCAGGACCCCGATTCCAAGTCACATCGATCTAGCCGGTAACACCTCATATCACTTTGCGGCCTCACGCACGGTATTCCCACAGGTGTCGCCTTACCATGGCCCAGGACCGTTTGCGCCTTTTGGCTCATGTATATGATAGTCTCGCTAGCATCCATATGGCAGAGAACCCGGGCCGACATGGCTAGTCGTGAACCCAAAGCGGCACTAACCCATGGGAACATGCATACATGAATCAACTTCGAGCATGTCGGTCAGCAGCGTGTGAATCCGGGCTGTAGCACTGGGCTAACAGGACTCTGGGAACCCGGGCTGTAGCAGGCTAGGCAGGACTCCGGATGTCACCGCGTGACATTTCCCCGTAGGGACAGACACGGGAACGAAGGGTTGGTGGGGTTATTGCAGCAAGCCAGCTTTGACTCTTGGCTAAGCTATCCTACGAGACTCCAACTTGAAATGGTTTTGCACACTCGAGTCCACTACTCACCACTTCAATACACTACCAAGGATCCACCTCCGTCATCCTACGGAGGAGCCATCCTCGGCACTCACACTTATCTTGAGGCTTTTAGTAGTATCCATTTACTTGTCTATGAACTGTATAGGCAACCAAGTAGTCCTTTACCGCGGACGCGGCTATTCGAATAGATGATGTTAACCCTGCAGGGGTGTACTTCTTCATACACGCTTTCACCACTTACCGCCGTTTACACGACATGTACTCGGCAACATTCAAGCGGAATCGCAACGTGGGTGTCGGCCATGACCTACCTAAACACCTAAGTCTCTAGTCCAGGTTTATCGCCTATTCAGGTTCCATCCGTAGGGAGTCCGGCCGAGGTTTCGACATACGGCCCCGAACGATGTGTACAGGGTTCTGAGACAGTTAACGGGTGCCCGGTATACCCGGCCACGTACCTACCGCATCACAGCCCACCCCGCGGGTCAGCGCTGTCCACGGCCTCCAGTAAGCTACAAACACCAGAAACTACTTGCAACTCCTGGACAGAGGACTAGGGTGAATAAGAAGCCGAGAGGGTCCATTGGTTTCGGGCCCAATGCATGGTATTAGCTGAATCTTAAATCACACATACAGATCTCAGTGCTTAAGGACGACTTCAATGAAACAACCCACCATGTACTCCTACATGGCCTCTCATTGATACCTTTACCAAATCGTGTTCAACACATCACTCTCATACCGACATGATCATTTCACTCTAGCCCATCACCCAGATGAACCAGACCTGACACTACTCTAAGCATAGCAGGCATAGCAAGGTAGGAACAACACATACACATGGCTCAATCAACTCCTACACATGCTAGTGGGTTTCATCTAGTTATTGTGGCAAAGACAGGTCATGCAGAGGAAATGGGTTCAACCACCGTAGCACACAACAGTCTGAATCGCATTGTCTTAATGCAGTAAAAGAGAGCAGAAGCGAGAACATGGGATTGTATCGATATGATCAAAAGGTTGGTTGCTTGCCTTGCGGTTCTGTGGACTGGTAATGCTCTTCGTTAGGGTATTCACGATACTCCTCGGGGGCAGAACCTGCCGCAGAGAGCACCGATACACAATTCACCAAACAATATGCAACAATATGATGCATGCATGAAACATGGCAAGATGAGTGTCTTGGGCTAATGAAACTAAGACCAGATGGGTTTGAACCATTTTGAACCAAAGATTCAAGTTTCAAACTCATAAGTGGCCCTTTTAAGTGCTTTATCTAGTTCTTCACTAAACAGCAGGTTAACTTGTTTGAACATGCATGAAACCAGTACAGATGGATAGGTTGGAGTTTTCTGATCATTTTTCATATATAACACTTTGCATTTGGAGCTACAGATTAATTTCTATGATTTTTTGAAGTTTGTGGTATTTCTGGAATTTCCCGTGCAAAATTAATTCCAGTAAATAAATTACTGCGTCAGCATTACGTCAGGGTGACGTCAGTGGTCAACGGAGCTGGTCCAGGTCAAACTGACCAGTGGGTCCCGCGTGTCAGTAGTTAGTTAAACTAACTAAATTTAGTTAGTGCTAATCTAAGTTAATTAGCAGAGCGGGCCCCACTTGTCATAGACTCAGGGGGGAGTCAACCTAGGCCCACCCGGTCAAGGGTCAACGGGGTCAAAACCCACCGGTGTTTAGCCGCCGGCGAGGCCAGACACGGTGGTGGAAGTGCGTTTTCGTGCTCCGGCGCCCAAAAGGGCGGCGGAGGGCATCTACGGGACGCGGGGAGCGAGCCGCGTCGTTTGGTGGCAGTGGTGGAGCTCGGGGGTGGCCGGGAACATCGCTGGCAACGGCCTTGGTGGTCGCCGTAGTTCGGGCGAGGACGAACGCGGCGCTAGGGGGCACGGCGAGGCGCGTGGGGTGGTGTTTTGGGCTCCTACGAGTGCGGTGAGGGCGGTGGTGTGCTCGAAATCGAGCCAACGTGGCTGTGGCCACGACGGCGACGTGCGGTGGCGGCGGCGAGTGCGGCCGAGCTCGGTGCAGTCGGTGCAGGGCTCGAAAGCGAGAACGAGAGAGATGGAGAGGTAGCTGGGCTCACGACGATTACGTCGGAGCGGTCGGCGAGGTCGGGGACGAGCTTGTGCGGCGGCGACGGCGAAGGGGATCTCAGGCTGCGGGGCAAGCGAGCGCTCGGGGCTCGGCTTGCTCGAAGGAGAGGAGGGCGACAGAGCTTCTGGACACGGTGGCGCGGCGCGGGGACGACGGAGAGCGCGCTACGTCGGTGGTGCGGCTGCGGTGGCGTCAGCCATGGTGAGGAGAGGCGAGGGAGAGAGACAGGGGGAAGTGCGAGATGTCCAGGCGGTCGAGGGGGCGACGTGGAGCCTGCCCAGGGGCTCAGGGGCGCGAGCGGCAAGCAGCTGATGCCATGGCGAGCTCGCGCTCGCCGGCGTCACCTCTGTGCCTTCCTGGCGAGGACGAAGCAGCTGGCTGGCATGGGCCAGCACAGTGCTGGGCCAGCCAGGTGGACTGCTAGGTGGGCTGCGGCCAGGTAAGTTCCTCTCTCTCTCTTTCTTTTAAATCTGTTTTCTTTTTCTATTTTTTCTGTAAGTGTTGGGCTTTCTAAAAATACCTAGACACTTTCAAAAATCACCAAACTGCTCATGCCCACTGTGTATATAACCAACATGGGACATTTCAGTTTAGATTTATTTGGACATTTAAAATATTTAATATAATTTAAATGTCCAAATTCAAATATTTATGATTTAATTCAGAGACCTTAGGATGACCTAGAAAATTGTGCACCACTTTTGGCAGAGGTTCTGAACCAAGACAAAAATGATGGACATTTTAGAAGGTCATTTCAGGTTCATTGAAAATATTTTTAGTAAACCCTAGTTGGTTTCAGAGGGAGCTGGGGGTTCTGTCATCCCCATTTCAAGTTCCTGAGAATGAAATAAACATGATGCAACACTCTAATGCATGAACTAGCTAGGATGTGACAACTCACCCCCACTCAAAAGAATTTCGTCCCGAGATTTAGGATCCTCCGGAAAGAAGGCGGGATACTCGAGTCAAAGACGATCCTCCCTTTCCCAAGTTGCTTCCTTCTCAGAATGGTGCGACCATTGAACCTTGAGGAACTTGATATTATGGCGTCGAGTGGTACGCTCGGCTTGATCGAGGATACGAACGGGGTACTCTCGATATGTGAGATTGTCTTGAAGATCAAGTGTTTCATGGTCGACTCCACGGATAGGATCCGAGAAGCAACGCCTGAGTTGAGAAACATGGAAGACATCGTGGACTCCGGAGAGACGCGGAGGTAGTTCCAATTGGTAGGCATCTTCTCCTCGTTTAGCGAGAATGCAAAAGTTCCAATGTAGCGAGGAGCCAATTTGCCTTTGATACCGAAACGATGGGTTCCCTTCAGAAGAGTAACCCGAAGGTAAACCTTCTCGTCAACCTCAAAAGTCATAGCCTTATGTTTTCGGTCATATTGACTCTTTTGACGAGATTGGGCTGTTTTCAACTTTTCACGAACGATGCGAACTTGCTCTTCTGCTTCCTGGATCATATCCGGGCCAAAGAATTGTCTTTCCCCAGTTTCAGACCAGTTAAGAGGCGTTCGACAGCTTTGTCCATAGAGAACTTCGAAAGGGGCTTTAACCTAGCTGGATTGATAGCTGTTGTTATAAGCAAATTCGGCCAATGGAAGGCATTTCTCCCAATCCATTCCGAATGAGATAACAGAAGCTCGAAGCATGTCTTCTAGAATCTAGTTGACACGTTCTACTTGACCACTTGATTGAGGGTGAAAGGCGGTGCTAAAGGAAAGGCGGGTTCCCATAGCATTTTGGAAACTTTCCCAAAAATCGAGAGGTGAAGAGACTTCCTCGCTCCGAGTTAATTTCCAGTGGGACACCATGAAGGGACACTATTCGGGAGATATACAAGTCTGCTAGCTGGCTAGAGGTTATACTCTCGCGAACAGGCAAGAAATGGGCCACTTTGGAAAGATGATCGATAACGACGAAGATAGCATTATTCCCTCTCTTGGTCCTGGGAAAACCGGTGATGAAGTCCATACCAATTTTATCCCATTCCCATTCAGGAATAGCTAAAGGTTGAAGGGTGCCAGCAGGCCGTTGATGCTCTGCTTTTACACGATGATAGACGACGCAATTAGCAACAAACTGAGCAATGTCTCTCTTCATCCTAGTCCACCAGAACCTCTGGCGTAGGTCCTGATACATTTTGGTACTTCCGGGATGAATGGTGAGAGGAGATTCATGAGCCTCCTTAAGGATCAATCGCCTCAGGTTTCGCACTTTGGGAACCACTAGACGGTTCCCGAAGTATACGACTCCTTGATCATCAATGGAGAAACAATCCGCAACTCCTTTCTTGATGTTTCTTTTGATACGGGAAATCCCCGGATCTACCTTCTGAGCTTTGATGATATGATCTGTAAGGGTAGGTTTCTCCACCAAGGTGGAAAGGAATCCTCGAGGAACGATGTGAAGGTTAAGCTTCCGAAATTCCTCATGGAGAAGTGGTTGACTTTGTTGCAACATCAGATTGTTGCAATAAGATTTACGACTTAGCGCATCAGCCATGACATTGGCTTTTCCTGGGGTGTAAGTTATCCCTAAGTCGAAATCTGTGATCAACTCGACCCAACGTCTTTGCCTGAGATTCAAATCCGGTTGGGTGAATATATACTTCAGACTTTGGTGATCGGTGAAGATTTCGCAACGATTATCGAGGAGGTAATGTCGCCAGGTTTTGAGTGCATGGACTACAGCTGCAAGCTCTAGATCATGAGTAGGATAGTTTTCCTCATGTGGGTGTAATTGCCGTGAAGCATAAGCAATTACGTGTCGATCTTGCATGAGAATACAACCTAGTCCTTGTCGCGAGGCGTCGCAATAGATAACAAAGTCCTTGGAGAAGTCTGGTGGTACCATTATGGGAGCAGAAGTCAGGCGTCTTTTCAGTTCATGAAAGCTATGCTCGCACTATGGGGTCCATTCAAACTTTTTATCTTTCTTGAGGAGTTCAGTTAGAGGTTTAGCAACCTTGGAGAAATTCTCGACGAAGCGGCGACAGTAACTCGCTAAGCCAAGGAAACTCCGAACTTGCTTGACCGTTTCAGGTGGAGTCCAATCAAGGACGGCTTGAACTCGCTCAGGATTAACAACAATACTCTTACCAGAAATTACATGGCCTAGATAGGTCACTTCTGGCAACCAAAATTCACACTTGGAGAATTTGGCATAAAGGCGGTGCTCTCGAAGTTTCATCAATACTAGCCTTAGATGCTCGGCATGTTCTTCCTCATTCTTGGAGTAGATGAGTATATCATCGAGGTATACCACGACGAATTTATCCAAATACTGCATGAAGATCGAGTTCATTAACCGAGAGAAGGTGGCTGGAGCATTCGTTAAACCGAAGGACATGACGGTGTACTCGTATTGGCCATAACGAGTGACAAAGGCCGTTTTAGGAATGTCCCCGTTCTAGATTTTGATTTGATGGTAGCCCAACCTCAAATCCATTTTGAAAAAGATTGAGGATCCAGCGAGCTGATCATACAGATCGTTGATCCTGGGGAGCGGATACTTGTTCTTTATTGTGACCAAGTTGACGGGTCGATAATCTACAACCATTCGATCCGTACCATCCTTCTTCTTGACGAAGAGGACGGGGCAAGCCCATGGAGATGAACTAGGGCGGATGAAACCCTTTTTCAAGGACTCATCGAGTTGTTTCTTAAGCTCGGCTAGTTCTAGTGGTGCCATCTTATAGGGTCTTCTAGAAATTGGGACAGTTCCTGGAATGAGATCTATCACAAACTCGACATCTCTGTCAGGTGGAACACCTGGCAATTCTTCTTGAAAGACATCCGGAAAGTCACGGACTACCGGAACGTCTTCAAGGTCTGGCAAAGGACTGGCATTAAGAGAATATAGCTGTCGCTTAGCTACTCGGGTCAAGACATTGACTATCTTTCCCAAAGGATGTGTAAGTTGAACAGTCCTAGAGAAGCAATCAATCTTGGCATGATGGGCTGCATCCAGTCCATACCCAAGATGATATTAATATCCGAAGATTTGAGAGCTATCAATGATGCAAGGAAAACAAGTCTGTCAACTTGGATTTCATTTCCATGGCTTACTCTATAGGTTTTCCATCTAGAACCAGGAGTAGAAATTTCAATGGTGGAAGGCATGTCACAGAATGCGGTGTTATGCAAACGAGCATAATTTTCGGATATGAATGAATGAGATGCTCCAGTATCGAAAAGAACAGATGCCGGGTGGCAATTAACAAGGAGCGTACCGAGAACGACGTTGGGATCCTCTTGAGCCTCTTCAGCTGAGACACAATTCACATGGCCACGTGCAGCGGTGGCCGGCTTGGCGTAGAACACCTTCCCTGTTGGCTTGCCACGGCCAACAGACTTTCCAGACTGGTTGGGGTTGGTCTGGGGACACTCACGCAGGTAGTGGCCCGGTTCCCCACACTTGAAGCACGTCACGGAGCTGGTGCATGGAGGAGCATTGTTGGTTGGCCCACCATAGGGCTTAGCTGGTGCATACTGCTGAACTGGACGAGGCAGCTGATAGGATGGCCTCGGTGTGAACCTGGGTGGCAGAGCAGTGTTAGGCACCCACTGTCGGTGTCAAAACCGGCGGATCTCGGGTAGGGGGTCCCGAACTGTGCGTCTAAGGCGGATGGTAACAGGAAGCAAGGGGCACAATGTTTACCCAGGTTCGGGCCCTCTCGATGGAGGTAAAACCCTACTTCCTGCTTGATTAATATTGAAGATATGGGTAGTAAAAGAGTAGATCTACCACGAGATTGTAGAGGTTAAACCCTAGAAGCTAGCCTAAGGTATGATTGTTTTATATCTCTATCGACTAGCCTGGCCTTGGTTTATATAATGCACCAGAGGCCTAGGATAACAAGAGTCCTAGCCGAATACGCCGGTGGGGAGGAGTCCTTGTCTTGATCGCCAAGTCTTGTGGAATCTTCCTTGTATGCGGCAGCTATCTGGACTGGCCCATGAGTATACGGCCATGGGGGGTCCTCGGCCCAATCTAACAGATCGGGAGATGACATGGTGAGTACCCCCTAGTCCAGGACACCGTCAGTAGCCCCCTGAACCGGTCTTCAAGTTAGGAACGCTCCTCGATTTTTCCGAACTGTTCTTCATCTTAGGTTGTCGGTCTTGAAAACTGGTTCAACAAATCTTCTCATCTTCGATCTTGAGGATCGCCGATGTGCATCCAAAGAGTTTACACGTCTGGTATCCGAGGAGCCCCTTTAAGTTTCTGGCCTTTATCAATGCCTTGTTATTTTTATGCCCTACCTCCGGTTTGAAGTTTTTCCCGGGAGGCAGTGTCCTCTTGCGTCCGAGCTCCAACGTCGGACTACATTCGAAGTATCTTTTGCAGCCGAGCACCAATGCTGGACTGCTTCCGAGCTCCAACGCCGAAATGTATCCGAGCTCCAACGCCGGACTGTGTCCAAGCTCCAACGCCGGACTGTATCCGAGCTCCAACGCCGGACTATATCCAAGATGTCATAGATCATCTTGGTTCAAAAAATTTGAAGGAGTGTAGCCGAGCTTAATGCCGGAAATTCCCTCTATGGAGCTAGCCGCTGGCGCCCGAGCTTTATGCCGGACTGCTTCCAAGGTGGTGCACCACCCCGACCGCGGGCTGATTTTTTGTGAATATTTTTAACTGGTGCAGTTTATTCTCTGCCGATGTATATCCAGTAGCCCTCAAGGTGTGTACCAGTCTAAAACCCGAGATGCACCTGAAGGCAAGCATGAAAACCGCTGTTCCCAGTAGCCCCTGAGACTCAGGTCGATGCGCAAAATCGGCCTAAGGATCAATTCCTAGCTCGGCAGCATACATAGGAATAAAAATGCAGTGTAATATATTAGAGATAATAGTGATCGGCGAACGGGCCCTTGAGAGAGGGTCGTGAGAAGTCGCCGCAATATACTAGCTTGATGCCGGATAGGTCCATATGGTACCTATTATTGTCCGAAGACATGTATGCGCATAGTTCGTTCAAGCCGAACACTGAGCACTTTGAATTCTCTGCATTGAATAAGCAATGCAGTAGCCCCCGAGACACTGGTCGGGTGGAAACATCAGATCAGGGGATCGATGTGCCCCTTTAATATTTGTAAATAATGAGCGCAAAGCCCAGTAGCCCCCGAGCCTTAATGTGGGCACAGGTGGCCAAATTAAGGATCGATATCCAGAGTAAAATCACAGATTATGTGTAATGATTCTATGTATCCAAGTACTTTACATCATTATTTTGACTCCATTGTGGCCTATTATCAGTTGAAAGTGGCCCATCGTCAGCTTCTACCCCTTGGTAGATAATACACAGGGTGTTTCCGCACTAACAAAGCAACCCTTAGCCGACGTCTCAGTGCCTGAAGGCGGTTGTGTTAGCGGAAATGAGGCAATCAGATATGCGGGCTTTATAACTTTCACTTAGTCATAGGAGCTTTAAACTGGGGAAGCTAGATATGAGCCCCCGGTTAGTGTTCGGCGATATCCGAGGTCAAGCCGTAAACACTTCGACCAATGTTATGAATGGCCCGTCATTCAACATAGTCATCAGATCGCTAACCAGTTTACACCTATTGTGACAGTCAGTTTTCGGCTTTCTCCACTAAGGTGCTTAACCATGCGAGCTGGAAGCACAATCACAGTGGTTCTCTCTTTGAACGCCTAGCCGAACAAAGCGGAATGTAGGAGGCAAGCACAGGAGCCGGGCAACCCAACTATTGACCGAAGACACAATTCGAAACCGATGCATATATAGCAATATCCGAGAATGTTTTTGCTGAATCCCTAAAGGTGTCCGGCGTTGCACTGCGAGACTAATGCTGGAAACACACAAATAGTTTAAAAGTGCCATAGGCTCGAAAAGCCAAAAAACTTATTCAAAAGTTTAATGTCCGAACTAGATCAAGTGTTCGGTACCAATCCGAAAATTGGACTTTAAAAAAAAAAGGTGCTTCTGCCGTGCTTTAACATGACACATCCTATCTCAAGACTTCAAGCGGGTCAGCCTATGGCTTCAACCTCCTTATCCCGAAAGAGGAGTGCTTCTCCGAGGCTAGTTTAGCAAACTGCACTCGAGCGGATTTAGAGAGAAGCAAGGCTATCCGGGTATTGACCACACAATTTCATCGAGAAAGGAGTGATAGAAAAAGACTTTGCAACGACTAATAAGAAGAAAAAATATTATAAAACAGCTCACATAAATTTAAGAGCCCCCAAGTGACTTGGGTAAAAGAATGATTGTATGTACCGAAGTACTTATATCATATCTATGTTCACCCTAATTTTAAACGCGTCTTAACCGACCGTCGGCTTCTCCCTCTTCGGTCAAGGACCGAAAAGTGTTATGTAATCCACCTGTCGAGAATATCGACGGTGTTTCTGATAACCATGCAATCAGGTCATAAGGCTGTAACAGACAAAGCGCGCTCAGGGAACTTATGCTATATTACTGATAAAGTGTAAGAAGCATCTTTGAAGAAAATAGTACCCCCACCGATACCTTTCTTCGGTGCTCATTGTTAATATGAGACTTGTGCAATAGATTTTTTGTACTCATGAGTTCCGTTGTGTGCCGACCATAATTGAAAACAGTAAGAGCGCAAGCTTTCGGCTTCACCCAGTCTGAGGTCCGGCTCGGGTGACCCGATCACAATCGCAGAGGTGCTCCCTTTACTCCCTAGCCGAACAATCGGAACGTAGGGGTAAACACAAGAGCAAGGCAACCCGGCTTGCAAATCACTTAGGTCAATATGGTGCATATTATGGCGTAATACACGAACAAGGAACGAAGCCGTACAAGTATAATCATATGCAAGAGGAAAAGCTCCAGCAAGGGAGCCCCCAAGTAAACGGGGTATTTGAATTTGTGCGTCACAAACAAAGTTTGGACAAGGAATTTTTTTACAAGCTACTTTTTTTCCAAAAAAAGTATAATGCTTGGTCGAACCGAACATAAATTAAAAATTTAAAACTTTGAGCATGAAGGAAACTTAGCTGGTTAATGTGTTCGGTATTGATGACGCGGTCCGAGCTTGATGCGGGACAAGGTTCCATCCCCCAAGCCGGTCCCGAGGTGGCGGAGCAAAGAGCTCGGCACTCCGAAGTGGTGACGTAGCACGGTCAATGCAGGCCAGTAGAGTGATGCCGAAGTCCCCGGCATGGGGTAATGAAGTGTTGACGAAGCCCCTCGTCCAGCCGAGGTGACGCCAAAGGATATAGTCCGGCTGGATCATTTTCCTGTGCACAAAAAGTAGTGCAAACCGGGGGTAATAGTAATAATAATAATTAAAAAAATGCTGCATAATAAATAATTTATGCAAAGTGAGTAATAAAAGAAATATGGCCTGGCGCCGAAGTCAATGTCGATGCAGGGCGTCGTCGTGATGCAGTAAAGGCGTGACAAAGAATGAATTCATAGGTCGGTCCGAGTTCCGGATGCGGCGTTTGCTATACTATGTACGAAAACTGACCGAACCACCATGCGACCATCGTTAATGCGGCCACCATTTGATAGACCTGTGTACGTATGATGGACAAACCGGAGTAATAATTCCTTGGAAAAAATGAACCCAAACAAGCAAAAAATACTAGGATTAATAGCACCTTGTTTATTTGTTGTAGCAATCCGAAGAAAGGTGATTCCCAAAATTGGGACTCGATCTGCACACCCATTGCCTGATGGGAGATAAAGCGACGGCATGGCGATGCTGGCAAAGGTTGGCTCGTCGAGGCAAAGCCCTCGGTCCAGCTAACGTGACAGAGTTGGTCGCCTAGTGACGCTGAAGTCTCCGGAATATAGGTTGATGAAGAGATGGCGAAGCCCCCGGTCCAGCCGAGTTGTAGAAGCCTCGATGTCAGCCGATGAGAAGAAGTAGGTTGGCGTGATGGACACCAGCTTGAAGGAGCAACAGTGCGGCCCCGCCGATGCAGGTCGTGACGTGGTCAATGCTGACTTGATGAAGTGACCGTGCGGCGATGCCGATGTGCCCGCTCCGTGTAATCCGTGGGGCGGAAATGTTGGTGATGATTTATCCTTTGCGATGCCGGAGTCTTGTTCGGCTTGCCGGGATGATGATCCGAAGAAGTTGAGCTCGGCTCAATAAAGTGACGACGTGTCTAATGTAGGTCGGCAGCCGTAGAGCAACGTTGTCGGGCTGGTTTGACACCAACCCGATGGTGAAGATCATATTGGAAAAGACTTCACAATTAGCGGGTTGTGTTCGGGAACAAAACACAATACCCCATACAAAACTTTCTTCAAAAAGGATGTCCGAAATCCCGTTCATAAAAAAGACGAACTCGGGTCGGATTCGTTTTCGCGGAGAAAACAGATCCGAAAAGTGATGCACTAATCGGAAGGTTCCCGGAGTTTGGACGGTCGGATCGAGCTGAAATTTTGAGGGGTGGTAGATATAGGAATTCCGCAGCCGATCAACAGTTGGATCTTCCAAAGGAAGTCCGAGCTAGAAGCTGGACACCACGCCCTAAACTCGTCCAGATTTGACAGGGCTCCGATATATCGCGGATTGCCAGAGATTCCTCCATCGGAACTTGATGAAATTTTCCAGGGTTGTTGTAGACTCAATTCTGCACAATTCCACCGAAGCAATCGTTAAAATGACACTTGAGGAGGCGGTGGCGGCGGACACAAGTCCGCTGTCTAGAAAAACAGTACGGTCGCCCGAGGGCAATGTTGACGTTGAGCCCCCGGGCTCCCTGGATGATTCCTCCATGATCTTGATAGAGATCGGAGTTGATGTTGATGAAGGACCTCATCCGAACATGATGACCGGAGGTAGGGCGCAGTCCTTGGTCGAACCAAGGTGACCAGTCGAGCTGGTGACGAAGATGCCGAAGTCGCAGTTGATCTGTAGGCGAGCCATCGACCTTTTGCCGAACACACAGCGGGACTCTCAATGAAAGCACCAATGTCGGTGTCAAAACCGGCGGATCTCGGGTAGGGGGTCCCGAACTGTGCGTCTATGGCGGATGGTAACAGGAAGCAAGGGACACAATGTTTACCCAGGTTCGGGCCCTCTCGATGGAGGTAAAACCCTACTTCCTGCTTGATTAATATTGAAGATATGGGTAGTACAAGAGTAGATCTACCACGAGATCATAGAGGCTAAACCCTAGAAGCTAGCCTATGGTATGATTGTTGTATATCTCTATCGACTAGCCTGGCCTCGGTTTATATAATGCACCAGAGGCCTAGGATAACAAGAGTCCTAGCCGAATACGCCAGTGGGGAGGAGTCCTTGTCTTGATCGCCAAGTCTTGTGGAATCTTCCTTGTATGCGACAGCTGTCCGGACTGGCCCATGAGTATATGGCCATGGGGGTCCTCGGCCCAATCTAACAGATCAGGAGATGACGTGGTGAGTACCCCCTAGTCCAGGTCACCGTCGCCCACACCTGGCGCTTCTGTGGTCCAGCACCGGACAAGGAAGCCATTTCACGGCCGTGCTTGCGTGTTGCTTCAAAATCAGTCTGACCCGTTTCAGCACTGATGGCTTTGTTCACAAGCTTCTGAAAGGAGGTGCACTTGTGCAGATGGAGATCTCGGCGAAGCTCAGGGCTAAGTCCCTTTCGGAACCTTGCCTGCTTCTTGGCATTGGTGGAAACTTCCTCAGTTGCATAACGTGCTAGGTTACCGAACTCCCTGCTGTATGCATCCACAGAGAGTCTACCTTGGGTGAAACTGCAGAACTCCTCACGCTTACGGTCCATAAGACCCTCCGGAATGTGATGTTCACGGAAAGCCTCACTAAATTCTGCCCAAGTAGTGAGATGGCCAGCTGGGCCCATGGCTTCATAATTCTCCCACCAGAGACTGGTGGGGCCTTCAAGATGATAGGCAGAAAAAGTGACCTTATCAGCCTCAGCTACGAGTCCAGAACGTAGCTTGTGAGTAATGCTGCTAAGCCAGCCATCGGCGTCGAGAGGCTCGACGGAGTGGTGGAAGGTGGGTGGGTGTAACTTGATGAAGTCACTGAGCGACATCAAGTTAATCCTATGATGATGTGCTGTGTTCTGTTTGATGCACTCCAACAAACGGTTGGTTTCCTGCTTGTTTCTCTCAGCCTCCAGCATGACCTCGGCTAGAGAAGGAGGGAGAGGCAGGTTTGCATCCCTAGCTGCACTGGCTTCACCCTGCTCCGGGGCAGCAGGGTTGTTGCGTGTGTTGACCATCCTAGGAAAACAAGACAATAGTTTAGTCCAGAATGATAAGATTCTGACATAGAAATGTAGAATGTAATGGATAACTCGGAATGCAATATGATCATCCGTATGACATGGTAAATATAGAAACTGAAACATTTATTCCATTGTCATACACACCATACAAGGTTTAGTACAAGACCAAACAGAGTACTACTACGGTGAAAGGAAGATTACATCTCATCGGAGGCATCCCAAGCTCCTATACATTATTTTTCTACACCTCCAGAAAGCGGTACACACTAAGTCATATCCCACGAGTCACAAAGGACGGTGGACGATTGTCACATCCCTAGTTCTATTAATGCCTAGTGCTAGCATCTGGTGTTGCATCATGTTTAAATTTCAGTTAAACCTGAAATGGGGATTGCCTAAACCCTAGCATTAAAGGAATTCACTAGTTTCAGCCAAAATATTTCCAGTAAATCCAAATGGCTTCCAAAAATGTTCACCATTCTTGGAAAATGCTAGAAACAGTAACCAGAGGTGATGCACATTTTTCCATGACATATTTGGGCTCTGGATTAAATCATACTCTATTTGCATTTCGGCATTTAAATGCTATTAAATATTTTAAGTGCCCAAATAATCATAAACTGAAATGTTTACTGCAGGATATATTTCCAACAGTGGTCATGAGCAGTTTCATGATTTTTGGGATTGATCTAGTATTTTTAGTAAAGCCACAGAGTTCCAGAAAAATAGAAAACACAAATAAAAGTGAGAAAGAGACTACCCAGCCAACTTACCTGGCTGGGCCGACCCACCTGGCCCGTGCCAGTCATCACCTACCTCTGCTAGTAGGCAGAGGAGGGAGACAGCGCACGCGCGCGCGAGGCGCCACGCCTCCCCCTGCTTGCCGCCGATCGCCTGGAGCTGGCTGGCGACGCCACACTCCCCCTGGAAACCCCTCGAACTCTCCCCGTGCTTCTCCCCTCCTCTATCTCTCCCATGCACAGCCGCCCGAAATCGCCATCGCGCCGCTCACCGTTCCCGCGGCCACCAGCCACCCCACGCCTCACCGGCGCGCCCGAGAGCTCCACCTCGATGTCCTTGTCCTCTGCACCGAGCCAAGCGACACCGGAAGCCCTAGAACACCACCATCGCCGTCTTCTTCAACCTTGGTCCGCCGAGATCGCCGGCGACCGTGCGCCTGCTCCGTTGCTTCCCTGAGCTCCCCGAGACCACCGCTGCACTCCCCGTGAGCTTCTCCTTCGATCCCCTCTTCCCCCTTGCTCGTTTGCGCCATGTAGTCGCCGCCCTCTTCGAGCCCGAGAGCATCACGCCGCCGGCCATGGCGTAGCCGTGGCCACAGCCGCGCAAGCTCGCAACCGAGCGCTTCACCGCACTCGACGTGTCCCCAGGAGCCCGCAGCACCGCTTCGCACCTCCTGTCGTGCCTCCTAGCGACGACCCTGAGCTCGCCCAAGCTCCGGCAGCCGCCAACGTCGTCGCCGGCGTCTTCTTCGACCACCCCAAGCCCAAAAACCACCACCACTCGACGCGGCAGCCCCCCAGCTTAACGTAGATGCTCCCCGCGCGCCAAATAGGGCCCTGCAGCGAAATCCCGACTTCCTCTGCTGCGGATTTGGTCGCCGGCGGCTAAACGCCGGTAGCTGACGTGGCCGTCATTAGCGGTTAAACACCCCACTAACCAACCCCCCTACGCCACTGACAAGTGGGCCCTGCTGCCTAACTAACCCTGGTTTAGCTCCTATTTAGATTAAACTAATCCCACGGGCCCCATAGGTCAGCTTGACCTGGCCACGTCACACGTTGACCGACCCCACAAGTCAGTGTTGACCCGACTGACGTGGCCGTTGAGCAGGCCCCACCTGTCATTGACACTGAACAACACCGTGTCACTGACCAGTGGACCCCACTGGTCAGGTTTGACCTAGACCGCTGCTGTTGACCTGCTGACATCATAGTGATGTCATGCTGTCGCAGTAAATCATTTTCTGGATTTATTCTTTTACAAGAAATTCCAGGAAATGTTGCAAACTTCAAAAATTCATAGTAATTCAACCGTAACTCCAAATCAAACAATTTATATATGAAAAAGTATCAGAAAAATGCAATCTATCCATCTGTACCATTTTCATGCATGTTAGAACACTTTAACCTTGCTGTTTAGGTGAAGCAATTTAATGCACTAATATAACCTATTAAAATGGGTTTGCATTTGAATCTTCGGTTCAAATGGACTCATCTCAATCTGTTCTAGCTTGCATTATCCCAAAACACATTCATATTGCCATGTCATAGCATGCATCATATTGTGCATTGCATTGATCGTGTTTCTTCTCTGTTTGCCGGTGTTGTTCCCCCTCGGTAGACGTTGTACCGACGTTGTGATCGATGACACCAATGAAGAACTATACTATCTTCAGAAGTGCCAGGCAAGCAAAACCCCTTTGTTCATTCCGATACAATCCCACTCTCTCGCTCCTGCTCTCTTTTACTGCATTAGGACAACAACGACATATTGTTACTTGCTGCTGTAGCTGAACCCCTTTCCTCTGCATGACCTGTCATTGCCACAGTAAATAGATGAAACCCACTAGCATGAGTATGAGTTGTTTGAGCCCTGATGTTCCTACTCATTCATGCTTGTTTGTCATGCCTGCTACTGCCTAGAGTTGAGTCAGGTCTGATTCATCGGGGATGAATCAGAGGTGTGTGAACATGTCCTACTGTTGAGAGCTAAGTGTGTGAACACGATTTGGTAAAGGTAGCGGTGAGAGGCCATGTAGGAGTACATGGTGGGTTGTCTCATTGCAGCCGTCCTCAGGAACTGAGTTCTGTGTTTGTGATCCATGAAACAGTTACTACCACACATTGGGCTCCGGGCACCCCAAGCTCTCTCGACTTATTAATCAACTTGATCTCTGTCCAGGAGTTGCAACTAGTTTCTGGTGTTTGTAGGATATGTGTTGGGGGCCGTGCGTAGCGCTGACCCTAGGGGTGGGCTATGTTGGGGTAGATACACCGAGGCACGGTGTACCGGGACGCCCGTTTGGTGCCTCAGGAACCCTGCTCTCATCGTTTGGGGTCGTGAGCGACACCCCGGCCGGATCTCCTCGCGGATGGAACCCGAATAGCGATAAACCTGGACTAGAGACTTGTGTGGTTAGTTAGGTCGTGGTCGCCTCCCTCGCCAGGCTTCCGTTTGAAGGTTGCCGAGATACATGACGTGTACATGGTGGTAAGTGGCGAGAGCGTGTGTGAAGAAGTACACCCCTGCAGGGTTAACCTCATCTATTCGAATAGCCGTGTCCGCGGTAAAGGACTTCTGGGTTGCCTATATCAGTCCATAGATAAGTGAAAGTGGATACTTTAAAATGTGCAAGATAAGCGCGAGTGCTATGGATGGCGTTCTCGTAGGGAGACGGGAGCAGATCCATGGTGGTGTATTGATATGGTGAATATGTGGACTCGTGTGCGCCACCTCAAAAGAGTTACTTGCAGTCGTAGTTCAGGATAGCCACCGAGTCAAAGCTGGCTTGCTGCAGTTAAATTCCATTACCCCTTTGTTGATACCGATGCATATGTAGTTAGTTCTGATGTAAGTCTTGCTGGGTACATTTGTACTCACGTTTGCCTATTTTATGTTTTGCAGAGAGACTTCCGTCTCACTAGTAGTTCCGCGTGGACTTCGACGTTTAGCTTGTTACCTCAGCTATGATCTTGTGCCCTCGGCAGGATCTGGTAGATAGTCAGGCTTCTCAGCCTTTTTCATTTGTAGATGTCTGTACTCAGACATGTTAAGCTTCCGCATGTGCTTTGACTTGTATGCTCTGCATGTTGGGTCATGAGACCCATGTTTGTAATATCTCGCTCCTCGGAGCCTATTGAATAAATGCTTGAGTCGTAGAGTTATGTTGTGATGCCATGTTGTATTTACACATATCGAGCATATTGTGTGTATGATTGAAATGCTTGGTATGTGTGGGATCCTACAACCTAGTTGTTTATCCTTGGTAGCCTCTCTTATGGGGAAATGTAGTCTTGTGCTTCCATGAGCCATAGTAGTCCGCTACTGCCCGGTTCACCGGAGTCCTGCTAGCCCAGCACTACTGCTCCGGAACACTTGACTGGCCGGCATGTGATTCACTTCGTTCCTGTGTCTGTCCCTTCGGGGAAATGTCACGCGGTGACATCCGTAGTCCTGCCTAGCCTGCTACAGCCCGGGTTCCCGGAGTCCTGTTAGCCCAGTGCCACAACCCGGATTCGCACGCTGCTGACTGACATGCTCGATGTTGATTCATGTATGCCTGTCCCTACAAGTTAGTGCCACTTTAGGTTCACGACTAGTCATGTCGGCCCGAGTTCTCTGTCATATGGATGCTAGCGACACTATCATATATGTGAGCCAAAAGGCGCAAACGGTCCCGGGCCATGGTAAGGCGACACCCATGGGAATACCGTGCGTGAGGCCGCAAAGTGATATGAGGTGTTACCGGCTAGATCGATGTGACTTTGAATCGGGGTCTTGACAGATTTGGTATCAGAGCCTGACTGCCTATAGGATTACCAAGCCAAACTGGTCGAAGTTGAGTCTAGAAATGCTTTAGTTATATAAGGGAATTGATTATGGAAGGGAACGTAAGGATCTTTTTACTCCTTTACCTTATGCCCTTCTGATCTGAGTCAGCCTCTTCTTTTCTACGGGGATTAAGAACTAGGCTTCTCATCTTTCTATCAGGATGACGTGTTACTAATCCATAGACTTATATGATTGATAGTTTCAAATCTCAGTTCAGTTTCTACTACTTCCATATGATCATAGCTGGCCTCAGAACCTTGATATTGTGATGTTGAGTGGTCATGCCACCATTTTTGCAGGATGTCTCAAATCTTTTTGAGCATTTACAGCCGTTATGCCGTCCAAGCCATCCCAGGTTTCCAAATAGTCTGATGCATTTGCAACCCCCTTCTTTGTGTTCCCAATGTTCCTTTGGGCCGGAGTAACACACTAATCAGTGAGTTGAGGTACTCTATTGCCTCGGTATATGTTGGGGCTACTATTATGACCCTAGGTGTCTTAGAGAACCACCTAGTAATCTAGCCATGTTTTGTGTCCCGGTGTGATAATTCTGGCCACCATTCTCGAAAGCATCCCGTGATGCCATTTAGTAGTAGGTATTCTATTCCTGGGTTCTTGAACCCGAGATTCACCCTACTTACCTAATGTTGATAGTGTTGCTAGTTCCTTTAGGATATTAGTAACCTTTGTGATAGTCCTCGATGTTCGTGGTACATCTTTCTTCCAATTACCATGAACCATTCTTGGCAGGAGTTCTTTTAAACCAAAAGATCACAACCAGAGTGCTCTTGATGAGTCTCCATTCTATATTGTGATTCTACCAGTTCTACCCCTTTCCGCATGGGTTATCCGGAAGAAATGTTGAGCTTCGCTCGACATACTAATCTATGCATCCACAACTCAGAAAAACATATGTTCTTTTGAGTTGT
>LR880968.1:107957120-107987217 GCA_904067115.1 Aegilops sharonensis | reverse complement strand
ATCGAGCATGAGGGAGAGCTGGACGCACTGCAGGAGAAGATCGGCGACCTGAAGCTTGAGCTTGAGGAGGCCGAGGAGAAGCTGGATGAGGGAGAAAACATCCAGGAGGATCACTCTTATGGAGATTACATCAGCCAGGACAAGGACCAGGATGATGAGCTTGGAGATGACGACACAGACAGTGATGCAAGGACACCTGATGTCAACATGGTTGACTGGTCCTCATCCGATGAGAGTTAGATTTTATACCACCATGAGAGTTAGAAATTCGATTTCGTTATCCGATTAGTTTTATCTCATTTGTGAGACCTTGTCAAATCTTGTGACATGGCTTACCTTAGGTTTGATTGTTCTTGTGGACCTCTTGATTGAAATTGAATTGGAGTGATTTGAAGTTTTATTGCTATCATGTGCATATGGGTAGTGTGATTTTACTCACTAGGCCTTATTCTGTTCTAACTTCTCATCCACTCTAAACCCATCAGATGCCTCCAAGACGTGACCCCGGGTTCAACTTTCCGCCGGAGCTCACGCAATTGATCCAACAGCAGAATGCTCTTATGCAGATGCTCATTCAGAACCAGAACCAGAACAACCACAAAAACAACCCACCGCCGCCACCCCCAGTTGACAGTCTTACCCGTTTTCTGAGGCTGAACCCACCCGTGTTCTCCAGCAGCATGGAGCCGATCGTCACAAATGACTGGCTCCGCAAGATAGGAAGGGAGCTAGCCACGGCAGGATGCAATGATGCTGAGAAGGTGAAGTTTGCCGCCCATCAGCTGGATGGCCCGGCCGCTGCTTGGTGGGAGAACTACACCACCACATACCCCTTGGAGAGTGTGACTTGGACTCAGTTCCAGCAGGCGTTCCGCACTGCTCATGTCTCAGCTGGAGCCATGAGTCTGAAGAAGAAGGAGTTCCGCAGCTTGCGCCAGGGAGGACGCACGGTATCTCAGTATGTTGATGAGTTCAGTAAGTTGGCCCGTTATGCCCCAGAGGACGTGGCCACTGATGCAGCCAAGCAGGAGAAGTTTCTGGAGGGACTGAACGATGAGTTGGGAGTTCAGTTGACTGTGGCGACCTTTGCGAACTATCAAGAGTTGGNTCAGTTCCAGCAGGCGTTCCGCACTGCTCATGTCTCAGCTGGAGCCATGAGTCTGAAGAAGAAGGAGTTCCGCAGCTTGCGCCAGGGAGGACGCACGGTATCTCAGTATGTTGATGAGTTCAGTAAGTTGGCCCGTTATGCCCCAGAGGACGTGGCCACTGATGCAGCCAAGCAGGAGAAGTTTCTGGAGGGACTGAACGATGAGTTGGGAGTTCAGTTGACTGTGGCGACCTTTGCGAACTATCAAGAGTTGGTTGATAAGGCTACCATTCTCGAAGGCAAGCACCAGCAGATGGAGAATCGTAAGAGGAAGTACGGTCATGGGAAGTATAACTCTGGAGTTCAACAGAAACCCCGCTACAGCCCGTACTCAGGAAGTTCTGGATCAGGCACTAGCAAGTTTGGAGGGAATCATCATAACCATGGAGGTCACATTTAGCATGGAGGAAATGGACACAACCACCATGGTCACAAGCATGGCAATGGAGGGAATGGCAATCAGCAGCATTTCAACTCTTCTACACCAATGAAGAAAGATCTGAGTCACATCACTTGCTTCAAATGCAAGAAGACAGGGCACTACTCCAATGAGTGTCCCGAGCAGCAGAATGGGAATGGAAATGGGAATTCTGGAGGCAAGAAACCTAATCCTTTCACTAAGGGGCATGTGAATCATGTCAATGCGGAAGAGGTCTATGAGCAGCCTGACGCAGTGATTGGTAAGTTCTTGGTTAATTCATTTCCAGCACTCATTCTTTTTGACACTGGTGCATCACATTCATACATATCAAGGGGATTCGTGGATAAACATAAGTTGCCTACCGTAGCTCTTAAGTCACCCATTCTAGTGAGTTCCCCAGGAGCCGAGTCTATGGCTAGTCAGGGATGTTTCCAGTTGCCTTTGAACATAGGGGAACATATTTTTCCCACGGATATGATCATACTAGAGTCACAAGGGTTGGATGTAATCCTAGGGATGGATTGGATGTCCAAGTATGAGGGAAACATTGATTGTGCTAGTAGATCAATTTTTCTCACCACCCCAGAGAAGAAGAGGATCAAGTATGTATCCAGGCTTAAGCCTAAGAGGACTCAGGTGAACTCTCTTACGGGAGTTGTCCAGGAAGAAGTACCGGTGGTGAAGGATTATCCCGATGTATTTCCGGAGGAGTTACCGGGTATGCCGCCAGATCGGGAGATTGAGTTTTTGATTGAGTTGCTGCCAGGTACATGACCTATCTCCAAGAGGCCATATCGGATGCCCGCTAATGATTTGGAGGAAGTCAAGAAACAGATTAAGGACTTGCTAGAGAAAGGGTATATTCGCCCGAGTTCATCACCTTGGGGAGCCCCAGTACTCTTAGTGGAGAAGAAGGATGGAACCTTGAGGATGTGTGTGGATTACCGCTCTTTGAACGAGGTGACCATCAAGAACAAGTATCCCCTACCGATGATCAATGACTTGTTTGACCAGCTAGAAGGAGCTAGTGTTTTCTCCAAGATCGATCTTCGATCGGGTTATCACCAATTGAAGATCCGTGAGAAGGATATACCCAAGACCGCTTTTACCACAAGGTATGGGCTTTATGAGTATACAGTCATGTCCTTTGGTTTGACTAATGCCCCTGCCTATTTTATGAGCATGATGAACAAGGTGTTCTTGGAGTTCTTGGATAAGTTCGTTGTGGTATTCATTGATGACATATTGGTTTTCTCCAAGAATGAGGAGGAACACGCTGAACATCTGCGCTTGGTTTTGGAGAAGCTCAGAGAACATCAACTTTATGCCAANAAGTATCCCCTACCGATGATCAATGACTTGTTTGACCAGCTAGAAGGAGCTAGTGTTTTCTCCAAGATCGATCTTCGATCGGGTTATCACCAATTGAAGATCCGTGAGAAGGATATACCCAAGACCGCTTTTACCACAAGGTATGGGCTTTATGAGTATACAGTCATGTCCTTTGGTTTGACTAATGCCCCTGCCTATTTTATGAGCATGATGAACAAGGTGTTCTTGGAGTTCTTGGATAAGTTCGTTGTGGTATTCATTGATGACATATTGGTTTTCTCCAAGAATGAGGAGGAACACGCTGAACATCTGCGCTTGGTTTTGGAGAAGCTCAGAGAACATCAACTTTATGCCAAGTTCAGCAAGTGTGAGTTTTGGCTCAAGGAAGTTGGATTCCTTGGACATGTTGTGTCAGGTGAAGGGATTGTAGTGGACCCTACCAAGGTAGAGTCAGTCACAGAATGGAATGCACCCACCACAGTCGGCGAGATTCGCAGTTTCCTTGGACTTGCTGGATATTACCGGAGATTTATTGAAAATTTCTCCAAGATTGCAAGGCCCATGACAGCGTTGTTGAAGAAGGACACCAGGTTCGTTTGGACTGAAGAGTGTGAAGCCAGCTTTCAAGAGTTGAAGAAGCGTTTGGTTACAGCCTCAGTGCTAATCCCGCCTGACGTACACAAGGACTTTCAGGTGTATTGTGATGCTTCACATCAGGGACTTGGAGGTGTTCTTATGCAGGAGGGAAAAGTTGTAGCTTATGCTTCACGACAGCTTCGACCTCATGAGTTGAACTATGCCACGCATGATTTGGAGTTAGCAGCCGTAGTGCATGCACTCAAGACATGGAGACACTATCTTATTGGGAATCGTTGTGATGTTTACACGGATCACAAGAGTTTGAAGTACATTTTCACGCAGAAGGAGTTGAATCTTAGGCAAAGGAGATGGTTGGAACTTATAAAGGATTATGACATGAGTCTGCATTATCATCCAGGAAAAGCCAATGTTGTGGCGGATGCTTTGAGCCGTAAGAGTTATGTTAATACCCTTACAACAGGAGGTTTACCTCAGGAGTTATGTGATGAGCTTAGAGACCTTCAGTTGGAAATAGTTCCAAGAGGTTATGTTGCCGCACTCGAGGTACAGTCCACCTTGTTGGGAAGAATCAGAGAAGCCCAGAAGTTGGACCAAGGTATTGCTGAGATAAAGGAAATGATGAGCAAAGGGAAAGCAGAAGGATTCCGTGAGGATGAAAATGGAACCATATGGTTTGAGCAACGGATTTGTGTACCCAATGATCCAGAGATCAGGAAGTTGATTCTTCAGGAGGCTCATGACTCACCATATTCGATACACCCAGGCAACACCAAGATGTATTTGGACTTGAAGGAAAGTTTTTGGTGGGCCGGTATGAAGAGAGAGATTGCCGAGTATGTGGCAATATGTGATGTATGTCAGAGAGTAAAGGCGGAGCATCAGAAACCAGCAGGTTTACTTCAGCCGTTGCCGATACCTGATTGGAAATGGGATAAACTTGGTATGGACTTTATCACGGGGTTACCCAGGACCCGTTCAGGTTATGATTCCATTTGGGTGATAGTGGATCGTTTGACCAAGGTTGCTCACTTCATTCCAGTGAAGACCACCTATACAAGTGCTAAGCTGGCAAAGATATATATGACCAGGATCGTATGTCTGCATGGAGTTCCGAGGAGCATCGTATCAGATANGGATTATGACATGAGTCTGCATTATCATCCAGGAAAAGCCAATGTTGTGGCGGATGCTTTGAGCCGTAAGAGTTATGTTAATACCCTTACAGCAGGAGGTTTACCTCAGGAGTTATGTGATGAGCTTAGAGACCTTCAGTTGGAAATAGTTCCAAGAGGTTATGTTGCCGCACTCGAGGTACAGTCCACCTTGTTGGGAAGAATCAGAGAAGCCCAGAAGTTGGACCAAGGTATTGCTGAGATAAAGGAAATGATGAGCAAAGGGAAAGCAGAAGGATTCCGTGAGGATGAAAATGGAACCATATGGTTTGAGCAACGGATTTGTGTACCCAATGATCCAGAGATCAGGAAGTTGATTCTTCAGGAGGCTCATGACTCACCATATTCGATACACCCAGGCAACACCAAGATGTATTTGGACTTGAAGGAAAGTTTTTGGTGGGCCGGTATGAAGAGAGAGATTGCCGAGTATGTGGCAATATGTGATGTATGTCAGAGAGTAAAGGCGGAGCATCAGAAACCAGCAGGTTTACTTCAGCCGTTGCCGATACCTGATTGGAAATGGGATAAACTTGGTATGGACTTTATCACGGGGTTACCCAGGACCCGTTCAGGTTATGATTCCATTTGTGTGATAGTGGATCGTTTGACCAAGGTTGCTCACTTCATTCCAGTGAAGACCACCTATACAAGTGCTAAGCTGGCAAAGATATATATGACCAGGATCGTATGTCTGCATGGAGTTCCGAGGAGCATCGTATCAGATAGAGGAACGCAGTTTACCTCAAAGTTTTGGAAGCAGTTACACGAAACTTTGGGTACCAGGCTAGAGTTCAGTACAGCCTTCCATCCGCAGACTAATGGGCAGATAGAGAGAGTCAATCAGATTCTGGAGGACATGTTGAGAGCTTGTGCACTAGACTATGGGTCTAGTTGGGATGATAACTTACCCTACGCAGAGTTTTCGTACAACAACAACTATCAAGCAATTTGCAGATGGTCCCTTTCGAGGCATTGTATGGAAGGAAATGCATGACACCTTTGATGTGGAATGGAGTTGGAGATCGCAAATTGTTTGGACCTGATTTGATCAGGGATTCGGAGGAGAAGGTCAAGTTGATTCGTGACAGACTTAAGATAGCTCAGTCAAGGCAGAAAAGTTATGCCGATGCTAAACGCAAGGAAGTGATCTATGAAGTGGGAGATAGAGCATATCTTCGAGTGTCTCCACTTCGAGGTATTAAGAGATTTGGAGTCAAAGGAAAGTTAGCACCACGATTTGTGGGACCATACAGAGTTCTGGAACGCAGAGGAGTGGTTGCATACCAGTTGGAATTACCAGAGGCTTTGTCAGGAGTTCATGATGTGTTTCATGTTTCCCAGCTGAAGAAGTGTCATGAAGAGATGGCAGATATTCCTTTGAGAGATACAGTGCCACTCGAGGCAATTCAGTTGGAGAGCGATCTGACTTATGAGGATAAGCCGGTTAAGATTCTTGAGACTGCAGAGAGAATCACTCGTACCAAGATCATCAAGTTCTGCAAGGTTCAGTGGAGTCACCACACCGAGGAGGAAGCCACTTGGGAACGAGAGGAAGATCTTAGACAAGACCATCCACACCTTTTTGCTGGCCAACCCGAATCTCGAGGACGAGATTCATCTTA
Source organism: Aegilops sharonensis (assembly GCA_904067115.1). Classification (NCBI taxonomy): domain Eukaryota; kingdom Viridiplantae; phylum Streptophyta; class Magnoliopsida; order Poales; family Poaceae; genus Aegilops; species Aegilops sharonensis. The sequence continues at coordinate 107,980,920 of LR880968.1, read as the reverse complement.
AGGGGGGTAGGTTTGTAACATCCCATTTTTTATTAAATTTGGATGTTAATAGAATCATTCAATGCATATCATATTTCTTTGCATTTTGGAGTTTTTAAAATATTCAAATAATATTTTTCCACTCAAGAAAAACAAATGAGAGGGGATAAGATGACTTCCTCAAAATATAAAAGAGTGGGAAATTTTATTTTGAATATTATTTAAAGTTTTGGAGTTTATTGGTATTTATTTTATCTGCAAAAAGTGCATTAATTGCATTAGGAAAATATTTTAAAAATGTTCTGTGCTTAAGTTAATATTCATTAGGTTCTAAATATTGTATAGTTATTCTATATATTTTTGTGGTGTTTTTATAAATTCTTTTGAATTGTTTAGGGACACTTTAGTCCTAGGTTTAAAAAAAACGCACGCACGCCCTCACCGTAGCCAAACCCTATCACCTGGAACTTTGTCACAATAATTTTCACACACTAGAATCTGCCTATTAATATTTTACTAGTATGCATAGTATGCACTATAGTTCACATCACTTCTTGAACCATGTGCCTATGTTGTTTTGCACCTAGAAAATTTTCATGCTAGTTAAGTGTGATGTTTGTTCATTTGGTTTTTTCCGAGACTTCTGCTTTGCATGTTCTTTCTGGTTCTCTAGAATGTTTGCTTATGTTTGTTTATCTTCTTTGCGGTAGATTGCCCGGAGTGCGAAGCAGAATATTATCAGTCTTTAGAATTCAACCAGCAGTACCAAGGCAAGTTGCNTTTTTATTAAATTTGGATGTTAATAGAATCATTCAATGCATATCATATTTCTTTGCATTTTGGAGTTTTCAAAATATTCAAATAATATTTTTCCACTCGAGAAAAACAAATGAGAGGGGATAAGATGACTTCCTCAAAATATAAAAGAGTGGGAAATTTTATTTTGAATATTATTTAAAGTTTTGGAGTTTATTGGTATTTATTTTATCTGCAAAAAGTGCATTAATTGCATTAGGAAAATATTTTAAAAATGTTCTGTGCTTAAGTTAATATTCATTAGGTTCTAAATATTGTATAGTTATTCTATATATTTTTGTGGTGTTTTTATAAATTCTTTTGAATTGTTTAGGGACACTTTAGTCCTAGGTTTAAAAAAAACGCACGCACGCCCTCACCGTAGCCAAACCCTATCACCTGGAACTTTGTCACAATAATTTTCACACACTAGAATCTGCCTATTAATATTTTACTAGTATGCATAGTATGCACTATAGTTCACATCACTTCTTGAACCATGTGGCTATGTTGTTTTGCACCTAGAAAATTTTCATGCTTGTTAAGTGTGATGTTTGTTCATTTGGTTTTTTCCGAGACTTTTGCTTTGCATGTTCTTTCTGGTTCTCTAGAATGTTTGCTTATGTTTGTTTATCTTCTTTGCGGTAGATTGCCCGGAGTGCGAAGCAGAATATTATCAGTCTTTAGAATTCAACCAGCAGTACCAAGGCAAGTTGCATCTTGATCATGTTTCATTACCTATGTTTTTATTATGCACGTAGTTCTTTGCGGTAGGACTGCATGGTAGGAATTGATGCCGCATGATTATGCTTTTCACCCAGTAGTTCATTGAGGTAGGTCTGAACCTTATAACATTGTTGCCATCGTTTTACATTATGTTGCTTCGCTAAGTAGACGTGGATTGGGGAGTGATCATTGTAAAGTATGAGTGACAATGTAGTAAATAGGACCTAAGATAATTAATGAACTACCTGGGCGGAAACTTGTTGGAATGGTGGCGAAGTACAGTGGGGCACGCATGGGAAATCCATGGTGGTGCACCACTAGTGAACCGTCCGCTCAGGCTCAAAGAGATCAATTGTATTCTCATGTCTAGAAGCTTACGTGTGCAGCCACAAGCCAATATGGGCTCTGGCTTAGTTGAGTAGTTAGTGTGACCCCTTCCGGGATGGGCTAGCAGATGTAGAGTGATGTAGGTGTACCGGCCTATCCGTGGGTTAAGGGGGAACATTTTCGAAAGACTATGTCTCGATCCTCCGATCATGGAGGTGGTCGAGTCTTGTGGGGAAAAGTGTGCAACCTCTGCAGAGTGTTAAAACCTAATCGATTAGCCGTGTCCCCGGTTACGGACAAGTTGAGCATCTAGTAGTGGAAATGCCGGGAGATCTCCTCACCTTTAATTAAACAGTTGGGATTTAAATGGAACTTGGGAACGGATGGAGTTGGGTTTGCCAACTCATCCTATGCAAATGCGTAGTAGCAGAATAACATCTTTTCTAATAGGGAAAAACTAGCTTTATGCAAAAACTAAACTTAGAGCTTTCCACCAGCCAAATTGCATGTAAAAATAGGCTCTTTACACTTATGATGTGACTTGCTAGTACATTCAATGTACTGACCTATATGGCTGCAACTTATCACGTTGCAGATATATCTGACGAGGATTAAGGTGCGATAGGTCGATGTTCTACACTCAACCTTGCTCGTGGAGTTGGACTCATTTACTACTTTGCTTCCGCAGTATTTGTTTATTGGCTCTATGCCCTATTTTGTAATAAATGTATTGCTCCTGGATTATCGATGTAATAAAGAGATGTGTGTTATTTCATCGAGTACTGTGTGTTCTAGCAAGTCGATCCAGGGACTAGCACGGTAAGCACATAGACTTCGACTCTTACCGAGTCGGGTCGCTACAGTAGTCGCGCACTCGTGGTCATCGATGCCCATTATTCTTGTGGTCCGTCAAGCCATTCTGTTCTGGAATGACTAGGAGAAAAAAACTCCAGCACCTCATCCATTTCTTGGAGTGGTCAAAGTAGTTGTATTCCGCAGATCAAAATGCCAATCCAGCTTTTGTTCTGTTGTACCCTGAAGTATTACCCACTTTATGTCAGGAACGTCATGAGAATTGCACCTTCCCTTATGAATTCTTGACGTAGTGATACTTCTCGCCATCATCATTCGCTCCTCGGTTCTGTGTTGTTGCAACCGGAATACCGACAAGTGAATTGTGATGTGTGAAATCAATACTCCTAGCAACCTCGTTGCTTGGTAGTTAATGGACAATATTCTCATTCTTAGCGTGTTGGTTATTAAATTATCATCCTAAGATTGATCGTGCTACCTAGTCCTTATTTCTGGTGCACTCTTCGATCAATGAGTTAGGATTGTGACAATCCCTCACTCTTTTGATCATATCACCTTGCCCCGAAAAGCAAGGTTGTTCTCGAGCTTAGTAACATACCGGTGGTTTGTGATTTTCCGAATATCTTCTTGGAAGTATTACCAGGTTGTTCCCTGACTGTTATGTTGAGTTCGTGATCATGTTGGTTTTCCTCCAAACCACCCATTCTCCAAGAATCTGTGTTGGATACCCCTGAGCTAGTTGGTTGAGCCAAACAACAACTTGGAGAGTTGGAAGATAAAAGCTTGCCCGACTTAGTTCATTTTAAGGGATATCCTTTTGTGTGTGTGTTGAAGAAAGATGATACCTTCACCAATTGGTCCTCGTGATCAGTTGTTGGATCTGTTGTCTTGCCAAAACTTTGACTTGAGTATGGGCTATCATCAAGTCAAATCAGAACCAGCGATGTTCGTAATGTTGTCTTACTCGTGGTTGATCCCTTGAGTATACACCATTACATCTTTTGGTCTGACCAATGCTATCACCGTGTTCACATGATGGTGGAAGTCCAGTGATATGGAAATTCCGATGAATTGCTGTTAAGCCCATCAGCAGCATTTTGTCTCCCGCATGATTCATGTTGAACATCAACCTAGTGTTGGAAACTTTGTAAGCAATGCCTTCGTGTTCCGTTCATGAAGCTTATGCTTGGATGGAAGAAGTGACTTCCTCTAATTCACGTGCATTAGGTGTAAGTTGCCGCCATGAATTTGAGAAAGGTTTGTTTTGTTTCCCTTGGAATCATCCCAAGTCAGTCATGCATACGTGCGAAGTATTCTATGGTTTGGTAGATTAATTACCTCCACTCCATATGTGTTCCTAGCACACCAAGCCACTGATTGATTTGTTCAAGGAGAAGAAGTTCCTTCATAAGAGCTAATCATATGACTTATGCAAGGGCTTCGCTCTCTACAATGATGGTTCCCAACCAGAACTCGACAGTGTTTCATTATAAGACTACTACGTGGTCATGCTTGTCTGGGACATTGTGTTCACATGTATGTAGCAGAAGCAGCTCATGTTTTGGAGCTTGCTATCGTAGTTCATCTCCCGAGAATCTCGCAACGTTATCTCGTCGATTTGTGTTGCAACTCATCTTTTCAGACATGTGAGTCTGAAGTATCCTGTTTCTAACCAGATCTGAATCTCAGGAAGATATGATGGTTGGAACACTCTCAACATTTGCATTTTGTTCCCAGCTTGCACCCCATTGTGCCAAATTTCCATGGGATGCCCTTCTCAGTAGTTGCTGTCTAGGTTCATCTTCAAAAGTGGTCTTGTCATGGGCCCCATCCATTTCCGGTGATAAGCAAAAGTCATCCATTGTGTTGTCTTCAACAAGGTAGTCCACATCATCCATCCTAGTCCGAGTATGCCATTTCTTCGAGCTCTTTCAAGCGATCATCTGTAAATTGCCTTAAGCTGGTATGAAGATTTTCAATGATCTATGTATCAAAAGTAATTCTTTTTGCCACTTAAGGGAATAGTTCTTCGAGTCACCTTCCCTGAGGTGCCCCATTATGGATCATGGCAATTTTTCCTCGCTACCTCGTCACCCCGTAAAATTGTTTATTCCATCCCTCCTAATGCATGTTTTGCCTCTCAGCTCCAGAGATGTTTCTACGTCTCATTCCGTGAGCTGATCTTGTGATCATTAAGATGATCCATCCATGTAGGCATGTTTCACTTTTTGTCCTCGTGTTGGATGAAGTTTTCGATAGCAAAGTCGTCAAGATCAATTTGAGTCAACAAATCAACAACCTCGACGATATAGTTGGATCATGAAGTTCGTAATGCTAGTGTCCCCTTTGTCTTCTTACCTCACTTCCTGAATCTCGGGACGAGATTCTTATTTAGTGAGGGTGAGTTGTCACATCCCTAGTTCTATTAATGCCTAGTGCTAGCATCTGGTGTTGCATCATGTTTAAATTTCAGTTAAACCTGAAATGGGGATTGCCTAAACCTAGCATTAAAGGAATTCACTAGGTTCAACCAAAATATTTCCAGTATATCCAAATGGCTTCCAAAAATGTTCACCATTCTTGGAAAATGCTGGAAACAGTAACCAGAGGTGATGCACATTTCCCCATGACATATTTGGGCTCTGGATTAAATCATACTGTATTTGCATTTGGGCATTTAAATGCTATTAAATATTTTAAGTGCCCAAATAATCATAAACTGAAATGTTTACTGCAGGATATATTTCCAACAGTGGTCATGAGCAGTTTCATGATTTTTGGGATTGATCTAGTATTTTTAGTAAAGCCACAGAGTTGCAGAAAAATAGAAAACACAAATAAAAGTGAGGAAGAGACTAACCCGGCCAACTTACCTGGCTGGGCCGGCCCACCTGGCCCGTGCTAGTCATCACCTACCTCTGCCAGTAGGCAGAGGAGGGAGACAGCACACGCGCGCGCGAGGCGCCACGCCTCCTCCTGCTTCCCGCCGATCGCCTGGAGCTGGCTGGCGACGCCACGCACCCCCTGGAAACCCCTCGACCTCTCCCCGTGCTTCTCCCCTCCTCTGTCTCTCCCACGCACAGCCGCCCGAAACTGCCGTCGCGCCGCTCGCCGTTCCCGGGGCCACCGGCCACCCCACGCCTCACCGACGCGCCCGAGAGCTCCGCCTCGACGTCCTTGTCCTCTGCACAGAGCCAAGGGACGCCGGAAGCCCTAGAACACCGCCATCGCCGTCTTCTTCAACCTCGGTCCGCCGAGATCGCCGGCGACCGTGAGCCCGCTCCGTTGCTTCCCCGAGCTCCCCGAGACCACCGCTGCACTCCCCGTGAGCTTCTCCTTCGATCCCCTCTTGCCCCTTGCTCGTTTGCACCGTGTAGTCGCCGCCCTCTTCGAGCCCGAGAGCATCTCGCCGCGCCGTGGCCACAGCCGCGCAAGCTCGCAACCGAGCGCTTCACCGCACTCGTCGTGTCCCCAGGAGCCCGCAGCACCGCTCCGCACCTCCTAGCGACGACCCCGAGCTCGCCCGAGCTGCGACAGCCGCCAACGTCGTCGCCGACGTCTTTTCTGACCACCCCGAGCCCAAACACCACAACCACTCGACGCGGCAGTCCCCAGCTTCACGTAGATGCTCCCCGCGCGCCAAATAGGGCCCTGCAGCGAAATCCCTACTTCCTCCGACGCGTATTTGGTCGCCGGCGGCTAAACGCTGGTAGCTGATGTGGCCGTCATTAGCGGTTAAACACCCCCTAACCAACCCTCTACGCCACTGACACCTGGGCCCTGCTGCCTAACTAACCTTGGTTTAGCTCCTGTTTAGATTAAACTAATCCCACGGGCCCCACAGGTCAGCTTGACCTGGCCACGTCACATGTTGACCGACCCCACAAGTCAGTGTTGACCCGACTGACGTGGCCGTTGACCAGGCCCCACCTGTCATTGACACTGAACATCACCGTGTCACTGACCAGTGGACCCCACTGGTCAGGTTTGACCTAGACCGCTGATGTTGACCTGCTGACATCACAGTGACATCATGCTGTCGCAGTAAATCATTTTCTGGATTTATTCTTTTACAAGAAATTCCAGGAAATGTTGCAAACTCCAAAAATTCATAGTAATTCAACCGTAACTCCAAATCAAACAATTTATATATGAAAAATTATCAGAAAAATGCAATCTATCCATCTGTACCATTTTCATGCATGTTAGAACACTTTAACCTTGCTGTTTAGGTGAAACAAGTTAATGCACTAATATGACCTCTTAAAATGGGTTTGCATTTGAATCTTTGGTTCAAATGGACTCATCTCAATCTGTTCTAGCTTGCATTAGCCCAAAACACATTCATATTGCCATGTCATAGCATGCATCATATTGTGCATTGCATTGATCGTGTTTCTTCTCTGTTTGCCGGTGTTGTTCCCCCTTGGTAGATGTTGTACCGACGTTGTGATTGATGACACCAATGAAGAACTATACTATCTTCAAAAGTGCCAGGCAAGCAAAACCCCTTTGTTCATTCCGATACAATCCCACTCTCTCGCTCCTGCTCTCTTTTACTGCATTAGGACAACAACGACATATTGTTACTTGCTGCGGTAGCTGAACCCCTTTCCTCTGCATGACTTGTCATTGCCACAGTAAATAGATGAAACCCACTAGCATGAGTAGGAGTTGTTTGAGCCCTGATGTGCTTACTCATTCATGCTTGTTTGTCATGCCTGCTACTGCCTAGAGTTGAGTCAGGTCTGATTCATCGGGGATGAATCGGAGGTGTGTGAACATGTCCTACTGTTGAGAGCTAAGTGTGTGAACACGATTTGGTAAAGGTAGCGATGAGAGGCCATGTAGGAGTACATTTAGGACCTTGTTGACCTTCTCTCAGACCAATTGGACCCCTTTCTTCTCTCTTTCTCCGAGACCAACAAAACCCCCCTTGTCCTTGTTGACCTCTCTCAGACCCCTCCGGCGCGTCTGAAACTTCCTCGAACCCGAACAACACGGTCATGACCAGTGGGTCCGGAACAATCCCGAGTTATCCTAAACATCATGCGTTCTTTGGTTAGACCACCCGAAGCCGTCCGATCAAAATCCAGGGGCTCAAATCCCCTCTCATATTAGCCACCTACTATATATAGTGCGCAGCTCTAACCAAATCAGACCAAACCCTAAATTTTAGGGAGATGTCCCATCCATCCTTTCTCTGCCGCCGCCACCCCGTGTCTCATCTTCCACATCGGGATCCCCTCATTCAATCTCCCTCGATCCCCTCGTGCAGCCACCCAAGGACGCGCCTCCTCGTCCCCGCAGCCAGCGGCGCACCGGCCTCCTCAGCTCCTCCGGCCCTGCAGCAACCTCGCCGGAGCACCGAATCAGGCCGTGCCTTCTCCCTTCCCTCTTGTTCTCCTGTCTCCTCCTGTAGCTCTCACTCATGCCGTCTCTCTATCCCTTTTCTTTTCACTGCCAGAAGCTCCCGCTCCATGCCTCCCGATGCAGCGCTAGGAGGACGCCAAGTTGCCGGCGCACCTCCCCAACCCTCTGCCTTGCGCAGTCCGGCCATCCCCACTGTTCCCGTTCCTGCCGGCCCTCTCACCAAGTCCCTCTGCTGGCGCCGCACCTGTCCGTTGCTGCTCCTCTTCTTCGAGCCGCCAAGTCCCGCCGCCGCGCCCCTGTTCGTCTGCCGCTTCCAGTTCTGCAGCTCCATCATAGCCGAGCCCTTGCGCAACGCCTTCCTCGAGCCGGAGCTCGACCTGCTGCAGCGACCACTACCGGTGACCAGGACCAGGCCGTTCCTCTCTCCCCATCTTCCTCCCTTCGTTGCTCTCCCTCCGTCTCACGATCTCCCTCTCTCTTTCTCTGTTTCTCTTACAGGACGTCGTTGCCATGGCCTCAAGCCAAGCCGCCCTCGAGCTCCTCCGTCCAGATCCGGCTGGCCTCCGCCGCCCTTGCCCGTTCCTGGCGGATCCCGCCGACTCGGCCCCGTTCTCGGCCACCGGTGCCTTTGCCGGAGACCATCTGCGCCGCCCGCCAAGTCCTGCGCCTCTGCTTTGCTCGTCTGAACCAGCGCCTCGCGCCGCTGTTTCCCTGTGTTGACCTCCTGCCGCTCGTCCACATCCAGCGTGGACCCGCTCCACGTCACCCACGCGAGGCCTCCTCTGCTTCGCTCGCAGCCCAGCTGCCCAGCGCCTCCCCATGGCCCAACGCGCCCCTGCAGGCCTTCCTCCTCCACCGACCGGGCCTCAGCCCAGGGTGAGCCTCCAAAGTTCCTGTAGCTCCAGTTTCGGCCTGATGTATTTTTTCCCCCATCTGCGATTTTGTCTATTATCCAGAGACTGCAGTTTTACAGAATGACCCTCATGTTCATGCATTTATATCTCACAAACCATGCATAAGAATTTAATAAACTATATATGTAATAAGGTCAGTTTTTCATGTACTTTCATAATATGCCACTTTCATCCATGTTAAAATGCTTAAACTTGTTGTTTGTTTAATTTTGCTCAAATGCCATGCTAAAATGATTTATTTCATAACTAAATAACTGTAGCTCGGAATTTAATAAACTTTATATGTAAATGGGGTGGAAAAATGCCTAGTTTAACATGGTGCACTTCATTTTGCTGTTTTACAACATTAAAATTGTGTTTAGGGCAGAACAGTACCAAATCTAAAATATGGACATGAGGATTTTCCGGAATTGTTGTTTGTTGTTCCGGCCTCATTTAAATTTGCCTAAATAATTAGTTTACTTATGCTTCACCCCTTGCCATGTTTAATAACATTTAATATTGTTGGGTACATAAACGAGAGAGAACTAAATAATTGAATGTGGTGTTTTGTCAATATGCAACTCGTTGCATATTGAGCTCCACTTAACTTGTAGCATTGTTTGTTGCACTTTGCCATGCCATGCCTCATTAAACCGGACATGCATCATACTTGATTGTGCATCATGCCATGATTATGCTTGTGTATTTACCATGTTGTTTGCTTCTTTCCGGTTTGATTCTCTCGTTAGCTTCGGTTTCGTTCCGGAGTTGTGAGGATTCGTTTGACTACTCCCGGTTGTCTTCTTCATGGACTCGTTCTTCTTCCTAGCGGGATTTCAGGCAAGATGACCGTCACCTTGGATCTCATTACTATCATTGCTATGCTAGTTGCTTCGTTCTATCGCTATGCTGCGTTACCTACCACTTGCGTATCAAGCCTCCCAAATTGCCATGAACCTCTAACCTTTGTCACCCTTCCTAGCAAACCGTTGTTTGGCTATGATACCGCTTTTGCTCAGCCCCTCTTATAGCGTTGCTAGTTGCAGGTGAAGATGAAGATTGCTCCATGTTGGATTATGTTTCTGTTGGGATATCACAATATCTCTTATATTATTAATGCATCTATATACTTGGTAAAGGGTGGAAGGCTCGGCCTTATGCCTGGTGTTTTGTTCCACTCTTGCCGCCCTAGTTTCCGTCATATCGGTATTATGTTCCCGGATTTTGCGTCCCTAACGCGGTTGGGTGATTTATGGGAACCCCTTGACAGTTCGCTTTGAATAAAACTCTTCCAGCAAGGCCCAACATTGGTTTTATCATTTGCCTCACCTATGCCCTTTTTTCCCTTTGGGTTTCCGGAGCCCGAGGGTCATCTTTATTTTAGCCCCCCCGGGCCAGTTCTCCTCTGAGTGCTCGTCCAAACCGAGCGATGTCCGGCGCCCCCTGGGCAACCAGGGTCTATGCCAACCCGTCGTCTTGCTCATCCGGTGTGCCCCGAGAACGAGATATGTGCAGCTCCTATCGGGATTTGTCGGCACATTCGGGCGGCTTTGCTGGTCTTGTTTTACCATTGTCGAAATGTCTTGTAAACGGGATTCCGAGACTGATCGGGTCTTCCTGGGAGAAGGAATATCCTTCGTTGATCGCGAGAGCTTATCGTGGGCTAAGTTGGGACACCCCTGCAGGGTTTGAACTTTCGAAAGCCGTGCCCGCGGTTATGTGGCAGATGGGAATTTGTTAATATCCGGTTGTAGTAAACTTGAAGTAAACTCTTCTAAAATACACCAACCGTGTGCGTAACCGTGAGTGTCTCTTTTTGGGGTTGATCGAGAGGAGAACACAGTTTCTGGGTTATGTCTGACGTAAGTAGGAGTTCAGGATCACTTCTTGATCATTATTAGTTGACGACCGCTTGCTTTGCTTCTCTTCTCGCTCTTATTTGCGTAAGTTGGCCACCATACATTGCTTAGTCGCTGCTGCAACCTCACCACTTTACCCCTTCCTTTCCCTTTAAGCTTTGCTAGTCTTCATACCCATGGTAATGGGATTGCTGAGTCCTCGTGGCTCACAGATTACTACAACAACAGTTGCAGGTACAGGTTATGCGATGCTCATGACGCAAGAGCGATGTTTACTTGTTTTGGAGTTCTTCTTCTGCTTCTTCGATCAGGGGATAGGTTCCAGGCCGGCAGCCTGGGCTAGCAGGGTGCATGTCGTTTGAGTTTCTGTTTATGTTTCATTTGTAGCCGGATGTTGATCTTGTTTATGATGTATTGTTGTATTCATGTGACATTGTATGTCTTGGATGTATCCCCGCTATTATGTAATGTTGATGTAATGATGTCCACCTTGCAAAAGCGTCTTCAAGATGCGCTTCTATCCTTGGTGGGACCTTCGAGTTCCTTTAGGATAGGGTTGCATCTTGGGCGTGACACCCCCACTTCACCTTTGCCTTTTCTTCGCCCTCCTTCCATTCGATCTTGTGTTACCATGTGCCTTCTTTTTGCTTGCATCTTTGGTTGCTAAAATTTTATGGATCCTCATCCACTTGCTAATCTTTTTAAGAGATCCAAGTATGATGAACCAATTTCTAGTGATTTGAGTGCACTAGATTATCTTTATGAGGTTTTGCTTGAAATTCGTGAATCTGAAAAATTGTGATGAAGAAATTTATGAAGAGATTCATGATAGCTCCTTGAATAAAAAGCATGATTGCAATGATTTTACTATAAATTCTCTTGATGTCAATTGTTCTAATAATAGGCAAACCCTAAGCTTGGGAATGCTAGTTTTGCTATGTCTACTACTTGTTGCAATGATCATGATTGGGGCGATTCTTCTTATGATCTTGAAAATTTATTTGAACTCCATGATGAATATGAGATTGAAAATAGTGTTTGCAATAATATTTAAAGTGGGTTTGGAAGAGTGTCAACTTTAGATCCCACATATTTGGAGAATGTTCAATCTTATGGTATTTTTGATAAAAGTGGGTTTGGAGAGGTCATGACTTTAGTTAATGATAATCCCACTATTTTGGAAGAGTGTCAACTTCGCATGCATGTGGATCGTGTTGAGAATATTTTATGTGATAGCTATTTTGTTGAGTTTGCCTATGATCCTACATGTAATTATTATGAGAGTGGAAAATATGGTTGTAGAAATTACCTCTCCATCATGTTGAGATTGCTATCGTATCTTTCTTCTTCCTTGCATATGCTAATTTTGCTTGCTATGATAATTTGTTTGCTTATAAAATGCCTATGAATAGTAAGTATGTTAGAATTAGATGTGTTTATCACGTGTTCTATGATACTCTCTTTGTGCTTTAATTCTTGTCTTTGATGTGAGCATCATTAAAATTATCAATGCCTAGCTAGGGGCGTTAAACGATAGCGCTTGTTGGGAGACAACCCAATTTTAATTTTTGTTCCTGTTTAGTAAATAATATTTCATCTAGCCTCTGGTTAGATGTGGTTTTATGTTTTAGTTAGTGTTTTTGCCAAGTAATACCTATAGGATCTTCTTGGGTGATAATTATTTGATCTTGCTGAAAAAAACAGAAACTTTCTGCTCACGAAAACAATTGTTAAAAATCACCAGAAAGTCATAAAATACTGATTCCAATTGAAGTATATCAAAAATTAAATTGTATAGGTCGTCCTATTTTGGTTGTATTTTTGGACTTCCATAAGTATACGTTTGATACAGATTACTACAGACTGTTCTGTTTTTGACAGATTCTGTTTTTCGTGTGTTGTTTGCTTATTTTGATGAATCTATAGCTAGTATCGGGGGGTATGAACCATAGAGAAGCTGGAATAAAGTAGTTTTAACATCAATATAAATAAAGAATGAGTTCATTACAGTACCTTAAAGTGGTGGTTTGTTCTATTTCGCTAACGGAGCTCATGAGAGTTTCTGTTGAGTTTTGTGTTGTGAAGTTTTCAAGTTTTTGGTAAAGATTGATGGATTATGGGATAAGAAGTGGCAAGAGCCTAAGCTTGGGGATTCCCAAGGCACCCCAAGGTAAAATTCAAGTACAACCAAAATCCTAAGCTTGGGGATGCCCCGGAAGGCATCCCCTCTTTCGTCTTCGTCTATCGGTAACTTTACTTGAGGCTATATTTTTATTCACCACATGATATGAGTTTTGCTTGGAGCGTCTTGTACGATTTGAGTCTTTGCTTTTTAGTTTACCACAATAAACCTTGCTGTACACACCTTTTTGGGAGAGACACACATGAATCGGAATTTATTAGAATACTCTTTGTGCTTCACTTATACCTTTTGAGCTAAATAATTTTGCTCTAGTGCTTCACTTATATCTTTTAGTGCACGGTGGTGGTTTTATTTTATAGAAATTATTGGTCTCTCATGCTTCACTTATATTATTTTGAGAGTCTTATAGAACAGTATGGTAATTTTCTTTGGCTAGAAAATTAGTCCTAATATGATGAACATTCAAGATGGGTATAATAAAAACTCACATATAAAGTGCATCGAATACTATGAGAAGTTTGATACTTGATAATTGTTTTGAGATATGAAGATGGTGATATTAGATTCATGCTAGTTGAGTAGTTGTCAATTTGAGAAATACTTGTTCTAAAGTTTGTGAATCCCGTAGCATGCACGTATGGTGAACCGTTATGTGATGAAGTCGGAGCATGATTTACTTATTGATTGTCTTCCTTATGAGTGGCGGCCGGGGATGATCGATGGCCTTTTCCTACCAATCTATCCCCCTAGGAGCATGCGCATAGTACTTCATTTCGATAACTAATATATTTTTATGGTAAGTACGTGAGTTTGAGTTCTTTATGACTAATGTTGACTCCATGGATTATACGCACTCTCACCCTTCCACCATTGCTACCCTCTCTAATACTACACACCTTTTGCCGGTATAATACACCCACCATATACCTGCCTCAAAACAGCTACCATACCTACCTATTATGGCATTTCCATAGCCATTCCGAGATATATTGCCATGCAACTTACCACCGTTCCGTTTGCTATGACACGTTTCATTACTATCATATTGCTTTGCATGATCATGTAGTTGACATCATATTTGTGGCAAAGCCACCTTTATTCATACATGTCACTTGATTCATTGCATATCCAGGTACACCGCCAGAGGCATTCACATAGAGTCATATTTTGTTCTAAGTATTCAGTTGTAATTTTTGAGTTCTTCCATCATATTATTTTCCTATCAATTTGCTATTTTTGCCGCCGTTTATTTTGCAATCTTTACTTTCCAATCTATATCATAAAAATACCAAAAATATTTATCATATTATCTTTATCAGATCTCACTTTTGCAAGTGGCCGTGAAGGGATTGACAACCCCTTTATCGCGTTGGTTGCAAGGCTCTTATTTGTTTGTGCAAGCACAAGGCGACTTGTGTGTAACCTCCTACTGGATTGATATCTTGGTTCTCAAAAACTGAGGGTAATACTTATGCTACTTTGCTGCATCACCCTTTCCTCTTCAAGGGAAAACCAACGCATGCTCAAGAGGTAGCACTAAGCATGCAACCAAGGACGCAGATTTGATTTTTCAACTAGTTTATATGCACTGGAGCATGTGCATGTAGTTCAAATTTGAATTATGCACCTGAAATGCCTACAAAACCAACTTAATGTATAAAAATGTCCAAACAAACCCCGAAAAATTCCAAAATTAAACACAACACTCCTGTTGTTCTATGTTGACACTAGAAAAATTTTGAAAGAAAAAAGAGGCAAAGGATATCGTTCGTCCCCAAAGGTGGCACTGAGGGAGCCGGGACTAAGGGGTCCTCGGGCGTCCGACCTTTTAGACATGGGCCGGACTGATGGGCTGTGAAGGTACGAAGACCAAACACTTTCGCCCGTGTCCGGATTGGACTCTCCTTGGCGTGGAGGGCAAGCTTGGCGACCAAATATGAAGATTCCTTTCTCTGTAACCGACCTTATGTAACCCAAATCCCTGTGGTGTCTATATAAACCGGAGGGCTTAGTCTGTAGAGGATGAATAATCATAACCATAGTCATACAGGCTAGACTTCTAGGGTTTAGCCATTACAATCTCGTGGTAGATCAACTCTTGTAACACTCATATTCATCAAGATCAATCAAGCAGGAATTAGGGTATTACCTCCATAGAGAGGGCCCGAACCTGGGTAAACATTGTGTCCCCTGTCTCCTGTTATCATCAACCTTAGACGCACAGTTCGGGACCCCCTACCCGAGATCTGCCCGTTTTGACACCGACATTGGTCCTTTCATTGAGAGTTCCACTGTGCCGTCGTCAAAAGGTTTTGTTGGCTCCTTCGATCATCTATAAGGATGATGTCCAAGGGGAAGTCTTCCTCCCTGGACAAACCTTCGTATTCGGCGGCTTCGCACTGTGGGCCAACTCGTTTGGCCATCTGGAGCAGATCGAAAGCTACACCCCTGGCCATCAGGTCAGATTTGGAAGCTTGAACTACGTCGCAGATATCCGTGGAGACTTGATCTTCGACGGATTCGAGACAACGGCAGTAGCCGGTCCCTGCCACCACGATGAACATGACATAAATCTGTCATTGGACCACACCCAAGAAATAGCACCTGTAACTGTTGTGGCCTTAGATCCGGAGCAGATCGCGCCATCCGAGGACGGGAAGCTCAACCCCGCCACGGAAGCCACAGACTCAGTGGTGCTGGAGCCGCACACGTACCTAACTTCAAGTGACATTTGTGTCACCGGAACCATGGACTCGTCTCTGGCTACAGGTTCCGAACCTTGTGCGTCTGCGTACGTCGAGCTTGATCGGTCATCGATCATCGAATTCAGCTCCGCGAACATCTTCCGGCACTCGCCCTTGGGCGACGGGTTAAACTCATAAAAAAATCTATCCTTAGCGGGGGACTCACAGCCGAATTATATCCGATTCGAACTGGAGGCTAATGACGGAGAGTTTTGTTTCCCACCCACCGCCCACTTCATAGCCACTGTCGAAGACTTAACCGACAAGCTCGATTACGGCTCCGAAGACATCGACGATATGGATGACGATGCCGGAGAAGAAGAGGCCCAAAATCCGCCGTTTACCGAACATTGGATGGCCACTTCCTCGTATGATGTATACATGGTGGATGCACCAAAAGAGAATAGCGGTGATGACAAGGAAGATCCAGTTGAGGATAAACCTCCTGAGATACAAACAAAGCACCGACGTCAGCGACGCCGCTCTAAATCACGCCACATCAAAGATAGAAACACCGTCACAAGAGACGATAACACTCCGGACAGTGCCGAAGACAGAGAAGATCCCGACGAACAAACTGCCGAACAGGACGATCGGGAAGATAGGCAAGTTAGCCCTGATGAACAGGCCATACACGAAAACTCGGAGGACAGTAACTATCTTCCGCTCTCCAAGGAGGAGGTGAGCCTTGGCAACGAGGATTTTATCGTGCCTGAGGAACCTCTTGAGCAGGAGCGCTTTAAGTGCTGGCTAATAGCGACAAGGAGCCTGAAAAAGAAACAACAACAAGTTCAAGCTGACCAAGATCTGCTCAATGATAGATGGATTGATGTCCTGAAAGCCAAGGAATACAGCCTCAAGCGCCCAGCCAAAAGTTCCCTGAAGCATAAATTGCTACCTCAGTTCGATGATGAGGCACTGGAGCCTGTACCATCATCGCGCAATGTGGCTGACCGACCACCACGTGGTCGGGACAAAATGGCAACCCAAGCCGAACACCAGCCCACCCTACCTCACCGTAAGCAGAGATAAAATAGCTCGAGGACATACATATGACCTTCGGCAGAACCTAGACAATAGAGCAGGACATACCAGATCGATCTACGGATTGCGAGGGCGTGCCCAGACACGTGACAACGGCTCCCTATTCGGACATGACAAGCCTAGTCACACCCGGGCCGAAAACCCCAGACAGACTCCATTGGAGCTACGGCGCAATGTGGCCCGATATAGAGGCGCCACACACCCTCTTTGATTTACTGACGAGGTAATGGATCATGAATTCCCAGAAGGGTTTAAACCCGTAAACATCGAATCATATGATGGGACAACAGACCCCACGGTATGGATCGAGGATTTTCTTCTCCATATCCATATGGCCCGTGGATATGACCTTCAGGCCATCAAATACCTCCCGCTAAAACTCAAAGGACTAGCTCGGTACTGGTTAAACAGTCTTCCTGAGAACTCCATTGGCAGTTGGAAAGATCTGGAAGACGCCTTCGGTGACAACTTCCAGGGTACATATGTCCGGCTACCAGATGCCGATGACTTAAGTCACATCGTCCAATAGCCCGGAGAGTCAGTCAGGAAGCTCTGGACTAGGTTCTTAATTAAAAAGAACCAAATCGTGGCTTGTCCAGACGCTGAAGCCCTCGCGGCCTTCAAACACAACGTCCGGGACGAATGGCTCGCCCGCCACCTCGATCAAGAAAAACTAAAATCCATGGCAGCCCTTACCGCTTTAATGACCCGCTTTTGCGCGGGAGAGGACAGCTGCCTCACTCGTACACTACAAAAAAAGACACATCCGTGACAGTTTGGGCCGAACGAATTTTTTTTCTGTCATACATATGACACTTCTGTGACGATAATTGTGACAAAACCCGGTATCATCATAGATGTGGTGGGCTCCTACTTCTATGACAAAAAATCATGACAAAAAATGGGCTTTTCGTCTTGGGCGGGCCGGAGACGCAGCTGCATGACATTCTTTGGGCCGTCCATGACGGAAAAAACCATGGTAGAAGCGAGGGGGAGGAAAATTTCGGGGAGTTCCCGGTTACGGTGGGAGGTCGGGGGACGAGCGATGCCCGTTTCTCTCGTACACGTACGCGCGTGTGTGTGAGGCGTTGGCTCTAACTGAACCCGAGCAAGGCGTTGGGCTCTAACTGAACCTGAGCGATTGCACTGCAGGCTACGCGTTACTGAACCTGAGCGATCGGTCGATGGCTATTAACTGAACCCAATCGAGCGATTCCTTCGCTACTGCTGCTAACTGAAGCCGATCGATGCTGCCTCTGGGATGAACAGTGAGCGTTGCGGGGGGGGGGGGGGGGGGGGGAAACAGTGGGGGGGGGTGGTGCCCGTGGGTGAGAAGGCCCCGGGGGGGTGGGGGGGGGGGGGGGGAAAAATGGGGGGGGGGGGGGGGGGGGGGGGGGGGGGGATGAACAGTGAGCGGTGGTGTTGCCTCTGGATGAACAGGACCCCGCGGTGTGGTGGAGGGCTGGATGAACAGTAGACGGTGGAGGGGTGCCCGTGGAGGGGTGGGTGAACACGACCCCGTGGTGTGGAGGGCTGTACGAACAGTAGACGGTGGAGGGGTGCCCGTGGAGGGGTGGGTGAACACGACCCCGTGGTGTGGAGGGCTGTACGAACAGTAGACGGTGGAGGGGTGCCCGTGGAGGGGTGGGTGAACACGACCCCGTGGTGTGGAGGGCTGTACGAACAGTAGACGGTGGAGGGGTGCCCGTGGAGGGGTGGGTGAACACGACCCCGTGGTGTGGAGGGCTGTACGAACAGTAGACGGTGGAGGGGTGCCCGTGGAGGGGTGGGTGAACACGACCCCGTGGTGTGGAGGGCTGTACGAACAGTAGACGGTGGAGGGGTGCCCGTGGAGGGGTGGGTGAACACGACCCCGTGGTGTGGAGGGCTGTACGAACAGTAGACGGTGGAGGGGTGCCCGTGGAGGGGTGGGTGAACACGACCCCGTGGTGTGGAGGGCTGTACGAACAGTAGACGGTGGAGGGGTGCCCGTGGAGGGGTGGGTGAACACGACCCCGTGGTGTGGAGGGCTGTACGAACAGTAGACGGTGGAGGGGTGCCCGTGGAGGGGTGGTTGAACAGGACCCCGTGGTGTGGAGGGCTGTATGAACAGTAGACGGTGGAGGGGTGCCCGTGGAGGGGTGGTTGAACAGGACCCCGTGGTGTGGAGGGCTGAATGAACAGTAGACGGTGGAGGGGTGGTTGAACAGTAGCCGGTGGAGTAGCACGCGGTGGAGGCTGGATGAATAGGAGCCCGTGGAGGCTGGAGGAGGTCGACGGTAGCCCGTGGAGGCTGGAGGAGGTCGACGGTGGAGATGAACAGTATCCCATGGAGTCCCGTTTTGCGGTACGCCACACCCCTCCAGATGAACAGGACCCCCGTTTCGACCGTAGGAGGTCCGTTTCGTCCGTTTTGTGGTACACCACACCCCTCCCGATCAACAGGACCCCCGTTTCGACCGTAGGAGGTCCGTTTCGTCTGTTTTGCGGTACGCCACATCCCTCCCGATCAACAGGACACCTGTTTCGACCGTAGGAGGTCCATTTCCTCCGTTTTGCGGTACGCCACACCCCTCCCGATCAACAGGACCCTGTTACGAACGCAGGAGGTCCGTTTCCTCCGTTGTTAGGTACGCCAGGCCTCGTTTCCATCCCTGTTCCGTCCAAGCCCTCCCGATGAACACGACCACGCATTCCGTTTCGACCCAGCCGGTTGGCTCCCCATGAACACGACGATGACACTGTTTCTCCGTTACGACCCAGCCATGTACGTATGCGCGAGTAGGCGTTCGAGACCCCGCCTGTATGTACACATATGTGGCCGTATTTTCTTTCTTGCACCCTGGCCGTTGTACCTACTGTACATGCTACGTGCGCGCCTCTACTACGACATATGCGCACCTCTACATCGACCAGTATATATGTACGTACACGTTCACGACCAGAATGACAACGCTACGTATGCTTTGACCAAGTGGGTCCCGACTGTCAGGAACTTCCTTGCCCGCGAAGATGTAGCTGGTGGGTCCCAACAGTCAGGGGGGGGCGAATCGTTTGTTTTTTTTTGCCCGGACGCACTTCCTTGCGTGCGAAGATGTAGCTGGTGGGTCCCAACAGTCAGGGGGGTGAACCGTTTGTTTTTTTGCCCGGACGCACTTCCTTGCGTGCGAAGATGTAGCTGGTGGGTCCCAGCAGTCAGGGGGGAAACATTTTTTTTCACGAAATACGGTGGCCCGTCCGGTAGGTCCCTGCTGTTAGGTGGAGGAATAATTATTTTGCGCCTAATAAGGAGGCACTTCCTTGCGGCCGCCGTGGACCCAGCTGTCAGCCTCTCCACGCACAGTACTCTTCTGATGGAAGTCGGTCATTGACCACATTGACCACGCCGCGCCGAGAGCACCACGGCGGTGGACGACGGCGATGCCTAGGAAGGGGACGACGCGGAGCCGGGGAAGACGCGGCAGTGGATGCCCACACGAAGAGGTGTACGAGGGTGAGGCTGCCGTTGCCGCAGAATAACAGGGGGTGTGGGTGAGTAGAGGGATGGCCTGGCCAGCGGTGGGAGTAGTAGGGGGCGGTGAGGCCTCCGCTGCATCGCATCCGGCCACGGGAGGCAGGAGCACGAGGCATGACCGGCACTGGTTTGGGCGGCTGGAGCAAGAAGACCAGAGGTTGAAGAAGCACTACGGCCATTGGATGGACATCGTACGGTCACCGGAGCTAGAATCATGCATATTGACTAAGTTGACAAAGCCCTCCGTCCCCGTCAACTTAGGAGGCCCACAAGTCAGCCTGCCACTATACTGGGTCCCAGCTAACAGGCGGAGTATTCACTTTTTTGTGCGTAATAAGGAGGCACTTCCTTGCGTGCGAAGATATAGCTGGTGGGTCCGAGCTGTCAGCGGCGGTAACGTTTTTTTTGCGAAATACAGAGGCCCTTTCTGTGGGTCCCTAATATCAGGTGGAGGAATCATTATTTTGCGCGTAATAAGGAGGTATTTCCTTGCCTGCGGCCGTGGACCCAGCTGTCGGCCTCTCCACGTACAGTCCACTTCAGATGCATGTCGGTCGTTGACCATGTTGACCAGGCCGCGCCGAGAGCACCAGGGCGGTGGACGACGGTGAGGCCTAGGAAAGGAACGACACGGAGGCAGGGAAGACTCGGCATTTGTTTCCCACGCGGAGGGGAGTACGACTGTACGAGGGTTTACTGGTTCGTCTGCCGTCGCCGGAGAATAACAACAGGTGTGGGTGAGTAGAGGGATTGCTAGGCCAGCGATGGGAGTACGGTGGGGCGGTGAGGCCTGCGTGGCAGCAGAGCCGGCCGCGGGGAGGAGGGAGCAGGCAGTCCCGCCAGCGCTTGTTTGAGCAGCTGGAGCAGGAAGAGCAGAGATTGAAGAAGCACGACGGCCGTTGGATGGCCGTCCAACAGTCACTGCTTGTGCGTCAACCTTTTTTTAGGAAAGCCTCAAATCTGTGGAAAACAGCATACGGCCCATCTGCCATTATTTCTAATAATTTACAGCCCATTTGCTAATTCTTAAGGTTTTTTTGGAGCCCATATTCTTTTTGTTAGCATTACAGCCCATATTGTGGCCACGGTTAAAAAATTATACGAATTTTTGCATATTTCGGTGCGGTCCGAACTGTTTTTAATCCCGAAATTTTTACTCACATTCAAACTGATTTAAAAAATAAATGTATATCAATATAAAATCCAACAAATTCTCCACGCATAAAAATTAATGTAATTTAAAATCTCGAAATGAAAAAAAAAGATATTTGAAACTAATTGCCGGTTTGATGTGTTTTAAAAATGTACAACCCATTTCTCATTACTGATGGGCCATTTTCTCGGCCAGCCGAATGAAAGCTCTCCTAGTCTTGAAAGATTTGCAGCCCAATAGGCCCGACAAAGTGACTTACTTGGCAAATCACAAAAAAACTGGGCTGTGGCGATGGACCCAGCTGTCAGCCTCTCCAGGTATAGTACTCTTCCGATGGAAGTCGTTCCTTAACCATGTTGACCACGCCGCGCGGAGAGCACCACAGCGGTGGACGACGGCGAGGCCTAGGAAGGGGACGACGCGGAGCCGGGGAAGACGCGGCAGGGGAAGCCCGTGCGGGGAGGAGTACAAGGGTTCACTGGTTCGGCTGCGGTGTGAGACCGCCGTCGCCGCAGGGCCTGGCCAGCGGTGGGAATAGTAGGGGGCGGTGACGCCTTCGCGGCAGCACAGCCGACCACGGGAGGCAGGAGCATGAGGCACGACTGGCGCTGGTTTGGGCAGCTGGAGCAAGAAGACCAAAGGTTGAAGAAGCACTATGGCCGTTGGGTGGACATCGTACGGTCACTGGAGCTAGAATCGTTCATATTGACTAAGTTGACAAAGCCCTTCGTCCCCGTCAACTTAGTAGGCCCACAAGTCAGCCTCCCACCAAGGTGGGTCCTAGCTAGCAGGGGGAGTATTCATTTTTTGTGCGTAATAAGGAGGCACTTCCGGTTGGTCCAAGCTGACAGCGGGGGGAACATTTTTTTCTTGAAATACGGTGGCCCGTCATGTGGGTCCCAGCAGTAAGGGGGCAAACATTTTTTTCACAAAATACGGTGGCCCGTCCAGTGGATCCCTGCTGTCAGTTGGAGGAATCATTATTTTCCGCGTAATAAGGAGGCACTTACTTGCTGCGGCCGTGGACCCAGCTGAGAGTCTCCACGTACAGTATACTTCCGATGGAAGTCGCTCCTTGACCACGTTGACCTCACTGCGTTCCGTTGCATGCATGCGTCCATGGGCGTGGTGCGTCCCCACTGTCAGCCTCTCACGTACAGTCATCTTCCGATGACTCTCGGTTGTTGACCATGTTGACCACACCGTGCCGAGCGCACCCATACTGGAACAACACGGAGATGGGGAAGACGGGGCAGTGGAGTCACAGATGGAGAGGAGTGGAAAACTTCACTGGTTCGGGTGCGCGGCACAACAACCATGGTGCCGCCCACGGGAGACAGGAGCAAGAACAGAGGTTGAAGAAGGAGCACGGCTGTTCGATTAACATCCAACGGTCCTGCTGCTAGAATCATTTGTTGATTAGGTTGACAAAGCCGTGCGTACACGTCCGCTTAGTAGGCCCACAAGTCAGTCACCAAATCTGACGGGTCCTAGCTGTCAACGGGATGAATAATTTTTTTGACAAAACAAGGAGGCACTTCCTTCCGTGTGAAGATACAACCGGCGGGTCCCAGCTGTCATGTGGAGGAAACATTTTTTTCAGCTTAATAAGGAGGAACTTTCCTTGCATGCGACCATGGACCTCGTGGGTCCCAGCCGTCAGGCTCTCCACGTACAGTCCTCTTCCGATGACTCTCTTTTGTTGACCATGCCGCACCGAACACAGCGAGGCGGTGGACGACGACGCGGCCTCGGACGGGAACGACTCGGAGATGGGAAAACGCGGCAGTGGAGTCGCAAATTGAGAGGAAGAGAATGGTTATAACTGGTTCTGTTGCGGCATGGGGCTGTAGTCTGTGGACAATAACAATAGGTGTCGAGGGGTGGAGGGATAGCCTGGCCGGCGGTGGGGTAGCGCTTCGCAGCGATGCGTGCTAAGCAGAGCCGCTAGCCGCCGGAGGCCGGACCAGGCGGTCCCGGCGACCCTGGAGGAAGAAGACGAGAGATTGAAGGTGCATGCCGACCATTTGATATAAATCCAATGGTTGTGGATGACACAATCATTTGTTGACCAAGTTGACAACGCCCTGCGTAGGCTTCGACCTATTGGCCCACATGTCAGCCTGCAAAAATGTGGCATATATTTAAACCATGTTTTCTAGAATGTACAGTCCATTTGCTGGGCTGGGTGAACAAATAATTTCGCGTCAATCAGGCCCATTTATATTTTCTAAGAAATCCCAGCCCATTTGCACTTCCTTGAAATACACGTATTAGATGGGCTCATTATATATATAATGTTATGTTAGAAGGAGAAATTAATATCAAAGAATAAACCGGAGAGGCACATTATATATATATATATATATAATTAAGAAATTAGCGACTTATTGCTCAAAATAAAAATGAGCGCGTTATTATTAAATTGGTCCTT
>LR880968.1:107939668-107956404 GCA_904067115.1 Aegilops sharonensis | reverse complement strand
AACAACCAGGATTTTCCGTTAAACATTTACTTTTATAAGTTAATAACACGTGGGATGTTTTTATAATGTATATATAAGTCTCTATAAAATATATGATAATAGTAATAATATAAATATATATGTGGTTAGAAGGGTAAACATAAATTGGACACAACATTACTTTTATAAGAGACCTGCGTTTTATACCCCACAGTAGGCATACTAACAAGTTCACACACAAATACAACAGAAAAGGTAAACATTCATATCAAACTCAGGTTCACACGACACGTTCATATTCATAGCCAACATTCAATATCAACAACTCAAAAGATTCATATATACACAAGCTCAACATATCTATGCATCCAAATGATTGATAGATCACACGACAATATTCATACATAATTCACAAAAAGATTCAGATATACACATGTTCAGTATGTTTATGCATCCAAATGATTGAGATCACAACCAATATGATCCATGGACGGACTTTAATTACCTAATGTACAGACTGGTAAATGGTGTTCAATCGGAGGTACTTGCTAAAATTAGTTCTTGTACGAGTAATCTTTAGAGTACATAAGAGGTAGCACAGACAATCTGAACTTTGCTTGTAGGTTTATCCTCAGATAGTGGCCTCGTGCCGACGGAGGTTTGAGCAACTTGGCCACTACTTTCATCCAACTAGTTTACTCGCTCATCTTGGTCCTGTATCTCGCCAAAATTGTACATTGCAGACGAGAAAGGAGGCGGTTGAGAAAATGAACCACCCAATTTTTTTGTGCAGTTCAACTGAAATGGAGCATCCTTGGCGTGCAGACTGATTAATTGTCTGATGAATATACGCGTCAACCAACTTGTCTGGAATCTTTAGACTCCATGCCATATAGTTCGCTACCATATGTGCCGGTAACCAAAAGGCACAAGTTGGGACCAAAGACTGGGCTGCGTTTTTCTGGGCTATGCACCAAGCAATATTTTTGGCGTTCACTCTCCTAATACTTGGAGTTTGACAATTGGTTGACGTTGGTTGATACTCGAATGAATATAGGCACTTCTTGTCAACATCGATGCTTGTCTGAGTGAACTTTGGAGTACATAGAAGCAGCATAAGTACCTGTCCATCTGATCATTTTGTGTAGTTCTACTGAAATCACCCGATGTAATGATCTGCCTGCGAGTTCAGGCTCCAAATTACTCCTTCATGAAATCGGCAAACAGTAGCACAGTACTAAATTACCAATACATATGACAGGCACAATAATCAGGATAAAGACCAGTACCAACCTGTGTGAGGTAGCATATCAATTACTATTTCCTTTGACTGGAAGCCGAGATAAGCCAAGCGACTGACAGCAAAGGAAGAAAGAAAGCAGAGATTAGCGACTGACAGGAAAGGACGGAAGCTGTCGAGGCAATGAAGCACCCAAAGTTTTTGTGCAGTTCCACCAAAATCGAGCATCCCTATTGGCACATATATTGAGAGAGTGAGATTACTGTAATAGTGGGACTAGTTGATGAAACATACACTAACAAAGAGAAGCACCCTCATTATCTTAATGGGTAAAGTTAGAACATAGTAGTCTTGCTTAAAGAGAGGTATTAGCTTATTTAATCAGTGCCAATTAGCTCAACTCAACACTCAAAGCATTGCCATTTATCATAGGTTGCAAAACTTAAAAGTGCAAAGATAAAGGAGTTTCTCATGACAGTAGCACGATACAAATAGAGATGACATCAAACTAATATGGATGAAGGCCTTAGGCCCGTACCAACCTGAGAAAAAAATCTTATTCATGTAGTCCCATAAGAGATGATAAAGCACTCACTGGAATCACACAATAGTATATATTTTTGTGCACTTCAAATGTATGGTTGAAATCACTCTTGTTTACCAGTGCTGAGATTATATCGAAAGATTATCAAGAACTTCCAGCTGAGTTAAAGCACTGGCTGGGATACAGTTCATTGTATTGTCTTGTGTAGTTCCACTAAAATGTATGATTGACACAACATGATCCATGTTTGCACAAGTAGGAACAAGGTGAAAACTTCATTAGCTCAGTGAGAAAGGATAGGAAGACATTAGCATATTACTCAAACAATAGCATCAAATTCATGATGGACAATACGCAAAACATTGCCTCATTGAACCAATGGCAATAAATTGACATGCAAAACAATAGAACTATTATGTCATGACACTAATAATATTCCCTCCCTGCTCCACCACATGATTCACCTCCATAGACAAACATTCACACGTACATGATTCAGCATAGGATCCTACTAAAGATTTGTTTAACTCCAACAGGAAAATTAGGCAGTAATAAATTATTGGTACTTAAGTACTCCTAATTAATTAAGTGAGGCAACAGAAGAGCAAGGTCTCCCTGGAGGATCGTCTCACATGTAAGGTAGTCATTGCCGGAGCCCTTGAATGGCCTCGACTAAGGCCTCTGGCTTTAGCAAGATCGCCTTGGCACTGTTTATTCCTCTTCTTCTTCTTCCTCTTCATGCTCTGTTTCTCTTTCTCCTCACTGAGGGAGTCCTAGACTAGGGGGTGTCCGGATAGCCGAACTATCATCTTTGGCCGGACTCCTAGACTATGAAGATACAAGATTGAAGACTTCGCCCCTTGTCCGGATAGGACTTTCCTTGGCGTGGAAGGCAAGCTTGGCGATACGGATATGTATATTTCCTACCATTGTAACCGACTCTGTGTAACCCTAACCCTATTCGGTGTCTATATGAACCGAAGGGTTTTACTCCGTAGGACGAACAACAATCATACCATAGGCTAGCTTCTAGGGTTTAGCCTCTCTGATCTCGTGGTAGATCTACTCTTGTACTACCCATATCATCAATATTAATCAAGCAAGAGTAGGGTTTTACCTCCATCGAGAGGGCCCGAACCTGGGTAAAAACATCATGTCCCTTGTCTCCTGTTACCATCCACCTAGACGCACAGTTCGGGACCCCCTACCCGAGATCCGCCGGTTTTGACACCGACACTCACCAATTGGTGAAACCAAGTACATGATTGGCCTTCTAATTCATAATTGGTTTTTTCAGTAAGGGGGTACAAGTGTACTAGTAAAAAACAGCATTATTTTCTCATGGCAGTCGGAAAATAGAGATGAACACATGCATTAAATATCATTCTTACCTAAAGGAAGGTTATGGAGCCAATATGGATGATGAGGATTGGAACACAGATCTCCCTTTGTGCAGTTCCACCAAAATGAACCAACTGTTCCATTCTGACATTCCGGTTAAGCAGCACAAAAGTCACTTCTTTTAAGAAGAGTTTTGTGCAGTGCACCAAAAGGTCACAACAGCAACCAGGTGAATTGGATATCCCTGTTTGCACAAAAAGGCACAGAGGAAACAGTCAGAGTCTCAAACAATTATAGGCAAAAACATTTGGCTAAATTTGTCAGAGTCTCAAACAATTACAGGCAAAAACAGTGGCATGGCTTCATTTTTACCAGGGACATTATATTAAGAACAGCTAAGGCTGCGTTCGGTTCAGAAGTTTGGTGCAGGATTTTCGTAGGAACACAATTCCTACGGTCTTCTTTCCCTTCCAACCGTTCGGAACACGGGAAAGGTGAATAGTGTTTCATAGGAAAGCTGGTCTGGTAGTACTGATTCCATAGGATTAGAAACATCCACGCGCTGCTCATTTTTTGAGCGGAAGCCCGAGGCAGGCGCTTGCTGCCATGCTTTAGACAGGTTGCTGTGCTGTGTTTGCCGGAATAAAAAAATCAACCTATGTGTGGTACGTGAGGTGAGGACAAGAGTAGTCACTGTGCAGCTGAATAAACAAATAGCATCTCATACTTCCAAGCATGCTACTCTAAAAAAACAAATCTGTACATTTCGTAGTCCATCCGAACACATTCTCTTGAGAATTTCCTCCGGTTCGCTGTTCCATAGTTTTATACCTACATTCCTTTCCTATTCCTCTATTTTCATCAAGATCTATGTTTTCTGCCCTTTATTCTGACCGGAGCCTAAATATTTGGTATAAGGGCATGGAATAGTGGGTGCACCAGCAGTACAACACCATGTACGTAAACAGGGGCATAAAGTGGTGATTCATAGTTTGTTGCCCCGAGAAACAAACATCCAAGAAACATATCTGGGTTGGTCCCATTTTTGTTCACTCTAGCCACCTACTCCTATGTGTGGATCGCAAATCTAGTCCCTGGTCATACCACTGTGTACAGCGTTACCCCTATATTGCCCTTTTCGACCAAGAGACCGGTTGGATGACCAGTCTGTACTACTTTCACCCCCTTTCCTTCCTGTTTGTACCAAGTCCGATGTACATAATAAATTCCCCCACCCCCACTTTATTTCTTGTTTGAACCAAGTACTCCCTCCGTCCGGAATTACTTGTCATCAAAATGGATGTGTCTAGAACTAAAATACATATAGATACATCCATTTCAATGACAAGTATTTTCGGACGGAGAGAGTACAAGATTTGACTCCATGAAGTAGCTTTACCTCTAACAATAGAAGAAAAAAAATAGGTGATGTTGGACCATCCGATCGAGAGGGCCTGAGATGTAGAAAATGATGCACATGCAGCGACGTAGCGAGCTCGGGAAGTGGGGCTAAGGCGGTTTCGAACGAAGATATACCTGAAGGTCGTCGGGATGTGGATAGGTGGGCGGCGGGAGGCCGGATCCTCCCACAGGCAACGACGAAGGGATCAGAGGACCTCCCGCGCCGGCGCTCGGCCAGAGATAATGGTGCGGCCGGCAGTGGGTCTCCTCCCTCGCTGTCGACGACGGCCTAAATGCTACCCCTCCCGCCCTTCACCGGCGGAGGGGGATACGTCCGGATCTGTAACCAGCGGTGAGGATAGAAAGCCAGTGTTTTTTGAAGGGATAAAGATAGTGTTACTACCCCTATCTTGTTTAGATCTGGAGAGGATGAGAGTATGTGAATAGAGCAACCCTAGGAAGCAAGCGCGGAGGCTCCAACCTATATATAAGTAGTGGGGTAGTTTTCCTTTTTCACTCCATCAAAAGAATCGTTTAAAATTGTGTACTACTACATGGTAGGTCGCGGTTTTTTTAGTTGTTGATTGTTTTTTGAGATAGCTACCCGCTTGTTCCAAGTGGTGTTACGGTGTGCCAGGTTGCACTTTGTATCGTTCAAGTCTGGTACTACAAGTCCCTCCATTAAATGAACAACCACCCCCTTGTAAAAATTGTGAACAAGCCCACGGCTAAAATTAGCGGAAACGTGGGTTGCCCCAACATGCATTATTATTTATATTTTCTACTCCCTCCATTCCTAAATATAAGTCTTTTTTATTAGCCACACCTAAGACAAGAATTTTTTTATTAGCAGTGAACCCCACATGTCATAGACACAAAAATTGTGGCAAGATTCCCTTAGGCAAGCCAAAGTGTGTCTAACAATTTGAGCAACTCAGGTTAGGCAAGTGTGGCAAGTGTGGGAAAAATAATGTGGCAACATAAGACAAACGTATTCACAATCCAAACAGCCCCGTAATTTTTTGTGACATGCATGAAAATTTGGTTAGTTAAAGTTATAGTCAAAATTTGGCAAGGTGCATCAAATCAACACATAGGAAAGTCACGGCATGCATGCATGCGTTGTACTCCCTCCGTTTCCAAATATAAGTCTTTTTAGAGATTGCAACAAGTGACTACATACGAAGCAGAATATGTCTACTCCTACATACGAAGTAGCCCATTTTAAATTTGTAAAAAGACTTTTATCGAGTGCAGTGCTTTGATGTGTCGCGTTAACTCGTACAAGACCGAGAAATTTGATTACTACGACACCCTCTCCCTCGTGGACTGAGCTCCGGTGCTTTAACTGCACCTGCCTTTGGCTGCATGACAGGAGGGCCAACCACCTGTTGGGCCCACCTGTCAAAGACGCAAAGGCAGGAGCAGTAAGTAGAAGCTTTCGCTACACGCTATCCCTCCCGCACGAGGTGGACGGACATGAAACAGTGGATTCGATACTGTAGAAGTAGGAGTAGCATCATTGTTCGTCTTCTCGAAGAGGCGAAGAGTCAAGCGCAATCCGAACGTGGCAGTTGCGAACGCTCGCGTGGTGCGGTTCCTTGGAGCATGCATATACTAGCCAGGCTCTAGCATGAGACAAAATTGCTACTCCCTCCTTTCCGGTTTATAGTGCTCAATTAAAAAATCTCACCAATCAATGTATATGGTGAGTGGTGGAATACAGTTTGTAGTTTTGAAAAAGCACCTAATAAATGCTCTTGTTTTCCTCAAAAAATTATGTTTATCAATGCATTAATTGCAATGCATGCATGCATAAAGTACATGCATTGGTCAATTTTCTCTTAATACTTGCATGCAATGATTTAATGCACCTTGGAATCTGAAAATGTGATGGAAAACAACCAAATTGAGCCTTATAAAATGGAAAACATAAAATTTTGAGATAAGCCCTATAAACCGGAAAGGAGGGAGTATTATTTAACAATTAAACTCCATTATCCATTGGTTGATACTCATTCTGCATAGGTCCACGCGCTTAGCACCGTTTCCTCATGGGGTCACCAATGTTTATTTGCTAATTAATAGCATTGCATGCAATGAACTAGCCATTGCAAGTCATTAAAAGCATGCACACCTCTCATCTCTTATTGGTTGATATGTCAAGAAACAAGAAACAAGGTAGAAGTTAATGCACCGCACCTAAGTGGTTTGGGACTATTTGGTTTTCGTAAGATGACTTACACACCTAGACGGAGGGAGTAGTATAGACCTGTAAACCTGAAAGGAGTATTTGCCTCTCTAGAGATTTCAACAAGTGACTAGACTACACCGTGTGCAGTACCCCCTCCCTTCCGGTTTATAGGGCTCAAATCTCAAATCTCATGAACCAAGGCATTTTGCGATTAGAGGAATGTATCTCGTACTTTACAAAACTACCCTAATTAAACTCATGCATTAATTACGTAGTTCTCTCGTTTTCCTCTCCGCCTTGGTCGCGGTGCACAATATTGAGCACTCCTATATGACTAGCCGCTCTATCTACATGCAGGACATTTCAAAGCATCCGGGCTCGCGTGCCATCCACCAAATCACAACGACGTGCTACAGTCGAGACTCACCTGTCACCCTGGTGTGGCCGTCATGACCCGTCATATCACAAAACCCACATCTTTACCAGCAGTGGTAGGGTGGCCTCCAAGTTGGACTGGACGAAGCAACCATCATTTCATTGGAACGCTCGTACAAGCCCTTTCTTCTCTTTCTTGAAGAAAACCTCACTCCAGGCTACTCACTTCTGCCATTTTTCTTCTGTACCGACGAAGGAAAGGTGGGCGAATCAGTTATGCTGCTATATTTTCATTCCAATAATCTTCTTTTTGCGAAGCACCGACCGATTCTCACATTCTATTCTTTTCCCGTTTTCATTGCGATTGTGGTTTCCTTTCGATTTCTTTTTGTTTGTCAGTTCATTGATGGATCCTGGAGCACTAGGCAAAGAGTTGCTGGCGGACAACCCACTGGAGACAGCGATCTCCAGGAAGCGAGCATCGACCAACGAGTTGACCATGTTGGCGGGCCAACCCATGGAGACGAAGAACTCCAAGAAACAAGCACTGGCCAAAGAGTTGACGACGTTGGCGGATGAACTCC
Organism: Aegilops sharonensis; assembly: GCA_904067115.1. Lineage (NCBI taxonomy): Eukaryota > Viridiplantae > Streptophyta > Magnoliopsida > Poales > Poaceae > Aegilops > Aegilops sharonensis. The sequence continues at coordinate 107,948,746 of LR880968.1, read as the reverse complement.
TTAAAGAAAGTTGGAAAAACAGCAAGGGCCCCACCGTGCCGACCCCAGGAACTCTGATTGCCACCTATGTGAGGCTCAAGAACGAGTTTGAGGAGATAGTCGCCGTTGAGGAGCAGTATTCCCCAGGCAAGGTTATGGCCCCCATCGAGGACGAGGAGATGGCCCCCGGAGGGATGAGATCCCCCGGTGAGCTGCAAAAGGTAAAAAATAATGGCTTATTACCATAGTTGTGGTTTTTGATTATTTGCAATGTGCTTGCTAATATGTTAGGGTTGTGCAGGTACTGGTGGTTGTCCTTGATGATTCCGATGTCGTGGCCCGTCCTGTTGGCATCGCCCCGGAGATCGATTCCGATGCTGTTGTCCATCATGTGGACATCGCCCCAGAGATCGATTCCGATGTCGCGGTCAGTCCTGTGGACATCGCCCCAGAAATCGATTCCCATGCCGCTGTCCGTGTTGTGGTCATTGCCCGAGAGATCGATGACAAGAAATAGTTGGTCGCGCTAATCCTTCAGGGTAGTTTGCATTGCCCTGTGTTTAATTACCAGAACGATGCATGTTATCAAACCATCTTAGGGCTAGTGCACTATCTTGTGTGGGCGGATCTTGCTACTTTTGTATGATAGTGAATCATGCGATGAATCATGCGAACCCTCTCCGAGTTATGGAAACATATGTATCCTCACCAGCTTTGGATGTAATATATGGCATGCTTAGATGTAAGTTTGAACTGTTTATCATATCAGCAGGGCTTGTTTGATGATTCTTGGTGTTAGTAGGCTAGCTACTGTGCGAGCTATTGTAACATCCCAAATTTTCAATTTGGAATGTTATACATAGGTCATCTTGCATAGCATATTTTGTTGCATCTTCGTTCCGCAATCCTCGAAATCCTAAGCAACTCAAGGACCCTTGGAGAGAGTTGGGGATTTTCCGGGTTTCATATTTGATTTATATCGAATATTGAAACGAGGATCTTTGATTTTAATTATTTTCTCTCCGAAAAATATTTCATAATAAAAATAAATGAGAGGAGATAATATGACTTCTCCAAAACAATTGAAATATTGGAGGAAAAATGTTAAAATCATTTGTTGGATTTTATTTCAGTTTATTTGGATTTTATTTGCATTAGAAAAATTGCAGCCGGCTGGGCACCGACTGTGCCGAAACCCAGCCGGGCCGGCCCAACTCCCCCGCGCTGCCGCCGCCTTCGCGCGCCCGCGCCGCCGCCGACTCGAACGAGGAGTCCGGCCGGGACTCCTCCTCGCCGCCGCGCCTTGCCCCCTCCTCCAAGACGCCGCCCCCCTCTTTATAAGCCGCCGCCCCGCCGCCCCAAACCACCGCCACCACCGCAGCCGCCGCCGCCGCCTCCCGACCCGCCCTGAGCCGCCGCCGCAACCGAGCGCCGCCGCCGCCGTCTTCCGCCGCCAGCCCGCCACCCACGCCGCCCCGCCGATGCACCGGACCCCCGCCGGAGCCCCACCGGAGCCGAGCCGAGGTAGCCGCCCGACGCCCCGGTTTTCTGAGAAAAAACGTTTCGGTTTTTTTAGAAAACCCTAGTTTTCGTTTTTTTAAATAGATCGGTTTTTCTCCGGTTTATTTATTTAGCGAGCGTTCGCTCGTTCGTTCATTTTAACGAACGCGTTCTTCATTTAGGTCCAGATAACGAACGTTCATTCGTTAGTCTGTTCATTAGTTTTTCTTTTTCTCGAATTTATTCCGTGATTTTTTCTGATCGCGATTTCTGATCCGATCTTAGTTTCTGTTTATCTTTTCGCTCGTTAGTCAGAATCAGGCGATTCAAGTGCCTACATCTTCGTCTCGAGACCCTCTTTCTGTTTAAACAACTTAAACAAGATTTTGATACTGTAAAATTTGACCTTAGTTCAGATTAGTAAACAGATCTTGTTTCTTTCGCCGTTTGAGTTCGTTGTTCCGTTTGGTTTGATTCTTTTTGTGAACCGGAGTTCTTAAGTTGAACTTTCTGGTCAGCCTCGTTTATTTGAGTTTTGCTTGTGCATCTTTTCTTGTGGCTTATGTATGTTATTGTTTGCTTGCTATAGAATTCCCGGAGTGCGAAGCGTGTTACTACGAGTCTCTAGGATTCGCGGATCGTCAGCAAGGCAAGTAACACATTGATCATACTCTTTTCATACCCAGTTTTTATGCATTAGTTCCTATCCTCAAACATTGCATGGTTAGGATGTCTTTAACTTGTGGGTTGGGAAGTAGTTGTTGAGGTAGAACCTATTGCCCTGTTACTATCAAACCCTTGGGAGTTACTTCTACATGGTGCTTATATTGCTATGCTATGCTCGTAGACGTGGTTCGGTTTGAGTGAATCCATGACAGATGTGAGATTGCTAATTAATGGTTCAACTTAAGGTGGCAACTCAAAATTAACATCTGGGTGGATTGAGGCACCTGGGGAACCCAGTGTTGTCTGTTTTATTTTTTGGAAATCCTGGGGTACCCGTGTGATCTTCCTATGGACCACCACCCAGGCTTAAAGGGAACTGAGATGATTCATGCTAGAAACTTCCGTGTGCAGCCACAAGCTACTATGGGCTCTAGCATAGTTGAGTAGGTTAGGTGAAGCTCTTGAAGAGGTAGATCAGTAGGTAGTGGGTTTTGTAGGTTTGGTATGGTCTACCCGGAGTAGAGAGTTAATGTTTCTGAAAGACTGTGTCTCGGTCATCCGTTTCTCAAACACCATGCAGTGCGAGAAATCAACGGAGGCGATCGAGTCTTGTGGGGAAAAGTGCGCAAACCTCTGCAGAGTGTACAGTCTAATCATGGTTAGCCATGTCCCCGGTTATGGACAATGTTGAGTATCTAGTACTTGGGTTATCACATGTATCTCATCACTCTTAATTAATACTGTTGGGTTGTTAACTATTTTAATTGGGATTGAGTTGGGGTTATACCTTCTCAATGTTTCAACCACCATGATAGTTAAACTAAAAACTATTCCTTTGTTGTAGGGAAAAATTGGCTTTTCGCAAAACTATAACCATAGAGCTTTCCACCAGCCAAATATGCATGTAGTGATAGCATTATTTTGTTCTTGCTCTACTGTGTTATATTGCCAGCATATTCCATGTGCTGACCCGTTCTCGGGCTGCAACCTATTATGTTGCAGACTTTTCACGAGGAGTAAGGTTCGTTAGGTCGTTGCCGTGCAGCTCAGCTATGCCGTTGGAGTTGATGGACTCACTTTATCTTCCAAGCCTTCCGCTGTTATCGCATTAGATGGCCTTAAGCCATATTATTGTAATAAGTTCTCTTCTGAGACATTCGATGTAATAAGTGTGTGATTGCTACTCTGTTATAAATCCTTCTAGTACTGTTGTGTCAGCATTACTGATCCAGGGATGACACTGAAGCACAGAGATTTGACCATCTGAGGTCGGGTTGCTACAACTATAGTACTTGCAAAACACTCACCGAAGAGAAACGTTGGGGCTGATGAGCACGTGGTACGCTTACACTTATCCCTCGTCGATCGACCAATAGACCTAGCTCCTAAAATTGTAGGCTTATCGATCGATCAGACAATAGTCGACATACATTCATGCCTCATTTGGTTCATAGGGTAGGAAAATCGTAGCAAAAGTACAGAGAACGTGCAACACAAAATCATAGCAGTGCAGAGACGTACTCCCTCCGTTCCAAAATAGATGACCTAGGCGGGCTAGTTTGGCCTAGTGGGTTTCAGTGATATGACGTGGTACAGTGCCGTCCAGTCTTCGCGTGTGGTAGCAGTATTGCGAGTATAGTAAGTTTTCTTGAAGAAGCGGAATTCAACGAAGTCATGATGGTTCCTTCGTCCGAACAACTTACAGTGGGAAAGGTTGGGCCTGCGATACGACTGGGGTAGACCAGGATAATTTTGTGCATGGCAGGTGGACCAGGATGGTTGACGTCCCACATGTCGGCGAATGAAAGTATTCTTTCCGATATAGAGGACGAGCAACGAGTATTCATTGTTTATTTTTGATGAAAGCTATTGTCTCCAATGTTACTCCTTGACTTTGTCAATGCCTCTCTCTCCTCCACATAAGCGGGGACTACTTGCTATGCATGCAGCGGGTAGCTGGCGTCTTGACGGGCCAGGGCGGTAAGAGCGGGCTCCGGAAGCGGTCCGAACTCTAGCATGGCCCACCTCACATTATCACAATATATTTCTTGGAGTCCGTGCGCGGCGGGCGGGCGATCTCTTCTCCCTCCCCCATTTCTCTCTTCTCAGCCGACGCCCGCCAAGCGATTAGATTTCGGCTATAGACGGTTTATTCAATTACGGTCCCACATGTCAGTGAAATTGCAAGACAACGCGTGTCCCCTCTGGTGAGCGGCATGCGAGCCGAACTGTCGGGGTTGCGACGCGTACGAGTCGTAAGTGTGCCGCCTTTTCCTTTAGAACTTGCGAAGCGTAACATTTTCGCGCGATCGATCGATAGAAATCCAGAACAAAATGACGAGGGCGGTGCTTTCCCGCTCGTTAGGCGGGGCTAGTTCGAGTGATATGACGTGCTACAGTGCCATCCACCTGCTCCATTTTTATGTAAGCTACGCAGGAGGAGTGCGAAAAACCGCGCATCTGATTTTGATCGAGGCATAACTGTTCCCTGCCAAATAATGGAGGATTGTTAGTGATTATAGCATGATAGTTAGGGCATCTCCAGCGCAGGCCCACAAATTTACACCGGCATCTGTCCGAGGACATTGATGGATGCCATCCGATGGTGCCCTCATACCTTTCGACAACTATATGAACTAACCGGACGAAATTCGTGCAAACAAAGAAAATTTGAAATTAACCGGATGAAATTCATTACATTTCGAAAACTTTTCCTACAAACTGGACGAAATTCATTACATATTTCACACAAACCGTACTAAAACCTACTGTAAACCTAATCTAAACGATCGCCGGCGCCCGACCACCATGTCCTGCCATGAACCCGAGAAAGCCGACCATTGCCTTTGCGTCCTCCTCATCTGCCTCGATTAACTCCTCCTCCGTAGCACAAGGTTCTGAAGATTTCTGCCTCCACATCGCCGTCAAGCGGCTAATCGGCCGCCGATGTTTACCCCACCAAGCTTGGCGTCGACTGAGTGGAGTAGCGGTGGCCTTCGCGGGACCAGAGCGGCGGCGACCTACCGTGTACTACTCTTCCTCGCTTTTAGCTGCGCCCGCGCACGCGCGCCGGCTTCATGGTCGTGGCGGCGGAGGGCGGCCGGGGGGTGCCGGCGATCTCTTTGTTTGCTCCTACGATAGTACGTCGAAGAGAGCTTTGGAGCGCGCCCGGAGCGGAGCCGCCGATGTCCCTCGTCTGCTCTTGCGATAGTACGTCCAAGAGAGCTTCGGAGCGCTAGGAGGCCATGGTTGAAGTGGTGCCGACAGAAGGAAGGGACCAGAGGAGAATAAGTGTGGGTCTTTGGCTATGGCTGGGAGCTGGGGCTGAAGTTAGTATAGCGGGCGAATGGGAATGAGCCGCGGCAGACGGATGGACAACTGGCGCCGGAGTAGGTTCGTCGGGCGTCAATGCGGAGTAAATACTGTAGCTAGCAGTATTGTTGGTACAGTAGTTTTCTTAAAGAAGCGGAATTCAACGAAGTCATGATGGTTCCTTCGTCCGAGCAACTTCAAAGTGGGAAGTGGGCCTGTGATTTGACCGCTCATTAGTCATTGTTACTGCGGCGCGACGACCTGCATGACTCTCCCTTGGAGTTCTGCGTGCATGGCAAGTGGACCAGGATGGTCGACGTACCACATGTTGGCGAACGTAAGTATTCTTTCCGATATCGAGGAGCAAGGAAACCGTGTGGTATAGTATCACTGCTGATTGTTTCGCAAAAAAAATAGTATCACTGCCGATTTATAATTATTTTTTATTTCTGACGAATGCTAGCGTTTCAACTCTTACGACGAAGGGTGCCAACACGGCACGTGCTGGATTTCCCACACGTCAGCGAAAGGAGTGGGACATGAACAGCGTGGTAGAGCCCAGCGTAAAAAAACAGCGTGGTAGAGTGTCGCCACTTCTTCCACTTCTGGGTCGGAGACCACACGTAGTAGTACTTAGTGGTATGAACTATACAAAGTGCGACCTGGAGAGAAAGACACGTCTAGTTGGAAGGTCTCGGGGCATACACGTAAAAAAATATAAAAGTTAATATGTGCCTCCAACTAATATAGTAGCAGTAGAGTACTTAGGCACGTACTCCATAACATCACCATGCATTGCACGTACAACATTTAGTGGTAGTACGTAGTAAGAGACAAATGCCGCCTAAGAGTTCCTTTCTCGACCTACTTTTGGGTGTTTGATAGAGTGTATGGAGGGTGCATGAGTCCACACTAGTTTAGCACAAATACACTAGAAGCATGCATGAAGAGAGCATGCATGAAGAGGGGTGTTGAGTTGAGCATGCATGAAGAGGGAACAACTATGCTGAGACGAGAACGCAACCAAACACACCCTATATGCCATGCATGTTCATACCATTTGTGCCTTTCTACTTCACTTACTGTGCTACATTACTCAGGTTCGTACGTCCACTCCTGGGTACATGTCCGTCTCGTAGTTCCAGTCCCACGTGTTCTTCATATAGATCGAACAATCCTTGCATAACACATGCACCTTGATGTCTCGCGTGTTGGCAAAAGGCTGAACAAAGCTCACGTAAAAAAATAGAGTGGAAGAACATAGATTCCGGACGACCGAGAAGGAGCAAGGAACCTCGTGGTGGAGCGTCTGCACTCATAATATTTAATATTATTCAGCGATATAAAATTAACCAATCATCTCCACAGTGGACTGCAAGAGTACGAAACATGGTAGCCCAGTGTAGTTACATCATACTAGTACATGGCTAACCCATGCTATCACCATATTTCTTGGCTTCCGTGCGACACCTATCTCTAGTAATCCAGCAGCCTGTATCGCTTCTCCCTCCTTGTCTCTATCAAAGTGCGGCGGGCTGGCGTTTCTGCCGTCTATTGAGGTTGGTTAACTATCACATATTAGCGACATGCCAAGAGCATTCTAAAAAAATTCCTTTCACGTTCCGTTTTCAAAAAGAAAAAAATCCTTTCATGTATGAATTTGCCTGTATGCTTTGAGCAACTTGCATGTCCTATACTGCTCCTGTTTGATACTCTAACTTAGTTAGAGGTTAGACTAACTCATGACTAATCCCTGAACTAACTGTAGCCAAAGAGGTGTTTGGGTTACAGGGCTAGATTGACAATAAATGCACTTCATGGAGAGAGAAAAGTGATTTTTCAGTGGTCCCAATGAGAACTATCTCCAGTTAGCACCTCTTGGGTGGGATAGTTTTTTTGAGGGTTCGGTGCAACTTGCTCCAATTTAAACCCTCATGCTTGGATACTTTAGGGCTATTTGAGCCCCAACTAGCTCAAACTAACTCTAACCCATGGATCCAAACAGGGCCTATGGCCAGTCTCGACGCGGAGCAGTCGCGTGCCCCGGGAAGCGGCGCTATCTCGGCCGTCGCGCCACTTCAAAGCCGGCGCCAGTGAGAGGTCGCCTCCACTCTGGCCGGGCATTAATGCGGCACTGACGCTCCAGGGCGATGCTGACCGTTTCACGCGGGAAGCGCGCGCTGGAAAGGGATTATAGGTTTTGAACCGTTTCAGGTGTAGAACTAGTAGTTTGCAAAACTACTCAATTATTGCACTCAGTTTCATAAGAAATTGTGGTAAAAAACGTTACTCCACAGCCCGCTTACCTTCTCCTTCCTCTTCCACCGCCCGCGCACGTCCGCGGGAAGCGACCGGTCAACCCTTATATAGGAGTGCTAGCACAAAAAGATGCATGCATGACCACTAAAATTTCCATACTAAAGCACCGCTCCGGTGGGAGTATGGCGTATGTTGTTACCTTCGGCCGGCCCATGGCTACCGGGAGACGAAGACCAGAGAAGAGGCGGAGGGAGGGGAATGAATGCAGCTACTATTTGGGTTCGCCTTCCGGCTTAAATAAATGCGCAGCATCACGTGTACCCGCGGGTGCACAAATTGTAACATACTCGTGTCTGCTTAAGTGGGCGTCACGTAACTGGTGTGTGTGTGTGTGTGTGTGTGTGTGTGAGAGAGAGATTCTGAGAGACAGAGTGCGTGTGTGCGACTCTACTCTTCGGACATGTACTCAACCTTTTGCATCGGGATATAAGTATAATGGTATTTACTTTAGCTAGTGATTTACGTGGCCATGTTAACGTGGTTGTGTAAAAAAAATGTCACTTCCTGCTCGTGATTTGCGTTATATAATTACAAGCAAGATTCTCGTGCATTGCACGGAACATCGATATGCATTTTTTTACAAAACACCTATTGTGATTGACCCATGCAGGAGTAATCCCATGTGTAAAAACTAATGATATCTCGAGAATTTTATCGGAAAACTGGTATCTCGAGAATGTCATCAAAAAAATGAAAGATGAGAGATAAGGCGACGAGGAGTGGAGCGTAGTGGTGACTGGTGGTCGGAAAGGGCGGAGGCATGGGGATGGACGGCGCTGGCAGGCGGCAGCGGCCACCATGCATGCTAGATTGTTCCAGAGAATTATTCCTTTTTTAATTGCTGAGCAATGAGGTTGCGGGAGATAATGATGTGGAGAGAGGTGCGGGTATCTTTTGTAAAATTATCATAGTTTGCTTTCTATCCGTCAGATATAGATCATACGATCTGTATTACAAGATGGCAGGCACACCATCATCGCCAACTCGTTTTTTTTATAAGGGTACAGATGATAAGTTTGCTGACTACTAAAGTAAAGTGGAATTTGTCCATGTTATGCAAGTAAATAAAGGTGATTGTTTATCATACGGGTAAGGTTGGATGAAGGGTGGTAGGAACAAATGCTCCACCTAGAGCATGTGCGTGTGAGATGGAGTCTTAGTGTGTGTGGGGTGTGTGTGAGAGAGAGAGAGAGAGAGGAGAGAGAGATGGAGTCTTAGTTTGTGTGTGTGTGTGTGTGAGAGAGAGAGATGGAGTCTAGTGTGTGTGTGGGGGGTGCGTGTGTGTGTGTTTGTGTGTGTGTG
>LR880968.1:107922014-107939031 GCA_904067115.1 Aegilops sharonensis | reverse complement strand
GGGAAGAGAAGGTGCGTGCGCGTGAGAGGAGTCGACATCGAGAGAACGTGTTTGTTCGAGCGACACCGATGAAGACTACTATATATCGATGGTGCATGTAGGCGGGAATTAAACAAAGGGATGGTCTTTTTGGTTTTGGGGATATAGGGGAAAAGTGAGAGGCGCGCAGGGGGGGGGGGTAGCTAGAACGATATTGTTAAGTGTGAGTGTGTGTTTTACCCATCCAGGCGGAAGTTATGTGCACAAAAGAGGAGAACGATTCAATGTAGCGTTAGGATTGAGGGTAATTAACTACGTATGGAGACATAGAGACCTTGAACGTGCATGTGTGAGAGGTATACGTGTATACGTGGGATGTGTGTGTGCGCGCACACATGATCGAGATAAAAGAAAGAAGACATACGTCATAAGATCAACGACATGGGAGAGACGGATCGGTATGACAATATGCATGCATGTGAGAATGCAGGGAAGAAGGCCCGACAATTGAGCATGTGTTTTTGTCTTTAAGAGATAGTGGCATGGGCTGGAGCATGCATCTATGGCGAGCAGAGGGGGTGAGGCGCAACGATTGTGCAAAAGAGATCAACCTATAAATGCATATGTATGGAGAGACATATATAGTGTGGGTGATAGGAAGCAAGACTCCGTGCGAGAAAGAAATGTTGACGGAGAAACTACAGATAGATACAGAGATGGAGATGCTAGCTAGAGGGACATCCGCTAGTTTGGGTGTTGGAGATGACCGTCGGGTGGTTCAAAGGGTGAAGTTATATATGTGTGTGAGAGGGCACTTGACTGCATGTAGAGAGAAACATATGTAGTGTGCGTGATAGGAATCAAGAGTGAGGGCGAGAAAGAAGGTTGATGGACAAACAAATAAATAGAAAGATAANCGTGCGAGAAAGAAATGTTGACGGAGAAACTACAGATAGATACAGAGATGGAGATGCTAGCTAGAGGGACATCCGCTAGTTTGGGTGTTGGAGATGACCGTCGGGTGGTTCAAAGGGTGAAGTTATATATGTGTGTGAGAGGGCACTTGACTGCATGTAGAGAGAAACATATGTAGTGTGCGTGATAGGAATCAAGAGTGAGGGCGAGAAAGAAGGTTGATGGACAAACAAATAAATAGAAAGATAAAGATGCTAGCTAGTGTGCGTTAGAGATAGGAGTCGAGTGGATCAGAAGGCTGGGTTATATGTGTGGGTGTGAGAGAGATAGAGAGAGGGTGCATGTGAGTCACATACAAACAGATATCAAAGAGAAATGAGATCCAGAGAGACAGAGTTTTGTGTCTGCGAGAGAGAAAGATATTTCACAACGAGAGTGGTAGCTAGAGAGACATATGAGGGAACGCAAGATATCTCTAGGGAGAGAGGGTGTGTGTGAGCGACATACAAGAGAACAGTGGAGAAATATGAGACCGTGGGAGACAGAGTTTGTGTTTGTGTGTGAGAAAGAGATATTGAAGAGGAAGGGTTGTAGGTTCTCATATCTAAGGAGCGAAAGACATCTCTGTATGAGGGGTGTGCGAGTGGCACACATGGGAATAGTAGAGAGAAATGAGACCCCGGGAGACAAAGTTTTGTGTTTGTGTGAGAGAAAGAGATTCCACATGGAGAATAATAGTTAGAGACACATAGCAGGGAGCAAGATATACTTAGAGAGAGATAGAGTGACGAAGGTCGAGGGAGAGAGTACCGTCAGTGTGTTACGAAGATAAAAGATCATTGTCGACATACAAGTAGCATGAGAGATACCTGAGAGACGATGGACGCGTATAGGTCCAGAGAGACAGTCCTATATAAGCATGAGTGATAGCTATATGATACGAATATCTGGATTAAAGGGGATTCAAATATTTAAACTGGAGATCACGACATCGATAATATCATAACGCAAATTGGTGCATCAAACATGCATATTCATTGGAATTTGGGCACACGTGTAATGTTATATAGTTTATCAATATTGGTGATCTATAGATTCTTCAATTACAAACAATGCATGGTTTATTTGCAATTAATGTCTAAACGGGATTACACTATATGTTGCGTGTGTGAAACACATTATACATGTTTGAGAAGTTAAAAAAAAGCCCGCATGAAACACACATTAATTGGAGACAGTTAGCGAGGAATGCATACATTGGATTTCAACATAAAGTGGTTTCAAATATTTGAAAATCCAAATTTATGGATACAACCTTATGAATCTGAGATCATGCCATTTGTAAACCATATTTATGTATAAATGGTGTTGTGCTTTTGAAAGTATATATAAAAAATGATGTATATAGAATGTAATTCCAATTGAAAATGGATCCCGCCCGGAAAAAATAGAATACAAACGGGATTCGAATTGAGTTGGCACGGTAAGCGTGCACTCTGCAAAATTTGAACGAAGCGGGGAAAGTCGCAGTAATCGCCCGAAACCAAAATCTGCGAGATGGAAATCACTACTGCCTATCCCTGCAACGCAAAGCCTATCTGATGGATTTCTATAGGTTTCGATAGGGGTAGGTTTGTAATTTCACCCAAACATGACGTAACCGCCTCTCACCCGGATTCATACACGGTGGGCGCCAAAACACAGTGTGTCCTCGGCCAAAATCGACTCCCTCCCCGATTCATATTCATACATGGTGGGCGCAAAAAACAAACTCTCGTCGGCAAATATTCGGTGTATGCGAGATTACCGTCCTATCCCCAACCGACTAATGTTGCTGTGATGTAGTAGAAATTTGAAACGGGGGCTAAGTTTGTAAATTTCCTCGCACTTGAGACAAGCGCGCCCTGAATACATGGTTACCCCCTTCCTCTCTACCTCCCTTTCCCCATTCGTACTCCGTGGGCGCCAAAACACCCTCTCCACCCCACCCTCCTCCGTCCACCGCCGTCCGCCACCCCATCCACCACCGTCCTCCTCCACCATGCCGGAGCTGATACCCCGACGCCGCCGTCCATTACAAGAGATCGACCTCTCTCATCCACGCCTTTGGACCGGGATCCTTTCATCTCGTCCTCTCTCTTCATCCCCGCCGTCGTCCACCTTGTCGGCGCCGCTGTCGGTGTCAAAACCGGCGGATCTCGGGTAAGGGGTCCCGATCTGTGCGTCTAGGCTGATGGTAACAGGAAGCAAGGGACACATATGTTTATCCAGGTTCGGGCCCTCTCGATGGAGGTAAAACCCTACTTCCTGCTTGATTAATATTAAAGATATGGGTAGTACAAGAGTAGATCTACCACGAGATCGTAGAGGCTAAACCCTAGAAGCTAGCCTATGATGGTATGATTGTAATTGTGATCGCCTTCTAAGGACCAACCTCTCCGGTTTATATAGGCACCGGAGAGGGCTAGGGTTTACGTGGAGTCGGTTACAAGGAAGGAAATATAATATCCAGATCGCCAAGCTTGCCTTCCACGCCAAGGAAAGTCCCATCCGGACACAAGTCGAAGTCTTGAGTCTTGTATCTTCACGGTTCAATAGTCCGGACGATGTATATAGTCTGACTGTCCGGATACCCCCTAATCTAGGACTCCCTCAGTAGCCCCTGAACCAGGCTTCAACGACGATGAGTCCGACGCATAGTCTTGTCTTCGGCATTGTAGGGTGGGTTCCAACTCCGAATACTCCAAAGCACCTGTTACGACGAATAGTGTCCGGTACTCCATCAATGTTATACTCCTTGGCTTCAGTGCCTCAATAATGACCATCTCCACGTGTCAAGCGAATGCGAGGAGCCGAGGTATTTTTCGCATTTGCCGCCCTCAATCTTTTGGGCTGATAGCCTATTTGAAGAGACGGGGATTCTCAGATCCAAACCTCACTCTTCCCCCTCGAGCAAGCATCCAACAGAGCGCTCCGAAAAAACCATTCCAACATGGCCGGTCGGCACAACTCCTCTGCTTGCTCTCCTCGCTCCAAGCCGGGGGACTGGGAAGAGTGTTCAGTTCCCCATAGCCATTTGATTGAGTTACAAACCCAAGGGTTTCTTCCACCAGCATTCATGGTTCCTGTCCGAGCCGGAATAGCCACCTGTAATGGCGGGGAGTAGGCGGAGAGATCTCCCAATCCGTCTCTAGAGGAGCGAATATGCCTCATCCCGAATCTGCTAAGGGGCGTCAGGTTTCCTATCCACCCATTCCTTCGCGGGCTCCTGGAGTTCTACGGCCTCCAGTTACACAACTTCACCCCTGCCTCTATACTACATATAGCAGGGTACGTTGCCCTTAGCGAGCTATTTTTAGGCTGCGAGCCTCACTTCGGGTTATGGAAGAAGCTGTTCTACCTTGTCCCCCGCAACCAGGGAGAATCCCTATGTCAGGTGGGTGGGGCCGAAGTATGGCGCATTGCCGAGACCGGATACTGTCGGCGTTCTGGGAACGGGGGTCCACAGACTTGCCTGCCTGCGGCCTGCGGCGTGGCTCAAAGGAGGCCCAGGACAGCCCATCTTCATCTATGTAAGCTCAAACCCTCGCGAGGGGCCAAGCCTCGCAGGGCGGACGACGAGGAGCTTCCTCAGGCACGGCCTCGTCAGGCTGGCTCATGAGGAGGCGGAGAGTTCAAGGCAGGTTACCTCGCGAGGTGCCCATGACGCAAGCCATGACGACCGAGGGCGCCAGTCGGGCGCCAGCCCGCGCAGCGTCCTCCTTTCCCCTTTGGTGCAAAGGGAGCAAGCGCAGGCAAGGGCATCAAGAAAAGGCATCCATTTCGGTGCAACAAGACCAAGACCAGCCCCAACGGCTGGAAGGGGGTCATCGTGGAGCCCAAGTAGGCGTCATCACCAGAGCCTTTGGCAGGCGAGGACCAACTTTAGTCAGGATAAGTGTACCCGTTGTTCCCCTTCAAAATGGCCAATTGTTGGCGCCCTTCCCGCTCAATATTTGGGAAGAGGCCCAGGGCCTTCGCCTATAAATAGGAGTAGCCACACTCAGAGCAGGGGGATCGAAAGGAGAGAGATCTGGCATTTGGAATCCAGAGAGAGAAATAGAGACCCGATCCTCAAGCTAGAGCAACGGAACACCACCTAGCAGTTCATCACACCCACCTAGAACAGACCCTCGCGAGGCTGTTCTTCCCTGTACTGTTCCTCATCAGCCCAAGAGGCAATCCACCACACCAAAATCTAGAGTAGGGTATTACACCACAATGGTGGCCCGAACTAGTATAAATCTCGTGTCTCTTGTGCTGTTCCGTTTAGTAGTTTAGGTCCCTGCGGTTCGGCGAGGTACGAGGCGGTGGAGGGTTGGATCTCCACGCGCACCCCAGTGTTCGATTTCGGGTTTTGGCACTGGGGTGCGCGCGGAGATTCGCCCTCTACCTACCTGTACCCCGCCGCCTCGCTAAGATCCAAGCTATGAAAGGTACAACACAAGAGACACACAGTTTATACTAGTTCGGGCCACCGTTGTGGTGTAATACCCTATTCTAGTTTGTGGTGTGGTGGATTGCCTCCTGGGCTGGTGGTGATGAACAATACAAGGAAGAACAGCCTCGCGAGGGTCTGTTCTTGGCCGGGGCGATGAACTGCTTGGGGGAGTTCAGTCGCCTTCTCCCTCTCTCTCTATCTAGATATCGATGCCTCTACTATGGTGGCTAGCTCTACTTATATAGGCAGAGGCCCTGGGCCTCTTCCCAAATATTGAGCGGGAAGGGCGCCAACAATTGGCCATTTTGAAGGGGAACATCTGGTACACTTATCCTGAATAAAGTTGGTCCTCGCCTGTCAAAGGCTCTGGTGGTGACGCCGGCTTGGGCTCCACAATGACTTCCTTCCTGCCGTTGGGTTGGTCTTGGTCTTGTTGCACCGAAATGGACGCCTTTGCTTGATGCTCTCGCCTGCGCTTGCTCCCTTTGCACCAAAGAGGAAAGGAGGAGACTGCACGGGCTGGCGCCCGCCTGGCGCCCTTGGTCGTCATGGATTGCGTCATGGGCACCTCGTGAGGTACCCCGCCTTGATCTCACCGCCTCCTCGCGAGCCAGCCTGATGAGGTCGTGCCTGAGGAAGCTCCCTATCATCCGCCCCGTGAGGCTTGGCCCCTCGCGAGGGTCTTGAGCTCGTGTTGGTGAAGATGGGCCCCCCTTTGAGCCACGCCGCAGGCCGCAGGAAGGCAAGTCTAGGGACCCCCGTTCCCAGAACGCCGACAGTAGCCCCCGGGCCCAAGGCGCGCCCGGGCTTGGCCGAGCAGAGAGGCGAAGGGGCAAGTGCGAATCACTGCAGGCCCTAACAGCCTGCGGCCTTGGGCTCCGCGTGGTGGTTGATTGGACGTGGGCGGCACTGTTCCCCCACGCCTCCTTATTTTGTGCCGTGCTAGGCGGACTCGTAGCCGCACACAGCCGCTCCCCTTTTCGCTGCTCGACCGTTCCCCACTCTTCCTCCTCTCAAACTCCAGCTTCTGCTCTCAATCCAATCTCAAGCCTTCCTCCCACCCTTCTGTTGCCATGGCTCCGACGAAGAAGGGAAGAGGGAAGAAACCCATGCCTCTGCCTCGCTCGCGGTCGTCGGCGGCCCCCGCCGTCGATCGGTCAATCATACTCAATCAAGAGGGCCTGGGCAAGGTCAGCTCGGCTTTGGCCACCATCTTCAAAGAATGCGGGCGGAAGACGGCCTGGCCCGCGTCCCACTTCGCCATCGACAGGATAATCACTAAGGTCCGGTATTTTGCTGACGCCCTATGGGCGGGGCTGGTTCCCCCCTTCTCCGATTTCTTCAATGTTGTGCTCTCCCACTATCAGATCAATATGATGCACTTGGGTCTGGAATCCATCACTCTTCTTGCGGTCTTTGCCTTTGTTTGCGAGGCGATGATGGGCATCCTTCCCTCAGTTGCCTTGCTGCGCCACTTCTTCTCTCTGCGCATTGTTGACCCCACCCAATGTTTGGTTTGTGTGAGCTTCATTGCTGCATCTGAAACAACGGCTTCTGGGATCGACTTCAGCCTTCCTCCGCCCTCACCTGGGTTTCGCGAGCGGTGGCCGTACGTGGACGTGGGGCTGCCCAGCCCCTGCTGTCGGAGCCAACATCACCCGTTGTCCCCAATTCAGGCTAGGGCCAGGATACGTTCACGAGCCCCCGACTCGCCTTCATCTGGCATCGCTTCGCGTTCCTGAGGGAGCTCAGCGTGACGGCGCCCAAGGTGGTGAAGGAGTTCCTGCTATGTCGCCTTGCCCCTCTCCAACATCACTATCGCAGGATGTGGGCCTTTAGCGGGCGTGTAGACCGTATGAGGCTCCAGGAAGAGGACCTGACGCCCGAAGTGCTGAGGAAGGTGCTCTTGGTCTTGACTGGGGATCCCAACCCTGGGCATCCGGCAAGGGGGAGCCTTGCTGTACTTTTGCTCAAGCAGGGGTGACTTTGTGAAGCAGATGCCCAGCTTCGACGAATGGGGGCTGCGCCCTGTAGGCCTCATGGGGTCTCGCGAGAACCCAGTGGTGGTGACTGCCCTTCCAGTCGGCCATGGAAGCTCCTCCTCAAGTGGTGGATCAGGGAGGCACGAGCCGCTGGAGGCCGAGGGGGCCTCCGCAGGGTTGACGGTGCCAGGCGGCGCTCTTGAGGGGGCAGCTCCTGAGGCCCAGGCTGCCGCGGCTGGGGGTGGTGAGCAGCGGCCCGCAATTCCTGCGGTTGAGGCCCCTGGGGCCCCTGCTACTCTTCTTGGTGAGGTGACCGGCGGCGTGCATCAGGTGGACGCCCCCGATGCGGGTCGCCTTGACGCTCCTTCCTCGTCGCAGGCTGACCCCTGCACCCAACTCTTCGGTCGCTTCCGCGTGGACTTCGAGGCTCTTCGGAAGAGAAGGGAGGCCTT
Organism: Aegilops sharonensis; assembly: GCA_904067115.1. Classification (NCBI taxonomy): domain Eukaryota; kingdom Viridiplantae; phylum Streptophyta; class Magnoliopsida; order Poales; family Poaceae; genus Aegilops; species Aegilops sharonensis. The sequence continues at coordinate 107,931,223 of LR880968.1, read as the reverse complement.
GGGTGACGATTACCCTTGCCGCCTGCTGAAGCGCAGGAAGTACTTCGCCACCGACGAGTAAGCCTTCCCCTTTTCTAGCTCCTGATCCTTCTGTTGCTTTTACTGATCCTTGCTCCGCAGGTCCCTTCCTGCCGAGCTTACGGAGATGGCTGAGGAGCCATCCCCCTTGGCTCTGCCCTCTCCACCGTCCTCGAGCACCCCGAGCAGTAGGGCCCTCGTGGTGAGGCCGATCGGAGAGATGAACAATCCTGAGGCGCATCGCGGCCCCGCACGCCTCGCGACCCTCCTTCGCGAGCCTTCCCGTGGCATAGCCAGCCTGTCGTGGGCTTCTCATCTGGTCGTCGACCGTGATTGGCTGAAGTATTCCCTGCGCTCTTCTTTGGGGGATGGGCTGGCTCCTGGCCGGGCTTCTGGCGAGGCGTGCCCGGCCGTGGCGAGGGTGCCAGCCCCCAGCCCCTGCCCGGAGGGGGAGTGCTGATTCGTGGCCCCCGACACTCGCTTGGGGCGGATAATGGTGTGGAAGACGTACTTGAGCGCGCCCGGGAGCGTCGTGCTCTTCGCCAAGGGTTTCTTCGGAGGGCGGCTGATGCGGTGAGCCTGCTTGGTGAAGAGCTCGCCGATGAAGACACGCGCCTCGAGGCCGAGGGCCTACGCCTGGCCGCGGAGAGGCGCGAGCTGAAGGCGGCTGTCGCCCTTGCGCGCCATCAGCGTGATCTTGACGATGAGGAGACCAAGGCATCGCTGGCGGCCTCTCGGGTGGTCCGTTCTCGGGCCGTTGAAGAGGCTCGGGAAGCTGACCAGCGGCGAGAGGCGGCGGAGGAGCGAGCCCGGGAACTCCTGGCCCGATGCCGCTCACTGGAGGAGCAGGTGGAGCTGCGCGAGATGGCCCTTGCATCGATGAGGGTGGCCTCAGGCGACCCAGCAGAGCTCCAGAAGCGGGAGGAGGCGCTGACACTGGAAGCCGCCGAACGCGCACGCTAGTACGAACGCTTGGAAACAAGGGAGTGCTTGGTGACGAGGGCGGAGGATGATGTCGCTGCGCGGGAGGCCCGTGTCCTGGAGGAGGTCGGGCGTCGGGTGGTGACGGCGCGCCTGAACCTCGAGCGCGAGTTCGAGGAGAGGCTGGGGTTGATCCGGGCTGAGGCCGAAGGTAGGACCGCTGCCTTGAGGGCCAAGCAGGAGGAAACGACGCGGCGGGCCGATTCTTTCCGGGCCGCCCTTGACGTGGCGCAGGAGGAGTTAACTACCTCCCGTGCCGAGGTGCTTCTTCTTCGCCAACGGGTGGATGAGGCTGAGGCCGTCGCGCGACAGAATGCGGACGAGATACGCCAGCGGCGGATCCTGGAGCATGAGCACGGCCCCATGCTCACCACACTCCGGGAGAGAGCCAACAAATCCTTGGGTAATATCTGCGAGGCGGCTGTCGGCGAGCCGCACGCAATTAACTACGCCGGCAACCTTCAGTTCTTCACCGACGTGGTGACTCGGCTGGAGGCGCGGTCGGTCAGAGCCAACAGGTTGGTGGAGGAGAGGAGCCGCACCCTTCTCGGGCGCGCCTTTTCTCGCGTCTTCAGCCATCTCCGAAACATGGACCCCCACTTCGACTTCGACGCCGCCATCGCCCCAGTACCCCAGGCTGTCCGGGACGACCTGGTGCACTGGGTGGAGGACAATGTGGACGCCCTTGTCAGGGCCTTCGCTTCAGACAACAATGGCGTGATCGTGGCCGCTGATGAAGACGGCGTGGTGAACGGCCCTGACGCCGCTGGTGACGATGCAGAGAGCGACGACGAGGCCATCGACCATTCAGGAGCTGCCCATGAGGATGCATTGGGGGATTTATCCGACTGACTGCGCACCGTTCCTGTTTTATGCACGAATAGAGCTCAGGTTTTTCCCTGACGGTTGTGAGAGCATTTTGGGAGGGGGAGCCCCTCATGTAAAACTTGTGTTCTACGTATTAGTAGATGCTATATCACCCGCACACCTGTGCCAAGTGGCTGGCTAGTTTACCTTTGTCCCGCGCGGGCCCTGAGATAGCCTGTCGAGGGCTGTGGCGTCTCGAGTGTCTCCCGATCGAACCCGTAGGATCTGCAGTAAAAGCCTCCTGAGAGGATGCGGCGGCGGCAGTCTGGGCTGCACGCAAGCTAGGCCCAACCCGGCTCGCGAGGGGCTCACAAGGGGAGACAGCTCAGGCAAAGCGGTAACTAGAACGCGAGAGATTGCTCGAACGAGACTAAGCACCCCCTTCACCAAACACACGCAAATCTCAAATTCGAATCCAACTTAAATCCAGTGGGGGAAAGTGACAACCAAAGGGAAAAGCAATGAAAGCAAACAAAAAAGGCCGCGTCCGGCACCTAGTCTAGTCTTGGACGTCTTCTCACCAGCGCGGAGCTAAGTGCTGCCACTAGGCATGGGAGGGAGCCCCAGGGCCTGAGGCCGGCACCCCTGAGACTCCGGGGCGTGTACAGCCACACTCATTATGACGTGAGAGTGTCACGGGACAGCGAACTTCACAGGCACTGGGCCTTCTTCACAGGTACCAGCCTTGCTTCATATCACCAGACGAGGGCCCCGCCTTGCTCCCCACTCTAGTGCCATCAACGACGACCGGAAACCAGGATGCCGCGATGGGGTAGAGCGGTCGCCAGCGGTTCCCCCGACGACCACGGGTCCTCCGCCAGGGGCAGGCCCTGAGGCACCTCCCCAGCAGAGGGCCTACCTCTTGAGAATGCCTTGCTCCGAACGCCGCAGTGGTGATGCCGGGTCCCGGCCCGTCTCCTGCAGCCCCCGATGCCCTCCTCCCGAGGGGTAGGAGACTGCGGGAGCGGGGCAGCCGCTCGTTGTGGCGACCTGCACCTCCTGCGATTCATGATTAGCGTATGCCTGCTCCTGAGGGATTAGTGGTACCCGATAATCGTCGCTTCCGGCATGGCCGGTGGGGCCTTCACGGGGCTCCTGGGAGAGCTCAGCTTCTGTCGCCTCGTCCCCCCAGCTTGGGCTGAGGAGCGAGCCTTGTTCCCCCTCATGCTGGTGCCCTTGGTCCATCATATGGGGCACGTATTCTTCTGGGGCCGTCATCCCGAAGGCCGCGCCATAATGCTTCGCGTGCCATGCGGCTCTGCTTGAGGCGCCCGCCTGGGGGTGGTAGCGCGGCGGCCCACTGGGGCCGTGAGCCGCGGCGAGTCCTTCTTCACTGGCCGGGAGCGGAGGCAGCGCTGCCGCCGGCCCGGTGCTGATAGCTTCGCTGGTGTTGGGGTAGCCTTGGAGCCCGCGGCCGCGGGTGGAGCCCCCGCGTGGGCCGCCCTGGACCTGAGGTGGGAGCTGGGTGCAGAAGGGGTGAGCCCCCGAGGCGGTGAAGCCCAGGAGCTCTGCCACCCGCTCTAGCAGCACGTCACGGCCGCCTTCCAGCAGCCTGCACTGCAGTAGCTCCCGGGCCACCGTGAGCGCGGCCCTCGAGTTCGCTTGCTCCCGGCGGGTGTATGGCGTCGCGGCCGCGGCGTGGTTGGAGACCCTCGCCGCCGATCGCGCCTGCCGCGGCGTGAGAGCTGTCGAAGCCTGTCCGCGTCACCCGCGGCCTGCAGCGCCCTGCAGACCGCAAGCTACCAGGGGCACGGGGTCGCCCGAGGCGAGCGGCTCTGCGTGGGCGGGCAGAGCCGCCCAGGGACCGGGGTTGCCCGCCTGGTCGCCGGACATGATGATGACGATGCGACGGGACACGAAGTGGCAAAAGGCGGATCTCGGCACACCCCTACCTGGCGCGCCAAATGTCGGATTTCGGGTTCCGGCAGACCCTTGAGGTTCGAACACTGGGGTGCGCGCGGAGATTCGCCCTCTACCTACCTGTACCCCGCCGCCTCGCTAAGATCTAAGCTATGAAAGGAACAACACAAGAGACACACGGTTTATACTAGTTCGGTCCACCGTTGTGGTGTAATACCCTACTCTAGTTTGTGGTGTGGTGGATTGCCTCTTGGGCTGGTGGTGATGAACAATACAAGGAAGAACAGCCTCGCGAGGGTCTGTTCTTGGCCGGGGCGATGAACTGCTTGGGGAGTTCAGTCGCCTTCTCCCTCTCTCTCTATCTAGATATCGATGCCTCTACTATGGTGGCTAGCTCTACTTATATAGGCAGAGGCCCTGGGCCTTGTCACATCCCTAGTTCTGAACTGACCTATGCTAGCTTCCCTGTGAGCATCATGTTTAAATTCAAATGAAATTTGAGTTGAGGAGTTTTCAAAAGCCTCAGAAAACCTCTAAAAATAACCAACATTTAAATCTCATCAAATGAGTCCAAGAAAATGTTCCTGTTATTCTGTAGAAATATTGGCATGAGGTAAAATGCAAACCAATATTTTTGGAGTGACTGAACATTTTTTTTGAGCCTTTGAATTAATTCAATAACTATTTGCATTGGATATATATTTTATATATAATTAATATATGACCAATAATTCTGGGACATTTTATGTGGTTCGGTATACTTTAGTTCTAGCCACATAATTATCTTCAGGATTTTATAAAATGGTTTTGTATTTTTACTAAACCAAAAAAAAAAAAAAACAGAACAAAATAGAAAAACTGAAACAAAAGAAACAGGAGAGAGAAGGAACTTACCTGGCGCTCACCTGGCAGCCCATCTGGCCCGCCCAGCCCACCAGGGGCAGGGAGGTCTTCTTCCTCCCGCCAGTCGGATGCACAACGCGTGCCCGACGCGCGCACGGCCACCGCATGGCCACCTCCTGCTTGCCGACGACCCCCTGGACGCGTGGATGACTTCCGCGTGCCGTCCCGATCCCGCTGACCGCTTCGCTCGCTCTCCCCCACGGCTCTCTCTCTTCTGCTCCCTCTCTCTCGCCCGGACCGAACGCGTCCGTCGCCGCCGCTCACCATAGCCACGGCCACCGTCCACCACTCGCCTCACCGACCAGTCCAGAAGGACCGCAGCGTCGTTCTCATCACCTACGCAGAGCCAAGCTACGCCGGATGCCCTGCATCACCGGCTACCTCGTCTTCTTCTACCTCGGGCACCCGAGATCGCCATCGACGATTGGCTACGTCCAGACCATCCCCGGCCTTGCTGTCCGCTCTAGGAGACTCGCCGTGAGCCCGTCTTCCTTTTCCCTCTTCTCTCGTGCTCATGCTCGTTCCCTAGCTCCATTTCCCACCGCGGCCGAGAGCATCTCGCCGCCGGCCATGGCGTAGCCGTGGCCACAGCCGCGCAAGCTCACAACGGAGCACGTCACTGTGCTCAGGAAGTCCCCAGGAACCTAACACACACACTCACTCGCTCTGACGCGCGCCGTAGCACCAACCCCGCAATCACCCGAGCTCCGGCCGCCGCGGAAATGCTCGCCGCCGTCAAATCCAGCCATCCCAGCTGCTGCCGCCACCACCACTAGATGCACGAGTCTTCCAGCTCGCTGTAGCCGCAAACCACGAGCAAAACGGTGCCCTGTAGCATGAACCCGAGCCCCTCCGCCGCACCTATCGTCGCCGGCGTCGAGCCGCCGGCGAGTTAGCCTCAGTTGAGCAGGGGGTTGACCTCCCCTGTGTCCATGACATGCGGGCCCCGCCCGGCTAACTAATCTAGTTTAGGTTTAAACTAAATTAGCTTAACCTAGGTTAGTGCTAATTAAACTAGGTTAGTTTAGTTAGTCACTGACATGCAGGACCCACGCGTCAGGTTTGACCTGGACCGGGTCTGTTGACCTGCTGAGGTCAGCATGACGCAATGCTGACGCAGTAATAGGTTTTTCTGGATTTAATTTAATTCAGGAAATTTCAGAAAATACTCTAAACTTCTAAAATTCATAGAAATTCAACCGTAACTCCAAATTAAATAATTTATATATGAAATATTATCAGAAAAATCCAATCTATCCATCTGTACCATTTTCATGCATGTTAGAACAACTTATGACTACTGTTTAGGACAATTCAACTAAATGGCATTTAAGAAATCACATATGGTGTTTGAATTTGAACCTAGGGTTCAAACCAACTCCATTTAACTTGCTGCTAGTTGCATTAGCTCAAACCACAGCATATTGACATGTCATGATCATGCATCATATTGAGCATTGCATTGATTGTGTTTCCTTCTGTGATGCCGGTATTTGTCCCCTCTCGACAGACGTGTACCGAAGATGAGTTCGATGACACCGATGAAGAACTATAATATCTTCAGAAGTGCCAGGCAAGCAAAACCCCCTTGTTCATTCTGATACAATCCCACTCTCTCGCTCCTGCTCTCTTTTACTGCATTAGGACAACAACGATTTATCTGTTACTTGCTGCGGTAGCTGAACCCCTTTATCCTCTGCATGACCTGTCATTCCACAGTAAATAGATGAAACCCACTAGCATGAGTAGGAGTTGTTTGAGCCCTGTTGTGCCTACTCATTCATGCTTGTTTGTCATGCTTGCTACTGCTTAGAGTTGAGTCAGGTCTGATTCATCGGGAATGAATTGGAATGGTGTGTAAACATGTCCTACTGTTGAGAGCTAAGTGTGTGAACACGATTTGGTAAAGGTAGCGGTGAGAGGCCATGTAGGAGTACATGGTGGATTGTCTCATTGCAGCCGTCCTCAGGAACTGAGTTCTGTGTTTGTGATCCATGACCAGTTATTACCACGCATTGGAATGCTTAAGTGCCCCTCTCGACTTCTTAACCATCCTTGTTCTCTGTCCAGGAGTTGCAACTAGTTTCTGGTGTTTGTAGGATATGTATTGGAGGCCGTGCGTAGCGCTGACCCTAGGGGTGGGCTATGATGCGGTAGATACACCGTGGCCCGGTGTACCGATTCACCCGTTTGGTGTCTCGGGAACCCTGCACACATCATTCGGGGCCGTTAGTGGACACCTCGGCCGGACTCCCTGCGGATGGAACCCGAATAGGCGATAAACCTGGACTAGAGACTTGAGTGTTTAGGTAGGTCGTGGCTGACACCCTCGTTGGGCTTCCACTTGAAGGTTGCCGAGTACATGTCGTGTAAACGGCGGTAAGTGGTGAGAGCGTGTGTGAAGAAGTACACCCCTGCAGGGTTAATATGATCTATTCGAATAGCCATGTCCGTGGAGAAGGAGTTCTGGGTTGCCTATATCAGTTCATAGACAAGTGAAAGTGGATACTCTAAAATGCGCAAGATAAGCGTGAATGCTATGGATGGCGTTCTCGTAGGGAGACGGGAGCGGGTCCATAGTGGTGTATTGATATGGTGAATATGTGGACTCGTGTGCGCCACCTCAAAAGAGTTACTTGCAGTCGTAGTTCAGGATAGCCACCGAGTCAAAGCTGGCTTGCTGTAGTCAAACTCCACCACCCCCTTTGTTGATAATGATGCATATGTAGTTAGTTCTGATGTAAGTCTTGCTGAGTACATTTGTACTCACGTTTGCTTATTTTATGTTTTGCAGAGAGACGTCAGTCTCGCTAGTAGTTCCGCGTGGACTTCGACGTTTAGCTTGTTACCTCAGCTACGATCTTGTGCCCTCGGCAGGATCTGGTAGATAGTCAGGCTGCTCAGACTTTTTCATTTTATAGATGTCTGTACTCAGACATATTAAGCTTCCGCTTGTGCTTTGACTTGTATGCTCTGAGTGTTGGGTCATGACACCCATGTTTGTAATATCTCGCTCCTCGGAGCCTAATGAATAAATATTTGAGTCGTAGAGTTATGGTGTGATGCCATGTTGTATTTACACATATTGAGCATATTGTGTGTATGTTTGAAATGCTTGGTATGTGTGGGATCCGACAATCTAGTTGTTTATCCTTGGCAGCCTCTCATATGGGGAAATGTAGTCTAGTGCTTCCTGAGCGATAGTAGTACGCTACAGCCCGGTTCACCGGAGTCCTGCTAGCCCAGCACTACTGCTTTGGACACTTGACTGGCCGGCATGTGTTTCACTTCGTTCCTATGTCTTTCCCTTCGGGGAAATGTCACGCGGTGACATCCGGAGTCCTGCCTAGCCTGCTACAGCCCGGGTTACCGGAGTCCTGTTAGCCCAGTGCTACAGCCCGGATTCATACGTTGATGACCGACATGCTCGATGTGATTCATGTATGCCTGTCCCCATGGGTTAGTTCCGTTTTGGGTTCACGACTAGCCATGTCGGCCCGGGTTCTTTGTCATATGGATGCTAGCGACACTATCATATACGTGAGCCCAAAGGCGCAAACGGTCCCGGACCATGGTAAGGCAACACCCGTGGGAATACCGTGCGTGAGGCCGCAAAGTGATATGAGGTGTTACCGGCTAGATCGATGTGACTTGGAATCGGGGTCCTGACAGCGTTGGTATCAGAGCCTGACTGCCTGTAGGATTACCAAGCCAAACTGGTCGAACTTGTGTCTAGAAATGCTTTAGTTATGTAAGGGAATTGATTGTGGGAGGGAACGTAAGGCTCTTTTTACTCCTTATACCTCATGGCCCTCTGATCTGAGTCATCCTATTCTCTTCTACGGGGTTTAAGAACTAGGCTTCTCATCTATCTATCAGGATGACGTGTTACTAATCCATAGACTTTTAAGATTGTTGGTTTTAAGCCCCAGTTCAGTTCCTACTATTTCTGTATGATAATTGTTGATCTCGGAACCCTGATATTGTGATGTTGAGTGGTTATGCCACCACTTTTGCAGGATGTCTCAAATCATTTTGAGCATTTACAGCCGTTATGCTGTCCGAGTCATCCCAGGTTTCTAATACAATCTGAAGCATTTGCAAAATCCCTTCCTCCCATTTTGATGTTCCTTTGGGCCAGATTAACCACACTAATCGGTGGGTTGAGGTACTCTGTTGCCTCGACATATATGTTGGAACTATTATTATGACCATAGGTGTCTTAGAGGATCATCTAGTAATCTCGCCATGCTTTATATTCCTAGTGTGATGATTCTGGCCATCAATCTCGAAAGCATCCCGTGATGTTATTAGTTAGTAGGTATTCTATTCCTGGGTTCTTGAACCCGAGATTCACCCTACTTACCTCCTGTTGATAGTGTTTGCTAGTTCCTTTAGGATATTAGTAACCTTGCAATAGTCCTCGAGGTCCGTGGTATTTCCTTTCTCCAAATACCATGAACCAATAAGGCAGAAGTTCTTTGAATTAAAAGATCAAATAAGAGTGCTCTTGAGGAGTTCTCCATTCATAATTGTGAATCTGCCAGTTCTACTTTCCTGCATGGGTTATCCGGAAGAAA
>LR880968.1:107884597-107917844 GCA_904067115.1 Aegilops sharonensis | reverse complement strand
ACTGACCTATGCTAGCTTCCATGTGAGCATCATGTTTAAATTCAAATGAAATTTGAATTGAGGAGTTTTCAAAAGCCTCAGAAAACCTCTAAAAATAACCAACATTTAAATCTCATCAAATGAGTCCAAGAAAATGTTCCTGTTATTCTGTAGAAATATTGGCATGAGGTAAAATGCAAACCAATATTTTTGGAGTGACTGAAACATTTTTATTTTGGGCCTTTGAATTAATTCAATAACTATTTGCATTGGATATATATTTTATATATAATTAATATATGACCAATAATTCTGGGACATTTTATGTGGTTTGGTATACTTTAGTTCTAGCCACATAATTATCTTCAGGATTTTATAAAATGGTTTAGTATTTTTACTAAACCAAAACAAGACAGAACAAAATAGAAAAACTGAAACAAAAGAAATAGGAGAGAGAAGGAACTTACCTGGCGCTCACCTGGCAGCCCATCTGGCCCGCCCAGCCCACCAGGGGCAGGGAGGTCTTCTTCCTCCCGCCAGTCGGATGCACAGCGCGTGCCCGACGCGCGCACGGCCACCGCATGGCCACCTCCTGCTTGCCGACGACCCCCTGGACACGTGGACGACTTCCGCGTGCCGTCCCGATCCCGCTGACCGCTTCGCTCGCTCTCCCCCACGGCTCTCTCTCTTCTGCTCCCTCTCTCTCGCCCGGACCGTACGCGTCCGTCGCCGCCGCTCACCATAGCCACGGCCACCGTCCACCACTCGCCTCGCCGACCAGTCCAGAAGCACCGCAGCGTCGTTCTCATCACCTACGCAGAGCGAAGCTACGCTGGACACCCTGCATCACCGGCTACCTCGTCTTCTTCTACCTCGGGCACCCGAGATCGCCATCGACGATTGGCTCCGTCCACACCATCCCCGGACTTGCTGTCCGCTCCAGGAGACTCGCCGTGAGCCCCTCTTCCTTTTCCCTTTTCTCTCATGCTCGTGCTCGTTCCCTAGCTCCATTTCCCACCGCGGCCGAGAGCATCTCGCCGCCGGCCATGGCGTAGCCGTGGCCACAACCGCGCAAGCTCACAACGGAGCGTGCCACTGTGCTCACGAAGTCCCCAGGAACCTAACGCACACACTCACTCGCTCTGACGCACGCCGTAGCACCAACCCCGCAATCACCCGAGCTCCGGCCGCCGCGGAAATGCTCGCCGCCGTCAACTCCGGCCATCCCAGCTGCTGCCGCCACCACCACTAGATGCGCGATTCTTCCAGCTCGCTGTAGCCGCAAACCACGAGCAAAACGGTGCCCTGTAGCGCGAACCCGAGCCCCTCCGCCGCACCTATCGTCGCCGGCGTCGAGCCGCCGGCGAGTTAGCCTCAGTTGACCAGGGGGTTGACCTCCCCTGGGTCCATGACATGCGGGCCCCGCCCGGCTAACTAATCTAATTTAGGTTTAAACTAAATTAGCTTAACCTAGGTTAGTGCTAATTAAACTAGGTTAGTTTAGTTAGTCACTGACATGCAGGACCCACGCGTCAGGTTTGACCTGGACCGGGTCTGTTGACCTGCTGAGGTCAGCATGACGCAATGCTGACGCAGTAATAGGTTTTTCTGGATTTAATTTAATTCAGGAAATTTCGGAAAATACTCTAAACTTCTAAAATTCATAGAAATTCAACCGTAACTCCAAATTAAATAATTTATATATGGAAAATTATCAGAAAAATCCAATCTATCCATCTCTACCATTTTCATGCATGTTAGAACAACTTATGACTACTGTTTAGGACAATTCAACTAAATGGCATTTAAGAAATCACATATGGTGTTTAAATTTGAACCTAGGGTTCAAACCAACTCCATTTAACTTGCTGCTAGTTGCATTAGCTCAAACCACAGCATATTGACATGTCATGACCATGCATCATATTGAGCATTGCATTGATTGTGTTTCCTTCTGTGATGCCGGTATTTGTCCCCTCTCGATAGACGTGTACCGACGATGAGTTCGATGACACCGATGAAGAACTATAATATCTTCAGAAGTGCCAAGCAAGCAAAACCCCCTTGTTCATTCCGATACAATCCCACTCTCTCGCTCCTGCTCTCTTTTACTGCATTAGGACAACAACGATTTATCTGTTACTTGCTGCGGTAGCTGAACCCCTTTATCCTCTGCATGACCTGTCATTCCACAGTAAATAGATGAAACCCACTAGCATGAGTAGGAGTTGTTTAAGCCCTGTTGTGCCTACTCATTCATGCTTGTTTGTCATGCTTGCTACTGCTTAGAGTTGAGTCAGGTCTGATTCATCGGGAATGAATTGGAATGGTGTGTAAACATGTCCTACTGTTGAGAGCTAAGTGTGTGAACACGATTTGGTAAAGGTAGCGGTGCGAGGCCATGTAGGAGTACATGGTGGGTTGTCTCATTGCAGCCGTCCTCAGGAACTGAGTTCTGTGTTTGTGATCCATGACCAGTTACTACCACGCATTGGAATGCTTAAGTGCCCCTCTCGACTTCTTAACCATCCTTGTTCTCTGTCCAGGAGTTGCAACTAGTTTCTGGTGTTTGTGGGATATGTGTTGGAGGCCGTGCGTAGCGCTGACCATAGGGGTGGGCTACGATGCGGTAGATACACCGTGGCCCGGTGTACCGATTCGCCCATTTGGTGTCTCGGGAACCCTGCACACATCGTTTTGGGCCGTTAGTGGAAACCTCGGCCGGACTCCCTGCGGATGGAACCCGAATAGGCGATAAACCTGGACTAGAGACTTGAGTGTTTAGGTAGGTCGTGGCCGACACCCTCGCTGGGCTTCCGCTTGAAGGTTGCCGAGTACATGTCGTGTAAACGGAGGTAAGTGGTGAGAGCGTGTGTGAAGAAGTACACCCTTGCAGGGTTAATATGATCTATTCGAATAGCCGTGTCCGCAGAGAAGGACTTCTGGGTTGCCTATATCAATTCATAGACAAGTGAAAGTGGATACTCTAAAATGCGCAAGATATGCGTGAGTGCTATGGATGGCGTTCTCGTAGGGAGACGAGAGCGGGTCCATAGTGGTGTATTGATATGGTGAATATGTGGACTCGTGTGCACCACCTCAAAAGAGTTACTTGCAGTCGTAGTTCAGGATAGCTACCGAGTCAAAGCTGGCTTGCTGCAGTCAAACTCCACCACCCCCTTTGTTGATAATGATGCATATGTAGTTAGTTCTGATGTAAGTCTTGTTGAGTACATTTGTACTCACGTTTTCTTATTTTATGTTTTGCAGAGAGACGTCAGTCTCGCTAGTAGTTCTGTGTGGACTTCGACGTTTAGCTTGTTACCTCAGCTACGATCTTGTGCCCTCGGCAGGATCTGGTAGATAGTCAGGCTTCTCAGCCTTTTTCATTTTATAGATGTCTGTACTCAGACATATTAAGCTTTCGCTTGTGCTTTGACTTGTATGCTCTGAGTGTTGGGTCATGAGACCCATGTTTGTAATATCTCGCTCCTCGGAGCCTAATGAATAAATATTTGAGTCGTAGAATTATGTTGTGATGCCATGTTGTATTTACACATATTGAGCATATTGTGTGTATGTTTGAAATGCTTGGTATGTGTGGGATCCGACAATCTATTTGTTTATCATTGGCAACCTCTCATATGGGGAAATGTAGTCTAGTGCTTCCTGAGCGATAGTAGTCCGCTACAGCCCGGTTCACCGGAGTCCTGCTAGCCCAGCACTACTGCTTTGGACACTTGACTGGCCGGCATGTGTTTCTCTTCGTTCCTATGTCTGTCCCTTCGGGGAAATGTCACGTGGTGACATCCGGAGTCCTGCCTAGCCTGCTACAGCCCGGGTTACCGGAGTCCTGTTAGCCCAGTGCTACAGCCCGGATTCATACGTTGATGACCGACATGCTCGATGTGATTCATGTATGCCTGTCCCCATGGGTTAGTGCCGCTTTGGGTTCACGACTAGCCATGTCGGCCCGGGTTCTCTGTCATATGGATGCTAGCGACACTATCATATACGTGAGCCAAAAGGCGCAAACGGTCCCGGGCCATGGTAAGGCAACACCCGTGGGAATACCGTGCGTGAGGCCGCAAAGTGATATGAGGTGTTACCGGCTAGATCGATGTGACTTGGAATCGGGGTCCTGACAGGCCTCTTCCCAAATATTGAGCGGGAAGGGCGCCAAAAATTGGCCATTTTGAAGGGGAACATCTGGTACACTTATCCTGAGTAAAGTTGGTCCTCGCCTGTCAAAGGCTCTGGTGGTGACGCCGGCTTGGGCTCCACAATGACTTCCTTCCTGCCGTTGGGCTGGTCATTGTCTTGTTGCACCAAAATGGACGCCTTTGCTTGATGCTCTCGCCTGCGCTTGCTCCCTTTGCACCAAAGAGGAAAGGAGGACACTGCGTGGGCCGGCGCCCGCCTGGCGCCCTTGGTCGTCATGGCTTGCATCATGGACACCTCGTGAGGTACCCCGCCTTGATCTCTCCGCCTCCTCGCGAGCCAGCCTGATGAGGCCGTGCCTGAGGAAGCTCCCTGTCGTTCGCCCCGCGAGGCTTGGCCCCTCGCGAGGGTCTTGAGCTCGGGTTGGTGAAGATGGGCCGTGATGGACCCCCCTTTGAGCCGCGCCGCAGGCCGCAGGCAGGGAAGTCTGGGGACCCCCGTTCCCAGAACGCCAACAATACCTTTCGGGCACTCCCAAGAAGGCACCAGAGAACTGGCCTTCAGAGTGGTTCTACATTGATGATGTTCCCTTTCCGGATCCAGTCCGGACAGGTCTCCCCGAATTCAGTAACGCCCCGCCGAGGGCACATCTAAGCTCGCGCCCCCGAGGCCCCCAAGAGGAGGATACCAAGGAAATATATTACCTGATGAGCAGGATAAAGTTATTGGCCAAATCCGGACTGACGATAGTCGAGGTTATGGCAATATGCATAATGCGGGGGGTGCAACCACTTCAATATCGGGGGAAGCCCATGTGGCACTTCAACGGGGAAGATGATGCCACCCGCTGCGGCCGTAAGGGTCCGGACTCCGCCACAGCTCTGGCAAGGATATTGTCTGATTTATACAAAGGGGAAGAGGAGGAATTCCTTCACATCAAACCGCAAGATGGATTCTCCATGTACAACCCCCCAAACTGGGTAAGTTGTCATTCCTTTCCATACGTCACTTATTGTGGCATTCTTCGCTAAGATCATCCGCCTCGATATTCCCGAGCAGGAACTGAGGAGGGCCGTAGAGGGAATCTCCAGCCCCTCCCCGCAGCCAGAGGTCCCGGGAAGGGCCCTAGATCCAGGTCTCGAAGAAGATCCGGATATTACCATGGAGCTCGTCAACGGGATATTTTATCAAGCGAGTTGCGATGGCGCCTCAGTGGCCATTACTGCCGACTATCCCGGACCGCTTCCTACGTCGCGCGTAAGCAAGTCGAAAAACCCTATCCTTCAAAGAGGAATCCCTTCAGATGTCATGTCTTACCCTTGAAGTGTCGCGTTTTTGCGGAGACGGCGGTTGGAGCGTGGGGCCGAGCCCCTAGGGACTCGTCGGCCAAGGGCGTCCGGATCGGGCAGGCTCAAGAGGAAGGCGGTAAGGGTCGACTCGCCGCTACAGAGGTAAGGCAAAAACTTGTGCTGTGATTATGGTATTTTGAAGTATGACAACACCCTTTGTGTCCTGGCAGGAAGAGGAGCAGCCGGACTATATCCGGGGATCCTGCCAACCACGCCTCCACCAGCCGGATTCCAGAACCGGCTTCGAGTGCGGGGGCGGGAGCGGGGCCGATGCCGCATAGTTCTCCAACAGAGAACGCGAATATGCTCTCAGCCACGAATTCCGAAGTAGAGAGCGCCATGAATCACCAGCGCCGACGGGCCATACTTCGGAACAACATCTTTTCCGAAGAGGCATTTAACGCCTTCAATTTGGGAGACGCATACATCCGAGCTGCTCAAGGCGGGCTTGCCCGAGCGATGGACCAGTCTACCAAAGATATACGGGTAAGAAAATTAGATAAGCATGTGTAGCAGTAGCCCCTGAGACTTGAAACGGTTGGAACAACTGTTTTAAGGATCAATTTATGCGCATGTCCTTGTAGATAAGAATGAGCAATTGTCTCAGGAGCTGGAGGAATGCAAGGCCGAACTGAGGGCCGCAGTTGCCAAGTTAGAGGAATCCCAAAATCCCTCATCTGGTAACAGTTGTCGCAATTGTACGAAGATGCACTAGTTAGTAAATGGCTGATATGATAAGTCTAACAGAAAATTCTGCAGACAATCCCGGGGTGAATCGGGAGGGCGTAAGAGAGGACGCATCACATCTCAAAAGGCAGCTGGAGGCTGGCGAGCGCATTCTTACGCGAGTTAGGCAGGAGAAGAACAATCTTCAAGATGCCAAAGTCCAGCTGGACGTAGAGTTAAAAGATCTCCGCGCTCAGCTGGTGGACTCCGTGAAGGAGAACAAAAGGCTTCGACGCGGCATTTACGGTAAGTGCCTAGACGAACTGTAGTATAGTTCGGCGAGGAAGTATATTGAAAGAATTTTTCTTGCAGGAATGTTAACGGGTCGCCCTGAGGAGGAGATGCCCTCATCTGCAAGTGATTTACTGCAGGACCTTTCGCAACTGCACGAGCGAGCTCGGCAAGTGATGCAGGGTGTTGCTCCGGCTTTGTGGCCATCAAGCTTGCTGCCAAATGGCATGGGGGATCTTGTGGATATGCTTCAAGGAGCACGGCGGCGCTTCCGACTGTGGAAGGTGTCCGTTTGCTGGGAAGGCGCAAGAGAAGCCTGGGCTATGGTGAAGACGCGCTACACCAAGCTGGACCCGAACCATATGGCCGAAGTAGGACCGGCGGGGCCCGATGGGCAAGAAATTCCCGCGAGTCTAGTATATGACCAGGTAGCGTTAGCCGCTAAGTATTCTCAACAGGATTGTAAGCTAGATAGCCTGTTGGACAGTATAGAGGAGGAATATAGTCAGTCCAAGTGACGGATGTAATATGCCGTAATTTCTTTATTGTATAGTCTAGGTTTTTTCTTATTCACGATGCTGCAGTTATTTTACTGTATATATATCCTCTCTTCGCAGTAAACTGGCCAAACCATAAAATTACGGTACATAATCGGGCCGTCATGCAATCACGATGTATGATCCGCATCATGGGCCCCGTCAAACTGGCCCACTAGTAGATTTGGGCCTTTAATAGGCCGAGTAACCCCCGGCCCTCTTTTCGCAAGGAAACTCAATGGGCTTTTAGGAGGCTGAGAAGTAGGTTGGGCCTGAAACGTGCCGAATAGCTCACAGGCCGGCAGCAGCCCAAAATGGACCTGGCCCATGATTGTGCGAATCAATTCACGGGCTTTTAACAGACCAAAGTTGTCTCGGTCCTTGTTTGGCCCAATCAGATATCCGCTGCGAGCAGGCCGGATGCAAACCGGGCCGTAGTTAGGCCCAACTATATGACGGGCTTTTAACATGCCGAAATTAATATAGGGCCGAAATGTTAGTCGGGCCCTTAAAAGGTCGAAACTAATATCAGGCTGAATTACTAAATGGGCCTTTAGCAAGTGGGCCCAAAAGCATAGCGTCCAGTTAACGGGCCAAATCTGATATGGGCCATAATTGAGCCTAAAGCCTTTAAAGGGTCGGACCTGATCTGGGCCGTGATTTGGCCCAGAAAGTGGGAGGCTTTTAACGGGCCAGATCTTATATGGGCCATTATTAGGCCCGGAACGTGGCAGGCCATTAATGGACCGGATCAAATATGGGCCGACATTTGGCCCAAAACATGGCAGCCAGTTAATGGGCCGGCCTACTAGGGTCCTCAAAATCTTGTGGGCCTACAGCTGGGCCGACCCATTAATGTCAGCGAAATCTCGTGGGCCTTTAGCTGGGCCGACCCATTATGATCCGCAAGAATTTTGTGGGCCTTTACCTGGGCCGACCCATTATGGCACACAAAAATCTTGTGGGACTTTACCTGGGCCGGCCTATTATGGCCCGCGAAATCTTGTGGGCCTTTAGCTGGGCCAGCCCATTATGGTCCACAAAATCTCATGGGCCTTTAGCTGGGCCGGCCCATTATGGTCCGCTAAATCTTGTGGGCCTTTAGTTGGGCCGGCCCATTTAAACTTGATGGGCCGTGCCACGTGTCGATGTATCATAGGCGCCTTCTGTCCAATGAGTGGATGACATCTGTCCCAACGATGAGCCGACACGTGTTTCCTCCAGCCAATGATGATTTTACACGTGGAAAATCCCCATTGGTCGGGGCTGTTAACGGGTTATCTGATCCAAAACCCGACCCGATAGCTTAACAGCGTTCCGTTACGGTGGATGCCATGTGGCGGTCACCCTTGACGAAAGCACTTTTGTGACACGCGATTTATCGTCATGGAAGTGGACACTTCCGTGATGATAATTTTTGTAATGTCATGGAACACTTCTACGAGACCACAGGTATGACTATCTTGATCCTGTCATAAATTTGTCATGGATGTACATGCATGACAAAAAACGCGACCATCACGGAAGTGTATTTTTTTGTAGTGGTAGCGCCAGCGATCCGGGTACTTCAAAAGACCGAGACGGCAACGGCAAGCCACGATGCGATAAACACAAGCGTCGCAATAATAACGAAATAACGCGAGACACGGCGGTTAACGCTGGGTTTAGCGGCTCCAAATCCGGTCAACGGAAAAAGCCATTCAAGGCAAATAGAGGCGGACCATCCAATCTAGACAAGATACTGGACCGGCCCTGCCAGATTCACGGCACCCTCGATAAACAAGCTACTCATACAAACAGGAGCTGCTGGGTCTTCAAACAAGCCGGCAAACTTAATGTCGAATACAAGGGGAAGCGGCCGCCCAGTGATAGTGATGACGAAGAGACTCGCCAGCCGAACACCGGGGTTCAGAAGCAATATTCCCCCGAAGTAAAAACCGTAAACATGGTATATGTGACGCACACCCCTACAAGGGAGCGCACGCGTGCACCACGGGACATATCCGCCATAGAGTGGATTCCCCCAAAAATTAGTTATATCCATCCTGACGGTCTGGCAGCTCTAATCATCGATCCAATTATCAATGGGTTACATGTCACGAAAGTCCTTATGGACGGCGGTAGCAGCCTTAATCTACTCTACCAAGACACTGTCTGCAAAATGGGCATTGATCCTTCAAGAATCAAGCCCACCACACCTATTCTCAAGGGAGCAATACCCGGCGTAGAAACTCACTTCACAGGCTCTATCACACTGGAAGTAGATTTCGGTTCGCCGAACAACTCCCGAAGCAAGGGATTGACCTTTGATATCGCCCCGCTCCACAATAGCTACCATGCACTTCCGGGGCATACCGCTCTTGCTCGTTTGAATGCGGTCCCACTCTACACCCATGCAAGACTCAAAATGCCTGCTCCATGCGGCGTCATAACAGTAAATGGAAATACGGAATACTCCCTCCGTATAGATGACCAAACTACGGCTATTACGGTCGCAGTACAAAGCGGCCTCATGGAGCCGCATAAATCATCGGCCATTAAGCCGACGGTCTCGATTAAATGGAACCGATTAATCTCCGAGCTGGATTAGTAGTTCGGCCTCCGCCGTTCGCCCTACACACTCGCGAGGTTTACACCGTGCATGCATAACTATGCATTCGAAATACCTCTTCATCGGCAGAGGCACGATACTGAATAGCCTACAAGCACTCCCATTACCTCTTTTTCTCTTCTAAATTTTTTTTATCTCTTATTACAGGTGGCTCAAACATTGGTCATCTTACGGACTCTTCCGGAGTTCGGCTTCATACACTCACCCAAAGGTAATTCCTGTTAAGGAATCCTTCCACCGAGGCAAGGCAACGCAGACGTCCGACAGGAGGTCTGTCGTGGATTTGTCACGGCAGATGTCCTAGTGAAAGGAATTAGTCGTGAGGCCAACGCATCTATGTGGTAGATTGAGAGGGGTTGAGCGGAATCGAGAGACGCAATACAAGACGAGGATTTAGACAGCTTCGGGCCCCGGGAAACATCATCATGTAACAACCCTACATGCTGTTTGAGGCTAGGTCTCATTATCATCACGATGGAGTCGCCGTAAACCGGCTCCCCTCTAGTTGTGTCTAGCCCTAAGATTATTTCTCTCTTCCTTGTCCCTCTTTGGGGAGCCCTACCCCTCCTTATATATGTTGAAGAGGCGGGTTACATGTAGAGTCCAACTCAGACTTAAGACTTTAACTATTCTGACTTATCTCCATGGGCTTCTTAACATCTTGGGCTTCATAATGTCTCGGGCTTCATAACCCCTGGCAACCCAGTTATCACTGTTTGCCGGTTTAAGATGGTCTGCCGGTTTAAGATGGTCTGCCGGTTTAAGATCTGACTTAACTCTCGCCGGTTTACCACCTGCATTAACACTCGCCGGTTTACCGTCCGTCATAGCCATCTGTCTTAACTGTCTGCCGGTTTACAATGAGCCGGTTTACCAAGTACCAGCCGGTTTACAGCTCCGGCCGGGTCATACCGCGGGGCATATCCCCGACATTAGCCCCGAGTTTAATTTGGATTTATCCATGTTAAACTGATCCTGAGCATCTTTAAATCCTTGTCATTTCCTTCTAGAAAATCCGGGCCATTATGCCAGCTTCATAATCAATTTGCTGACATTGGTTTGTCATAGGAAAACATTACAAAGAATAATTCATTTGACTCAGCTCCCAAATGACTTAACAAAAAATATTGGTCCTTGAAATCCTCATCTAATCTTCAGCCGGTTTAAGGATGTAGAACTCTCATATGCTTATCACTTGTAGCCCCCAAGTCTTAAGAAGGTAACGTAGTAACAGCTTAAGACTTGCTTCAATATGAATGTCACAACCTTGAAGAAACCCGACTTTTTCATCTCAATCCTTAGTCATAAACTGAGTATTCCACATATGTAGCCCCCAAGTGCCGGGTTTTCATGCTTGCAGCAACCTGTGGGATTTGTAATTTCCTGATGCTCATAAAAACTTCAACCAGTGTAACCCCCAAGGGCCGGGTCATTATGCAAATAATGAGCAGGGACTTTGAAAATATGATCATATAAACTTTGAGCAGCAACCTGTAGCCCCCAAGGGCCGGCTTAGTAAGGTAATACCGAGTTGGGACTTATATACATATTTCTTTGAAAAGAACATCATATAATGTAACCCCCATCATGGGGCTTGAACCCACGTCCACGAGGTTAAGAGCTTTGTGCTTTACCAACTGAGTAGTGGACCCTTCAATATAATGGATTAAAATCTTTGTACCTTGAATTATTGTCAGGAGCAATTGGTAGCCCCCAATAGCCGGCTCATTACGATGTGATGAGTCGGGTCTTCAATAAGGTGAGCAAACAATGACTTTGCATTAGCCCCCAAGTGTCATGGTGCATGCTTGCAGCGACATGAGACTTGTGTATTTGATGTAATCTCAACTTAAATAATGTAGCCCCCAAGTGTCGGGTCGTAAGCCTGCAGCGATTTGGGACTATTTCTTCAATTGTAAAATAAATCATATCCATTGATAATATAATAGCCATTGCGCTAAAGCGACTTTGAAAACCTTAATCATAATACTGGTTATTGATAACCATAATAAAATCCAGCCATGTTGGCTATTTGAAGATTTGAATAATATAATCCAATGATTTATGAGCGCATGATTCCAATGGCGCAATCCAAATATATACTGGCGACTTACAGTCGAAACCAGACTGGGTTAATAAACTCCGGATTATTACTGATCATGTGCTGACAACTTGTAGTTGACAGTCTAATCGGGTTGACAAACACCGGCTTGAAAACATCATAAATCTTATCAAAACAAAGAAAAACTTAGCAAAAAGGCAAATAAAAACCGTTGTTAGTCGAGGCTTTGAGCCGATCACGAGTCATGACCATGGTTCGGACACGACCAAGCCCCCAAGAGGTGTAGCTATGGTTCGGGTTTAACCAGGCCCCCAAATGATGCTGTGGCATTATGCTGATCAAGAGGTGTAGCTATGGTTCGGGTTCGACCAAGCCCCCAAGTGATGCTGTGGCATTGCGCCGATCAAGAGGTGTAGCTATGGTTCGGATACGACCAAGCCCCCAATTGATGTTGTGGCATTGCGCCGATCAAGAGGTGTAGCTATGGTTTGGATATGACCAAGCCCCCAAGTGATGCTGTGGCATTGCGCCGATCAAGAGGTGTAGCTATGGTTCGGATACGACCAAGCCCCTAAGTGATGTTGTGGCATTGCGCCGATCAAGACGTGTAGCAAGGGTTTGGATATGGCCAAGCCCCCAAGTGATGCTGTGGCATTGCGCCGATCAAGAGGTGTAGCTATGGTCTGGATATGACCAAGCCCCCAAGTGATGCTGTGGCATTGCGCCGATCAAGAGGTGTAGCTATGGTCTGGATATGACCAAGCCCCCAAGTGATGCTGTGGCATTGCGCCGATCAAGAGGTGTAGCTATGGTCTGGATATGACCAAGCCCCCAAGTGATGCTGTGGCATTGCGCCGATCAAGAGGTGTAGCTATGGTTCGGATACGACCAAGCCCCCAATTGATGTTGTGGCATTGCGCCGATCAAGAGGTGTAGCTATGGTTTGGATATGACCAAGCCCCCAAGTGATGCTGTGGCATTGCGCCGATCAAGAGGTGTAGCTATGGTTCGGATACGACCAAGCCCCTAAGTGATGTTGTGGCATTGCGCCGATCAAGAGGTGTAGCTATGGTTCAGATACGACCAAGCCCCCAAGTGATGTTGTGGCATTGCGCCGACCAAGAGGTGTAGCTATGGTTCGTATACGACCAAGCCCCCAAGTGATCATTAATATAATAAGCCAATAAGGCATGATACCCATGTTTGAACCGCGCATCATAGCAGCAGGTCCTCTTTGGCAACTTTTAACTTTTTGCAAGAGATAAACTCTTCTTGAACCTGGATTTTCAACCGGATATTGAGAGCGTCAAAGCTTTGTGGGAGATATCTTTCACTTGAACTAGATTTTAAACCGGAATCTTCATTTTCAGCCGGAAATTTTCTGACGGCCTTTAAACATGAACTTGCGAGAAGTTAATTCCTTTTTGAACTGGAAATTCTTTAAACCGGATTTGAGGGCTTCAAAGCTTTGTGGAAGATAGATTTCCCTTGAACCGGATTATAAACCGGAATCCTTTCTGATGACCCAAACCTTCTTCATTGAGCCGGGATTTTGTAACTGTCATATACTTTC
This sequence comes from Aegilops sharonensis, assembly GCA_904067115.1. Taxonomy (NCBI): domain Eukaryota; kingdom Viridiplantae; phylum Streptophyta; class Magnoliopsida; order Poales; family Poaceae; genus Aegilops; species Aegilops sharonensis. The sequence goes on along the minus strand of LR880968.1, from coordinate 107,904,616 downwards.
TAAGACGGAAATTTTCTGACGGCCTTTAAATTGTCATCAATATAACAGCTGCCTCTGGGACCGGGTTATCTTTCCCTCCATCGTCCTGGGGATCTTAAATTTTGCTAAAACTGGCAAGATTTGCTGAGTCATGTCATCATAGCCCCCGAGTCTCAAGGTGACTCGAGGAGTTGGCTTGAGATTCTCCATATTTGACCGTGATATAAACCGGCATAAATCGTATATCATTGGTGTTGATAACACGATGTGATTCCGCAGAAGGTTGAGGTGACTGCAGCAGGTTACAAATGATCCCGTGTGAGCCGTGTCAGCAACTCGGCCAATGGTTCCTTCCAACTGGCTGTTTGAAGTTAACGGAACTGTAGTGGCAGCAATTTGTGCGCATGTCCATTGAACCATCCAGCGCAGATAGCGGCTGATGATAACTTGCCTCCAATTTGCTGGAAGAAAACCGGGCTACCCAAGCAGTGACTGGCTTTTTATTCAATAAAATAGCTCATGCGAACAGATGCAGCCCGATGTGTTGATGTAGACCAGGCCTCGGGAGTGGCGATTTGCGCACACCCATTGACAACGAACAGACGCGACCCCAACAAACTGATGTGGACTGACCGTAAGGGCAATAGATTGTGCAAGTCCATTCATCATATGATACATCCCAGATTATCCCCAGGCGGAATATTATCAGTTCGTGCTCCATATCCGTGGTATAAACCACATTTGTAGTGAATAATGGTCCTATACATAAAAATATACAAATCAAAGTAATTTGTCCTTTGATAGAAATAATATGTGTTAATAAAACAAATTTGAAATGGATAGCACCTGATGTTTGCAGATAGAAAATAGCTTTCGATGATGAATGATCCGTTCACCGCAACCGAGGTGGTGGCTTAAAGCACTATATCGGTCGACTCAGACGGACCCTCCGGGTGTTTGACCCTCCTTTTTTAACCGAGATAGCTGCATGTGCACCCTATCGGCCAGCTCTCGAGCTCGGCGTGCTCAGACTTGGGTGACTCGGCACGCAGTGGCTCGCCCGCAAGAAGCAACAAAAAAGGTTCGAGGCGCTCGGCGATTTGGTGGAGACAGTGGTGATCCGGAGGTAACAGGGCCGGCTCAACCCGGTGGCCAAGTAGAAGGCCCAGATCTTTCATCGTACCGCTAGTGAGGTGATGCGGAGGTGGTGGTGATGCAGATGAAGCCCAAGGCGGGTCCCTTGGCGACTCGAACGGCCGCATCGGCGGTGAGGCCGGGTCGACTTGATCCGGCGGCGGTTCAACACCGGGACTTCGGTTCCACGGAGGCGGAGGCGACTCAGGTGTGGGAGATCCGGCAGGGCACTGCGGTGAGGCGAAGGAGGGGTGATCCGGCGACTTGGCGCAGCAACAACGCTGCAGGAACGGCGGCTCGGCAGCTGCCGGCGGGTTGGAATCTTGGTGACGCAGTAGTGGTTTCAGAATCAAGGGAGCGCGGGTTAACACGGCGCCTTGGCAAAGCGGAGGCGAGGCCAGCGGAGATGTGGCTGACGGGCAGTAGCAGAGGCAAACCGAGGCGGCCGTCGTTTTGTGGCTTGTGATGGCGATCTGAACCAGAAACGAGACGGAGGCAGCCTAAGGGTGCGGTCACGGCTAGTGAACCGGCACGCGAGGATGGCAGCAGATCGTAGCAGTGGTGAATCGGCGCGGCGGGTGTAGTAGCGCGAGGCGCGTCGGCTCAGAGGCCAGGGTGCAGGTCAACCGCGGCAAAGGACCGGCTCCAGCCACAGACCAAAGGCACTGTCCAGCCACCATCAAATCCTCCAAGTTGTAGCACTCTCGCTCTTTGATTTATTCCCCCTAGTACGTCGAAACTAACCGGGACAACCATGGCAGTGAGTTGGTGGTAAAGGTGATTCAGCGCGACAGGTTGGAGAGGTGCCGGTACAGCGGGGCCGCGGTCGTGCGGCAGTCGGAGGCACGCCTGGCAACTGCGGCTCAGCGACGAAGATGGAGGCAGACACCAACTTTCGATGCGATGGCAGCAGGGTAAGTCAAATCCCACGGCAAGGCGGGTCACCGCATTAGCAGTGTCTTGGGCGGTTTGTATCTTGCGGCAGATGTCGGGTTAGCCCGGCACATTGACAGTGGCGATTAGAGGCAGCCGGGGGTTACGGCGGCGGCGCAAGTGATCCGGCGGGTGAGCAGGAGTTACGCCGGCAGCTCACAGCAGAAGCAAGGCCGCGTAGAGGACGTTGGGTGCAGCCGGCGATTCAGCAGGACAGACCGGGTCAACACACTGCTACGAATCCGACAGGGCCGGCTCTACGGGAGAGGTAAATCCGTGGTAACGAGGCGAGACAGTGGCTGAGGCCTGACGGTGACTCATGGTGATTCAAAGATTGAGCTGGCGCGGCAACGGAGTGAACCGGCGCGGCAATTTGAGGAAAACGCGCGAGGCCGCGGCGACTCACGGTGTAGGGGACTCAATGGCTGTGAACCGGCGGGAAGTCACGGGACCAGGGCAGTTTGCTGGTGCGGGCGAGACTACAGAAATAGCAAAGCAGGGCACTCCACAGCAGGTTGACGGGCCAGTCGGGCCACTCGCGGGTCGAGCCAGAGGATGTCCCGCAGTGGTAAACCAGCAGCTCATTGGTGGCGGTAGGATGGCGGCCCTGCACTAGCGCACCAGCACGGCCAGGTGGAGGAGGGCGTCCAGTGCAAGAGCCTGGCGCGGCGCGAACAGAGGCGTCGGGCGACTCATAGCGACGAAGTAGGCAGTGCTCGGTGAAGCAAAAACAGAGGACCACGTGAAGCCGTCGTGGCCTGGCACACCGGTGCGGACGCGGAAGCGGCTCCAGAGCATCGGCGGAAGCGATGGCGAGTCATATCCGCGATTCAATAGGGCAGCAGCTCGAACAGACCGGTGCCGGGGCTTGCTCAACCTTTTGTGAGGCCGAGGCGAGGCCTGCAGCTGTGACGACGGAGGCAGCCGGCAACTCAGAGCCAACTCAGAGTGAGGCTGGAGAGTTGGATGGGCGGCGCCTCAGATAGAGTTACTTGGGCGGCCAAAACCACGGCGAGACAGGGCCAAATTGACGAGTGGTGGCTCAGGCGCGCGGGCACATCGGCCGGCTACTCAGACCGAGTTCGTGGCCATCTCCGCTTTCTGAGTCATGGACTCTTTTATTCCGCTCCCCTTTTTTATCACTTTCCCTGATCCAGCTCGAATTAATGGCTTCTTCGATCTGTTCTAGTCCTCATGCCAGAAAAATAGCGACAACAGATTATTCCTTCCCTTGGGTGACGCCGGACGGTAAAAAATTGCAGCAGTTGATGCCCTCGGGACAAGCGTATACGGACAGCAACAACACAAATACGGCGGATTGGACAGATGCTTGACGTATAGTAATTTGACTCGGTCGCTGACCCTGCAGTGGAAAAACACTGATAGCTCCGATCGACCGTCGTAGTAGTTCGGGCTTCGTACTCCTGTCGATCTCGGCGAGTTATGGCAGTTGCACTGATGCAACCCTAATTTCCTCTAAATCTTAAATCTTGAACACAACACCTTGACTGTTCGTTGGTGATGTAAATTTCTGCACCGGCTTTTCTTCATCCAACACACCTCGAGCTGCTTGATCCCTGAGATAAATCCCTCCAAGAGCTCAACACTACCGTGCGCAGGCCCCACGGTGGGCGCCAACTTTCGTGGATTTGTCACGGCAGATGTCCTAGTGAAAGGACTTACTCGTGAGGCCAACGCATCTATGTGGTAGCTTGAGAGGGGTTGAGCCGAACCGAGAGACGCAACACAAGACGAGGATTTAGACAGCTTCGGGCCTCGGGAAACATCATCCGTTAACAACCCTATAGGCTGTTTGAGGCTAGGTCTCATTATCATCACGAGGGAGTCGCCGTAAACCGGCTCCCCTCTAGTTGTGTCTAGCCCTAAGATTATTTATCTCTTCCTTGTCCCTCTTTGGGGAGCCCTACCCCTCTTATATATGTTGAAGGGGCAGGTTACATGTAGAGTCCAACTCGGACTTAAGACTTTAACTATTCTGACTTATCTCCATGGGCTTCTTAACATCTTGGGCTTCATAACATCTCGGGCTTCATAACCCCTGGCAACCCACTTATCACTGTTTGCCGGTTTAAGATGGTCTGCCGGTTTAAGATGGTCTGCCGGTTTAAGATCTGACTTAACTCCCGCCGGTTTACCACCTGCTTTAACACTCACCGGTTTACCACCTACCGGTTTACCGTCCGTCATAGCCATCTGTCTTAACTATCTGTCTTAACTGTCTGCCGGTTTACAATGAGCCGGTTTACCAAGTACCAGCTGGTTTACAGCTCCGGCCGGGTCATACCGCGGGGTATATCCCCGACAAGGTCCAAATAATTTTGTGTAGAACGCACTCTCTATTTCGAGCCTGTAAAGTGCCTTCTCCCTCAGCCTTCGACCACTGGCATGTCAAATAGCCTGGGCCGTGGCGTTATTATTTGTGCAATGGCAATTGACATATCAATCAAGTTCCAGTGAACATAATCCATATCCAGTAGTTGCTACTTTTAAAGAGCTAAATTTTTCTGGTTGTTTCACACTCGCACCTCGGCACAATCACCAGGGGCTCGATATGGGAACAAATGAGTTGCTGACAAAGTCCGAACAACTTTTTAGCACACTTCGGCGTCACAAGTTTGGCCTTATATGCACCAGCTCCTAATCATGTCTTTGGTCAATAGTTGGGTTGCCCGGCTCCTGTGCTTACTACCTTACGTTCCACTATATCGGCTAGGGTAGTAAAGGGAGAACTACTACTATTGTGTCCCGGTTCATCCAGATGAGCACCTCAGTAGAGAAAGCCGAAAACTAACTGTCATGATATTGCAAGAGCTGGTCAACCACTCGATGACTCACTACAATCTTTCGCAATTCTTTCCATACTAAACGAAGGGCCGTTCTTAAGGTCACCCATGTAATTTACCTTATTCGGATAAACTGCGTACATACTAGGGGCTATATCGTAGACCCACCATAAAACTCCTATAGCTAAGTGAAAGTGTTAACGCCCTATAGTACGATTGCCTAGTTCGCCGCATTGACACCTCCTTTATGGACCAAGACGTTGGATTAAGAGTGATCAAGCGCTTTTCCAAACACCCCCGCATTTTATGCGAGGGGGGCTGAAGCCGACGACTGGAAAACTTTCAAATGACATACAAATAATGGCCGCACGGGAGGAGCCAAAATTAAATGTATTATAATATTGTTTTTACAATCCCAATACATTTCACTCGAATATCATATCTTTCGAGCACTGACCCTCTATTAAGCGGGCACCCTCTAAGACGTCCTCGAAATAATGCTCCGGCATGTGATGGTCCTTGCTTTTGGGTGGACTCTTCGCTGCAATATCGGTGGCCTTCATCTTTGCCCAGGACGTCTTGACGCGGGCGAAGGCCATCCGTGCACCTTCAATGCACGTCGACCGCTTAACGGCGTAAATACGCGACACCAAATCAACAAGTCGCTGCACCAAACCGAAATAATTATTCGGAATTGGCTCAGCCGGCCACAGCCGGACTATGACGTCCTTCATGGCAGAGCCGGATATCTTGTGGAGCTCGACCCACTATGCCATCTGCTTGTTCAGTAACAGCGCACGCCTTGGCGCGCCGAATTGTTCAGTAAAAGCTTCTCCGTTGCACACCCTTCATGTGCCTGGTAAAATTGCGCCGCATTGGAGGCACTCTTGGGTAGGTCCAAGAATGCGTCTGGGGAACTCCACATCTGATTAGGCGGGGCATACTTCGGATCACCGAATTTAGTCTGTAATAAGAAAGGCTTACCGGCCGCTATCTCCCCAGCTTGCCGGATTTCCTCCCGAGCCGCTAGAGACTCGGATCGTGCTTCTTTCGCCTCTCATAAGGCCTTGTCAAGGTCTGTCGCTTTGGCTATGTTATCCCTCTCGAGGACTTCGCACCGGGCAGTGGTTTCTTTCAGATCTTGCGCCATAATAGAAATTCTCTCCTCACACTGGTGCCGAGCAGCCTATTCGGCTTTTAACTCATCAGCTACCTAATTCGCAGCCAAATTAGTCATCCGGGCTTGCTCCTTGGCTCGCGCAAGCTCAACCCGAAGGGTCTCCACCGCGGCAGCACCATCTGCAGGTCATGCCTCAGTATACAACCTTAGCTTCGTGCTCATTTTATCATACATACATATACTGACTGCCCTGAACACAAACCTTGTGCCTCGTCGAGCCACCTGTTAATAAGCGTGATGTCATTATCCGCCAAATCAAGTTTTTGCTTCAGACCTGCGACCTCCGTCCCGTGGGCAGTCGTCATAAAGGTAATATCCCGTGTTTCAATTAATTAGACTATCTCCTGGGCATATCTTTTTCGATCCTCTGATTGCCTCCTTTTGGAAGCCAACTAGAGTCTCAGGGGCTAGTACCTATACACAGGTGCATTTTGCGTATAGAGCACAATTGAAAATATTATAATACGTACCTCGAAGCCTCTTAGCAGGATCATGAAGGCTTCGTTCAACCCGCTTTTCGCGGACAGAATTCTTCTAGCCACCGTACTCATTAAGATACAATGTTCCTCCGAGACGGATGTATGTTGCAGCTTGCCCATCATTGTATCCGGCACCTCTGGATTCCTGGGGACGGTCGTGGGAGCATAGACTCCCTTCGAAGGGGCGTGTTCACTCGACTCTAGAGTCGCCCCCGGCTGTAAGCCGGATAGCCCGAGACCTTTATGGTTGATCCCCGTCGGGGTCACACGCCCCGGGTCCTGGGCAACCGAAGTTTCACCTTCATGCGTTGTCTTCGATATCCCCCGCACCACTTATTGATCGGGAAGGATCCTCCGGGACGACACCTCGAAGTCGTCCGCCCTATTGGGCGAGGAAGCCTGTGGATGCATTTCTCTTTCCATCATCTCCGGAAGCAGAACCGCCGAGGAGGACGACTGTTGAGGAAGACTGCGGACCGGACTGCAAATATGTATATTAAATGTCACCCTGGTAATAGGAACAAGAACGCGATATGTTTAAAACACCATGATTCACTTACGGTTCGGCTGAAGGCTTGTCCTTCTGGAGGAACTATGCAACAACGTCGCCTTTCGAGCCCGAACTGCCTGACTGGGGCGTCTTGCCTCGCTTAGGAGCCCTTGCCTCCCAAACTTTGGAGGCGGCCCTTTTCTTACTACGAGGGGAAAGGATGACCACTTCTCCTTCTCTTTTGTCTTCGGAAAAAGGAGCCTTAATCTCCCCGGACACAGTGTTTGGTGTACCTCCGAGGCTACCTTTGACTCCCTCGGTCTCCTTATTGTCCTCCCTCACCGGCACTTGGCATGGCGCTGGGACTAGCATCCTTGTTAGCACGGGACTAGATGAGTCTGTAGGGAGAGGGGCCGAACACCGGATCGCTCCGCCTTCCTTATCCAGCCCTAGAAAAAGGTGGTTTTCTCAGTATCCTATTATGAGATGTTTAACTCAAGCTGTGTCCAGGAGTCAAGTGCTTACCGAGGTATCTAGATGGTTGCAATCGAGGCCTATGTCCTCTGTTGTATCTGGCCACTGTTTTCGTGTCCCGGAAAATATCTCCCACATTCCTCTGTGCATCGCACCAAAGAAGTGCTGGAGAGTTCATGGTCCCTCCAGATTGAACTCCCACATACGGAGTGGCCGTCGCTGGCACAGGAGGACCCGGCGGACTAACACTACTTGAATCACATCAATGAGTTCGGTGTTCTTCTCAAGGAGACTCCGTATGCGGCTCTGTAGAGTCTGCACTTCACCGATTGATCCCCAATCCAATCCCTTATGAACCCATGATGCGAGCTGAATTGCAGGGCCAGATAGGAACACAGGTGTAGCTGCACACTTGGTACCATGGGTTTCAGTGATGTAAAACCACTCTCGCTGCCTTAAGTCGGAAGATTCTGAGAAGGATCCTTTAGGCCAAGGAGCGTTGATGAGTTTGCTTACTACAGCACCGTCGCACTCCGCTTGTTTCCCGTCGACCACCTTAGGCTTCACAGTAAAGGTCTTGAGCCACAAGCCGAAGTGTGGAGGAACACGGAGGAAGGCCTCACATGTGATAATGAACGCCGAGATAAGAAGGAAGGAATCCGGAGTTAGATCGTGGAAATATAGCCTGTAATAGAACATGAGACCTCGAACATAGGGGTGGAGAGCTAACCCTATCCCTCGGAGGAAGTGGGCGATAAATACGACCCTCTCACTAGATATGGGAGTGGGAATAACTTGCCCTTGGGAAGGAAGCCTGTGGGGGATCTCCGAGGTCAGGTATCTTGCTGCCCGGAGCTTCGCAATATCCTCTTCTGTGACAGAAGAAGCCACCCACCGGCCTTGAGGGTTGGGTCTGGACATGAATGGAAAGCTTGAAGCAACTAAGTTGAACCTTGAGGGATGGAACTCGAGGTTGGAAAGGTTGAGAAAAGATTTGGCGCAGAGGGGAGGGATGGGTCTTAACCCCTTTATAAAGGCGATGAATATCGAACGCCTCCTCCTAAGCCTTAAAACTTGCCTACTCTTAAGGAATCGTGCCAACCGAGCGGTTGGGTTACCCATGCTCGTATTGATGATAATCCCGCAATAAGGGGACACGATCTCTACTTCGACAAGACATGCCAATAAAACCGCGTCTCAAAACGTGGGGCGTCAGGCCAAAAACAATTCAAAATAATGACCGGGTGATGACGTGGAGTCACATTGCCAAAAGTTGTCAGTGGATTGTACTTGTGGAATATTATGCTCTCTTCTATTGTGCATGGAATTTGTTTTGCAGAACCGGACACATCCATTGCGTCCGAAGACTGTGTTGGAGTATTCGGAGAAGGAACCCGTCTTGCAATGCTGAAGACAATCTGCGCGCCGGACACCTCGTCATTGAAGCCTGGTTTAGGGGCTACTGAGGGAGTCCTGTAGTAAGGTGTCCTCTGGCATCGGACCTGTTAGACATGGGCCGGACTGATGGGCTGTGACGGTACGAAGACCGAAGACTTTCGCCCGTGTCCGGATTGGACTCTCCTTGGCGACCAAATATGAAGATTCCCTTCTCTATAACCGACCTTATGGAACCCCAGATCCCTCCGGTGTCTATATAAACCGGAGGGCTTAGTCCATAGAGGATGAATAATCATAACCATAGTCATACAGGCTAGACTTCTAGGGTTTAGCCATTACAATCTCGTGGTAGATCAACTCTTGTAACACTCATATTCATCAAGATCAATCAAGTAGGAAGTAGGGTATTACCTCCATAGAGAGGGCCCGAACCTGGGTAAACATTGTGTCCCCTGTCTCCTGTTACCATCAACCTTAGACGCACAGTTCGGGACCCCCTACCAGAGATCCGCCAGTTTTGACACCGAAAGGCACGTTCCCTACCGAAACCATCACGCTTGTTGTGAGAAGCTCTGGTTTGTCAGAAGATTATACCCATACCTGCCCCTAATGGGACAATTTTTTTACCACGGCATGTTGATGCCGCTCCGTGATAGCATGCAAAGTTGCATGAATTTCAGACGAGTTTTGTATTTACTAGAATTTAGAAACCAAGTATCTCAATGTTTGCGATCCAGTTACGGTGGCAGGGTTTCGGAGTAAATGACCACGGGTAGCCACATCGACTCCCCATGGTATTTCAAGACATCGGGGCTAGCTGTGCCCCTCATACCTCACGGACGAACGGCCGGCTTCTTGGGCCGGCTGGTCTGGGAGGCCGGCTGCTAAAAGACGGCAAGACACTAGAAGGCGGCCACGGAGGAGCCGACTCCTGGCAGGCGGCCCCTCGTCCCCTCAAAGTTTGCACCCTCATAACTGCAATGGGATGGGGTGTTGGGGATATTACCACTGGGCGTAAACCGGCCAGGAGCGGCCGGGTTAACCCCCTTAGTAGTTCATTATATTTGAAGCCCATGAAGACAGATGGTGACACTTTAAGAAGGCCCAAGGCCCAGAACCGGTTTAAGGCCTGTAGACGTAAACCGGTATTCATATGTAAACTTGTGTTGTAAAATAGAAAGAGCAGAGACCGAGCCGGACACGGTTATGAGCCGGCCTCGGGATTCTGTAAATCGACGGGCGTCAACCCATGTATATAAGGGGACGACCCGGTGGCGGTTCAAGGACAACAAAAAAAACAACTCGAGACCCAGGCAAAGCATATTCGCTCCCTGGTCATCGAAACCCCATCAATTCCATCACAACTAGACGTAAGCTTTTACCTTCATCGTAAGGGGCTGAACTAGTTTAAAACTCTCTTGCGTCCCTTTTCCGCTTTAACCCCATTAAGCTAACCCGTTGCGATGGCTCCACAACTAAGTCCTTTCATGAGGACATCTGCCGTGACAAAACCACGACAGTTGGCGCCCAACGTGGGGCTATCGCACGATGGTTTCAAGTTCTTGGAGGGCAGCTTCGAAGCACTCAAGGGTTACGCTGTAGGCCGGATGACCAAGAGTCGTCGCGGCAAGCTCTACATCGACGATGCAGGCTGGAGCCCCGAGGCTGGCTCAATCGAGTACGGGTACCGGGTCCCCTTTGGTGGCATACATGTTTTCATTGGCAAGATCGGGGAACCGGGCCCTGAGCCGGATATCTGCACCAACCTCGTCGAAACGGCTTCGCGTGCGAGATCTGCCCGGGTCAAGCCTGTCATGAAGTGTGCCTTCGTGGGAGTTATCCATGGAGGGGAATCTGAGGATAGATCAGAATCTGGTGGTGAGACCGTCATTTATTCCGGCGACGAGTCATCGACCAGAGAGACCGAGTCGTTATATGAGTTACAAGATGGCCGGATTGGGGGCTGTTCCGATGGCGACAGTATTCCGGACCCCTTGGATCTGCCAAACTGGGTTGCGATCTTCATGGCTGGTACGCAACCGGCGCTTCACTCTTTGACCGCAGCGGCAATGATTTCTGGATCTGCAGCAGCAACGGCAGCCGGGGCAGGAGGCTCTGTGAGACCACTGGCTCAGGTTCTATCTGATTTATTTGACGCGTTGGCAACACTGATGGCGGAAGTTAACTCGGCGTATCAGGATGCACACAATGCGGAAATCGCGAAGGGGAAAGATCAGATCACCCAGGCCAAGGCCGATTTGGCAGCTGAGGATACCAGGATGGCCGCGGAGCGGGCCGCTTTGGATGCACAGGCTTACCGGCTTATGCTGGATCAGAGTGCGTCGAACGAAGTCCTGAAAAGGAGGCACCGATCTCGTCTGCCACCGGTTTTATGATGCTAGAAACCTCTTTAACACCCCAGGAGCAGGGACCAGTAATCCGCCGGTGGTGAACCGGGCAGGGGCACCTGGGGCAGAGGCGCCGGTTCAGCCACGTTTGATGGATCCGACTCGTCAGAACAACATTGTAGCGCCACATGTCCCAACGCCACCGGGTCATTACTCTAACCCGATGGACAACATTGTTGCTGCTGCTTCACGGCTGGCGGCCATCCCGATCGAAGGTGATTCTCCGGCGGCGGTCGAGACGCGCCAGGTTAAGGAGCTTCTTCAGACAGCCTTGGTTCAAAAGGAGGCTTATTCACATAGCCGCGATTGGATTCATTCCACTCCCCGTCCAAGCCGGAGTTACAGCAGGTGTATGGATGAACCGACAGTGTCAAGCAACACGCGGAACAGTTATTCGCCCCGTGGCAATAACCCGGCGGGTGATGCTCAGGAGGTGGTGGACCGGGCTTGGGCACGCAGAGAGGCCGAGTTGGCGGCGCAACATGAAGCCCATCGACTTACTCCAGTTCGTCCAACCACGTCGGTGGAACCAGGGGACACTTCTATTTCTTTGGGAGTGCCGTGTCTTGTCCCAGCGTTGCGCAATGTGCGCCTGCCCAAGGATTTCAAAGGCCCGCGCAAGGTGCCGAATTACATCGCTGATTTATCCCCTGAGACATGGGTCAAAAGCTATGAGATGGCCATGGAGATGCTGGATGTGGATGATGCAGCATGTGCAAAATACTTTACCATGATGCTTGAAGGGACGGCCCGCACTTGGCTAAAGAGCTTACCTGCTAATTCTACCAGGTCATGGGCCAAGTTGAGAGCCCGGTTTATCCAGAACTTCAAGGATACATGCAAGCAGCCTATGTCGATTGTGGACTTGGTTGCCTGTGTCCATGAGGAAGGAGAGTCAACAACTCGGTGGGTGCGCCGGGTCTTGAAAATTTTGCATTCATCGGACCCATCAACGTTGATACCGCAGTTCTAGCAATGGAAGGCAATTGCCGGTTTGAACCCCTAAAGTTGAAATTGGGACGGCTCAAACGCCATTGCAATGACATGGGAACCCTCATGGTTGCTCTGGTGAAGTATGCCGACTCTGATAGTACCATGGAGCCCGAGTCTGATGATGATAAGACAGGGAAGGGAAAAAGGAGTGTCAACGCCAAGGGGCAGCACAACATCCCGGCAGGTCATGGAAACAGCGACAGACGTAAAGCGGATCACAGCTTGGACTTTGTGGCTAATACCAACACACAGGACAAGGGCCAGCGGCGTAAGGGTACACCGCCCCAGCGCGGTGGAGCACCAAGCCCTAACCCAGACCACCTGTCTTATCTGTTGAACCAGCCGTGCCCAAAACATGGGATGAAAGAGATTCTGTCCACACATCTCTGAAAGGATTGCTACATCATGCAAGAGTTCAAAAATTCTAATTCTTTTCGGTATGATAATGGGCCGGGTGGCGGTTCGGGCCACGGATCTCATGGGCCGGGTTATGGTGGAGGAAGCTCNGCCTATGTCGATTGTGGACTTGGTTGCCTGTGTCCATGAGGAAGGAGAGTCAACAACTCGGTGGGTGCGCCGGGTCTTGAAAATTTTGCATTCATCGGACCCATCAACGTTGATACCGCAGTTCTAGCAATGGAAGGCAATTGCCGGTTTGAACCCCTAAAGTTGAAATTGGGACGGCTCAAACGCCATTGCAATGACATGGGAACCCTCATGGTTGCTCTGGTGAAGTATGCCGACTCTGATAGTACCATGGAGCCCGAGTCTGATGATGATAAGACAGGGAAGGGAAAAAGGAGTGTCAACGCCAAGGGGCAGCACAACATCCCGGCAGGTCATGGAAACAGCGACAGACGTAAAGCGGATCACAGCTTGGACTTTGTGGCTAATACCAACACACAGGACAAGGGCCAGCGGCGTAAGGGTACACCGCCCCAGCGCGGTGGAGCACCAAGCCCTAACCCAGACCACCTGTCTTATCTGTTGAACCAGCCGTGCCCAAAACATGGGATGAAAGAGATTCTGTCCACACATCTCTGAAAGGATTGCTACATCATGCAAGAGTTCAAAAATTCTAATTCTTTTCGGTATGATAATGGGCCGGGTGGCGGTTCGGGCCACGGATCTCATGGGCCGGGTTATGGTGGAGGAAGCTCCAATTCAGGTTTCCATGGTAACCAGAGCGGGCATGGCAATCAGGGCAACCAAGGTGGTTATAACAATCAGGGAACCAGCAACAGCAGCAGCAGCAGACGGGTTACCCGAGTGTAACGCCCCGGATTCGATGCGCCAGGTGTCTGCCAGTTATTCGCCGTCGTTGCCATGTCATGTGCTTGCGTGTTGCACTTTGCCATGTAATCATCTGCATTTTATATCATGTCATCATGTGCATCGCTTTTGCATACATGTTCGTCTCATGCATCCGAGCTTTTTCCCCGTTGTCCGTTTTGCAATCCGGCACTCCTATGTCTCCCGGCGCCCCCTTTTTGCCTCTTCTTTTGTGCGGGTGTTAAACGGTCTCGGAATGGACCGAGGTTTGTCAAGCGGCCTTGGCATACCACCGGTAGACCGCCTGTCAAGTTTCGTGCCATTTGGAGGTCGTTTGATACTCCAACGGTTAACCGGGTAACCGTAAAAGCCCTCTTTTGTTGAAGCCCAACACCCCTTTCAAAGTGGCCCAAAACCCATCCTAACCCCCTCCATGCTCTCGGTCGTTCGATCATGATCGTGTGGGCGAAAACCGCACATCATTTGGACTCACCTAGCTCCCAGAATCTATAAATATGCCCTCTCCCCCGAAATTCGCGGATGGTTCCCCCCCTAACCCTAGCCTCTTCCTCCTCCTGCCGCCGGACGTGTCCACCCTGCGCCGGACACGTCCAGCGCCGCCGCCCGCGCACAATCCGGAGCCGCCACGTGGCGCTCCGCCGCCCTCCGCCGCTGCGGCCCGCGGAGCCCATCCGAGGCCCGCGCGGGCCCGATCCCGCGCCCGCCGCCGCCCGTCCGCGCCGCTGCCCGGGTCCGGCCGCCGCCCGTGCCCACCGCCCGCAAGCGCCGCCAGTGCCGCGCCTCGCGCGCGCCGCCGCCCGTGCCGCGCCTCGCGCGCGCCACCGCCCCGGTTGCCGGTGCGCCTCGCCGCCGCCGCACCTCGCCACCGCCTCCGCCGGCCCCTTCCTCCCCGATGCTGCCCGGCCGCCACCTTGGCCCTCGTCCCGTGTGGGGAGCCGCGCCACCCCGCGCCTCCTCCTTCGGCCGCCGTCGCCCCTCGCCGGCCGGAGCCGAGCTCCGCCGCCCGCGGTCCGGCCCCGCCCCGGCGCCCCTCCGTCGCCTCACCCGTCGCCGGCGCCGCCTCCTCTACTCGCCACCGGCCGGATCCGGCGAGATCCGGGCCGGGGCCGCCTCCTCCGACCTCCCCCCGGCCGTCTCCGGCGAGACTCCGGCCGCCTCGGTTCGCGTGCCCGCGAGGAACCCTAGATCTGGAGGTCCAGATTTCTTCTAAGTCTTTTGCATCTGCTATATTTTGTTGCATTTTCATCCCGTCATAACTCTGCACCTGTGGCTCTGTTTTGGGCGTATACAATACCGTATTGTTTGACTCAACGAGTACTTCATTTATTTCCATTGCATCATGTTAATTTGAGCTCATCTTGATGCCTGAATCATCGTTGCAAGAGTGCTATATGATGTTAATCTGCGGAAACTGTTATAACTTGCTCATTTATCATCTTTGCCATGTTTGATGTGTGCATCCAATGAGGTTGATGTCTACATGTGTTTTGATCTATGCCATGCCATCTTTACAGAGGTGCAATCCATGTATTTTTGTGATTCCTGTAGTGAGTGCATCAAGCTTGTTAAGTAGGGTACTTGCTGTTGCTGTTTTGCATGTCTGAATCTGCTATATCATGATGCTATGTTAACCTGCTTCTACAAGTCATTCTATGCATAATATGGAGATGTTCACTAAGTATGTTTTGTTATAAATGTCATGATCTATCCATCCATGCCCTTTTTTGCAATTATAGCCTGCTGTATCATGTTGTAATCTTGCTCTCAACTTGCTAAATAATGTTTCTGTCAGCCTGTTAACATTAAGTTCAGTTGTTGCTATGATTGTTGCTAGTGTTCCATGCACCCTATGAACTTTATCTTGCCATGTTTAGCTTTATAAATATGTCTTCTTACTGTGAGTTGCCTTACCATGCCATGTATTGCTCTGTGGTGAGTGGTTCAAGCTCACCAACATGCTTACTTATTGTTGTTCCTGCCATGTATGAATCTGTAATATAACTTGCCATGTTTACCTGGGTGCCATCATATCTTCTGATCCTTTTTGGCTCATGGTCACTAAAGGACTTTTGTTCTATGCAATTAGTAGATTCATTCCATGCCTTTGTTTGCCTTGATAAGTTCCTGTAGCATGTTGTTTGATAGCTCTAAACATTGCAACCTGATGTTGTTTTCTGCTAAGTCTGAAACTGTTATTATTTGCAATCTTGCCATGTCCTTTTGAGCATGTTCTAGTGATTTCTGGAGATAGCTCAGTGTTCATGTTTTGTCATGATTTACCTGTACTTCATGCCCATGCCTTTTGTTCTTACGTTGAGGTGCTGTAGCATGTTGTTTTGATCCTTGCAATATGCCTAGTTGCTGTTTTGGACAGATTGTTGTTATGTCTTGTATAGAGTGTATGTGTTGAACCGTTGCTCCGTTTTGAGTGTGCTCTATATGAAACTTGCTTGATTTTGCATGTAGCTTCATATTATCATGTTTCATCCATGTTTTGAGGTGTTTTCTTGATGTTTGTATGCATTTTGCATCAATGCCATGCTTAACTTGTTTTGCTCATATCTTCTAGGCCGTAGCTCCGAATTAAATGAACTTTATATGTAACTTGACTAGAATTTCGTGTAGATCATCGTGGTGCATCTTAAATTGCTTTTTAACAACTTGAACATAATGTTTATTCAGATCTGGACCAATTTCTAAATTTGCATATGAGGACTTACCGGAATTGTTATATGTTGTTTCCGGCCTCATTTAAACTTGCTTTGTTGTGTTGCTCTTGTATGCATCATCTCTTGCTATGAGTATCTTCATGTAGCTTTGTCATGCATCATTCTTGTTGTGCATCATGTCTTGCTCATGTGTGGTGTGTTTACCATGTTGTGTGCTTCTTTTTGTTAGTTCCTGTTTCGTTGCGATCGTGAGGATTCGTTCGTCTACGCTTGGTTCGTCTTCGTGGCTTCATCTTATTCATGGACGTTCTTCTTCCTTGAGGGATTTCAGGCAAGATGACCGTCACCTTGGATCTCATTACTATCATTGCTATGCTAGTTGCTTCGTTCGATCGCTATGCTGCGTTACCTATCACCTGTTTATTCAAGCCTCCCCAAATTGCCATGAACCTCTAACCTTTGACACCATTCCTAGCAAACCGTTGCTTGGCTATGTTACCGCTTTGCTCAGCCCCTCTTATAGCGTTGCTAGTTGCAGGTGAAGTTGAAGATTGCTCCATGGTGGACAGGATTTTGGTTGGGATATCACAATATCTCTTATATTATTAATGCATCTAAATACTTGGTAAAGGGTGGAAGGCTCGGCCTTATGCCTGGTGTTTCGTTCCACTGTTGCTGCCCTAGTTTCCATCATATCGGTATTATGTTCCCGGATTTTGCGTCCCTAACGCGGTCGGGTGATTTATGGGACCCCCTTGACAGTTCGCTTTGAATAAGACTCCTCCAGCAAGGCCCAACCTTGGTTTTACCATTTGCCTCACCACCACCTACTTTCCCTTGGGAGTAATTAACCCAAGGGTCATCTTTATTCAGCCCCCCGGGCCAATGCTTCTCTAAGTGTTGGTCCAAACTAGAGGACCGTGCGGGACCATCCCTTGGCAACTTGGGTTACGTCGGTACCTGTACGCTTAGCTTATCTGGTGTTGCCCTGAGAACGAGATATGTGCAGCTCCTATCGGGATTGTCGGCGCATCGGGCGGCTTTGCTGGTCTTGTTTTATTACTGTCGAAATGTCTTGTGGCCGGGATTCCGAGACTGATCGGGTCTTCTCGGGGAGAAGGAATATCCTTCGTTGATCGCGAGAGCTTATCATGGGCTAAGTTGGGACACCCCTGCAGGGTATAAACTTTCGAGAGACGTGCCCGCGGTTATGTGGCAGATGGGAATTTGTTAATATCCGGTTGTAGTAAACTTGAAGCAAACTCTTCTAAAATACACCAACCGTGTGCGTAACCGTGAGTGTCTCTTTTCCGGGTGGATCGAGAGGAGAACACGGTTTCTGGGTTATGTCTGACGTAAGTAGGAGTTCAGGATCACTTCTTGATCATTACTAGTTGACGACCGTTCCTTTGTTTCTCTTCTCGCTCTCATTTGCGTATGTTAGCCACCATATATGCTTAGCCGCTGCTGCAACCTCACCACTTTACCCCTTCCTTTCCCTTTAAGCTTTGCTAGTCTTGATACCCATGGTAATGGGATTGCTGAGTCCTCGTGGCTCACAGATTACTACACCACCAGTTGCAGGTACAGGTTTGCGATGATCATGACGCGAGAGCGATGCTTGCTTGTCTTGAGTTCTTCTTTTGCTTCTTCGATCAGGGGATAGGTTCCAGGTCGGCAGACTGGGCTAGCAGGGTGGATATTGTTTGAGTTTCTGTTTATGTTTCATCTGTAGTCGGATGTTGATCTCTTTGTTGGAAATATGCCCTAGAGGCAATAATAAAAGCATTATTATTATATTTCCTTGTTCATGATAATTGTCTTTATTCATGCTATAACTGTATTATCAGGAAATCGTAATACACGTGTGAATACATAGACTACAATACGTCCCTAGTAAGCCTCTAGTAGACTAGCTCGTTGGTCAACAGATAGTCATGGTTTCCTGACTATGGACATCAGATGTCATTGACAACGGGATCACGTCATTAGGAGAATGACGTGATGGACAAGACCCAATCCTAAGCATAGCACAAAGATCGTGTAGTTCGTTTTGCTAGAGCTTTTCCAATGTCAAGTATCTCTTCCTTAGACCGTGAGATCGTGTAACTCCCGGATACCGTAGGAATGCTTTGGGTGTACCAAACGTCACAACATAACTTGGTGACTATAAAGGTGCATTACAGGTATCTCCGAAAGTGTCTGTTGGGTTGACACGGATCGAGACAGGGATTTGTCACTCCGTATGACGGAGAGGTATCACTGGGCCCACTCGGTAGTGCATCATCATAATGAGCTCAAAGTGACCAAGTGTCTGGTCACGGGATCATGCATTACGGTACGAGTAAAGTGACTTGCCGGTAACGAGATTAAACGAGGTATTGGGATACCGACGATCGAGTCTCGGGCAAGTAACATACCGCCTGACAAAGGGAATAGCATACGGGGTTGCCTGAACCCTAGACATCGTGGTTCATCCGATGACATCATCGAGGAGGATGTGGGAGCCAACATGGGTATCCAGATCCCGCTGTTGGTTATTGACCTGAGAGCGTCCCGGTCATGTCTGCATGTCTCCCGAACCCGTAGGGTCTACACACTTAAGGTTCGGTGGCGCTAGGGTTAATAGGAAGACTTGTATGTGATTACCGAATGTTGTTCGGAGTCCCGGATGAGATCCCGGACGTCACGAGGAGTTACGAAGTGGTCCGGAGGTAAAGATTTATATATGGGAAGTCATCAAACAGACACCGGAAAAGTTTCGGGTCATATCGGTTTTATGGAGGGTCCACCGGAAGGGTTCCGGAGGACCACCGGGAGGGGCCACTTGGGCTGCGTGGGGGCAGCCAGCCCCTCATGGGCTGGGCGCACCCCCTCCCCTTGGCCCATGCGCCTAGGGTTGAGGGGGGAAACCCTAAGGGGGGCGCCCCCCTTGCTTGGGGGGCAAGCCCCCCTCCCCTTGGCCGCCGCCCCCCCCCCCTATAGATGGATCTAGAGGGGGCCGGCCCCCTCCTTCTTTCCCCTATAAATAGAGGGGTAGAGGGGAGGGCTGAACGAACCATTGAAGGCGCAGCCCCTCCCCTCCCCAACACCTCTCCTCCTCCGCATACGCTTGGCGAAGCCCTGCCGGAGTACAGTCCCTCCATCTGCATCACGCCGTCGTGCTGCCATTGGAGTGATCTTCCTCAACCTCTCCTTCCTCCTTGCTGGATCAAGACGAAGGAGATGCCGTCGTCCCGTACGTGTGTTGAACGCGGAGGTGCTGTCCGTTCAGCACTTGGTCATCGGTGATCGGAATCACGTTGGGAACGTCTTCATCATCACCACTCCCTCAATCGCTTCCGTACTCGATCTACAAGTGGTATGTAGATGCAAACTCTCTCCCTTGACTCGTTGCTTAGTAGAACTCATAGATGGATCTTGGTGAAACCGTAGGAAAATTTTAATTTTCTGCAACGTTCCCCAACAGTGGCATCATGAGCTAGGTCTATGCGTAGTTCTCTTTGCACGAGTAGAACACAATTTGGTTGTGGGCGTGGATCTTGTCAATTTACTTGCCGCTACTAGTCTTATCTTGCTTCCGCGGTATTGTGGGATGAAGCGGCCCGGACCAACCTTACACGTACGCATACGTGAGACCGGTTCCACCGACTAACATGCACTAGTTGCATAAGGTGGCTGGCGGGTGTCTGTCTCTCCTACTTTAGTTGGAGCGGATTCGATGAAAAGGGTCCTTATGAAGGGTAAATAGAAGTTGACAAGATCACGTTGTGGTTATTCGTAGG
>LR880968.1:107854869-107865672 GCA_904067115.1 Aegilops sharonensis | reverse complement strand
ACCCCTGCAGGGTATAAACTTTCGAGAGCCGTGCCCGCGGTTATGTGGTAGATGGGAATTTGTTAATATCCGGTTGTAGTAAACTTGAAGCAAACTCTTCTAAAATACACCAACCGTGTGCGTAACCGTGAGTGTCTCTTTTCGGGGTGGATCGAGAGGAGAACACGGTTTCTGGGTTATGTCTGACGTAAGTAGGAGTTCAGGATCACTTCTTGATCATTACTAGTTGACGACCGTTCCTTTGTTTCTCTTCTCGCTCTCATTTGCGTATGTTAGCCACCATATATGCTTAGCCGCTGCTGCAACCTCACCACTTTACCCCTCCCTTTCCCTTGAAGCTTTGCTAGTCTTGATACCCATGGTAATGGGATTGCTGAGTCCTCGTGGCTCACAGATTACTACACCACCAGTTGCATGTACAGGTTTGCGATGATCATGACGCGTGAGCGATGCTTGCTTGTCTTGAGTTCTTCTTCTGCTTCTTCGATCAGGGGATAGGTTCTAGGTCGGTTTCCTGGGCTAGCAGGGTGGATATTGTTTGAGTTTCTGTTTATGTTTCATCCGTAGTCGGATGTTGATCTCTTGTATATGATGTTTTATTCATGTGGCATTGTATGTCTTGTATGTATCCCCATCTATTTTGTAGTGTTGATGTAATGATATCAACCTTGCAAAAGCGTTTCAATATGCGGGTCTATCCTTGGTGGGACCGTCAAGTTCCTTTTGGATAGGGTCGCATATTGGGCGTGACACAGAGTAACCCGAAACAGTTAAATAGCGGGCAGTATCATGTCTTCACTACTAGCCTGGACAAGCGCGATCAGAAGCTTCAAAAAAGGGCAGTGAATGCCGTTGAACCGGCGGTGCCCCGTTATTTGCACTGGTCTGAGCAGCCGATTGTGTGGAGCAGAGAAGATCATCCACCCCGGGTTGACAATCCGGGTCATCTGGCACTGGTGGTGGCACCTCAGGTGGGAGGTTATAAGTTCACTAAGGTACTCATGGATGGAGGGAGTAGTATCAATATCCTTTATTATGAAACTTTTCGTCGCATGGGATTGACAGATAAAAATCTTAAACCGTTCAATACGGTGTTCCATAGTGTAGTACCTGGTAAATCGGCATATCCTGTTGGTAAAATAGCTCTGGAGGTGGATTTTGGAGACGAGCATGACTCGAGATCAGAAACCTTGACTTTTGAAGTGGTGAAAATCAAAAGCCCATATCATGCCCTGTTTGGACGGCTAGCTTATGCTAAGTTTATGGCACGGCCTTGTTATGTCTATCTACAGCTCAAGATGCCGGGTCATAAGGGGAACTATAATTGTGCATGGGAGCCGCAAGATTGCTCTGGAATGTGAAGAATGTGATGCGGCTTATGCTGAGTCGGTTTATGCAACAGAGGAATTGAAGTTTTACAAAGACAATGTTGATCCGGCAGATATGACTTGATTGAAGAAACCAACTACAGAGCATGATCCGGCCCTGAAGTTTAAGTCAGCTGATGAGACTAAGCTTGCTGACTTCGTGCCTGGCAATTCGTCCAAGCAGTTTAGCATCAGCGCCAACTTGGATCCGAAATAGGAAAGCGCGCTCATCGAGTTCATCCGTGAGAATCGGGACATCTTTGCATGGAAGCCTTCTGACATGCCAGGTGTACTGAGAGAACTCGCAGGGCACACTCTTAATGTTGATCCCAAGTATAAAATGGTCAAACAGTTTCTTCGCCGGTTCGATGAAGAAAGACGCAAGGCTATTGGAGAAGAAGTGGCCAGACTCTTGGCGGCTGGATTTATCATTGAAGTATTCCATCCCGAGTGGTTGGCTAATCCGGTGCTGGTCCTTAAGAAGAATGGCACTTGGTGTATGTGTGTGGACTACACAGATCTCAACAAAGCTTGTCCAGCAGATCCTTTCCCCCTCCCCTGTGTTGATCAAATTATTGATGCTAAGGTGGGTTGCGAGCATTTGAGCTTTTTGGATGCATATTCTGGTTATCATCAGATCAAGATGGCAGTTAAGGACCAAGATAAAACAACCTTCATAACTCCCTTTGGAGCCTTCTGCTATGTGTCCATGCCCTTTGGGCTCAAGAGTGCCCAGGCAACTTACCAACGGTGTGTGCGGAATTGTCTTCATAAACAAATCGGTTGTAATGGGCACGCCTATGTGGATGATATCATGGTGAAATCAAGGAAGAAAGAGACATTGATTGATGATTTGAAGGAGACCTTCGATAATTTGTGGGTTTACAAAATGATGCTTAATTCGGCCAAGTGCATTTTTGGTGTACCGGCAGGCAAGCTCTTGGGCTTTTTGGTGTCTAACAGGGGCACTCAAGCTAATCTGAAAAAAAATCAAAGCCATTACTTCCTTGGATAAACCGAAGTGTATTAATGATGTTCAATGCCTGGCAGGCCGGGTTGCCGCGTTGGGCCGGTTTATCAGCCGCCTTGGCAGAAGGCCATTCCTTTGTATCAGATGCTGAAGAAAACTGATAATTTCGTCTGGAGTGACGCTGCAAATGAAGTGTTTGAGGACTTAAAGCGGTAGCTGACTAACCCGCCGGTTCTTGCTACTCCGGTTGACAAGGAGCCATTGTTGCTATATGTGGCAGCTAACGCTTGGGCTGTTAGCGTGACTATTGTGGTGGAACGCAAAGAGGCAGGAAAGGAATATCCGGTTCAGCGGCCGGTTTACTATATCAGTGAGGTACTTATCGAGTCCAAACAGAGGTACCCACATTGGCAAAAATTGGTGTATGGGGTCTTTATGGCGAGCCGGAAGCTTAAGCAGTATTTCCAAGGTCATCCCATCACGGTGGTCAGTTCTGCTCCTTTGGGGGATATAATCCAGAACAGAGAAGCAACTGGCCGGATTGCCAAGTGGGCTATCGAGCTCGGGCCTCACGGGTTGAAATATATACCTCGAACGGCGATCAAATCTCAGGCACTTGTGGATTTCATCAAGGATTGGACAGAATTACAAGCGCCAGAGGAGAAGCCAGATCATACTTCTTGGACTATTCATTTTGATGGGTCCAGGCAATTGGAAGGTTCAGGGGCTGGAGTCATATTAACTTCCCCACGAGGTGATAAGTTTTGTTATGTTCTCCGTTTAATGTTCCCTTGGACTAACAATGCAGCTGAATATGAGGCTTTACTCCATGGTCTTCAGATGGATAAGGAGATGAATTTAAGCCGAGTTAAGTGCTTCGGTGACTCGGACCTGGTGGCTCAACAAGTGTTCGGCACTTGGGATTCCAAAGACGCACTCATGGCAGCATATCGTCGTGAAGTGGATATTGTTGCGGGTCACTTTAAAGGTTATCAGGTGGATCATGTGGACCGGCGGAAGAATGAAGCAACGGACGCTTTAAGCCGCCTGGGTTCCCAACGTAAACCGGTTCCACCTAATGTCTTCCTGGATATTCTGCATAACCCGTCCGTCAAGCTCCCTGGTGAACATGATTTGGCTGTTCCTGGTCCGGAAGCTTAGTTGGTGGCGGCTCTTCATGTTATCCTGGATTGGACGGTTCCATATCTGGCGTATATGAACCGGGGTGAGTTACCGGAGTATGAGACTTTGGCCACGCAGATAATCCAGCGGTCCAAGTCCATGACTATTATCAACAGAGTTTTACATCGTTGCAGTGTGACAGGGGCGTTTCAACGCTGTGTATCTCCCGAGGAAGGCCGTGAAATTTTGCATGAAATCCACGAAGGAGATTGTGGTAATCACGGCGGTTGAAAGTCTTTGGTGGCCAAGGCGTTTCGTCACGGTTTCTATTGGTTGACAGCTCATGCTGATGCTGAGGATTTGGTCAAAAGATGTGATGTGTCGGGGATATATCCCGCGGTATGACCCGGCCGGAGTTGTAAACCGGCTGGGACTTGGTAAACCGGCGGATGGTAAACCGGCAGACAGTTAAGACAGACAGTTAAGATAGATGGCTAAGACGGACGGTAAACCGGCATGTGGTAAACCGGCAAGTGTTAAGGCAGGTGGTAAACCGGCAGGAGTTAAGTCAGATCATAAATCGGCAGACCATCATAAAACGACGGACAGTGATAACTGGGTTGCTAGGGGTTATGAAGCCCGAGACGTTACGAAGCCCAAGATGTTAAGAAGCCCATGAAGATAAGTCAGAATAGTTAAGTCTTAAGTCCGAGTTGGACTCTACATGTAACCCACCCCTTCAACTTATATAAGGAGGGGCGGGGCTCCCCAAAGAGGACAAGCAATAAGAAACTATCTCTAGGGCTAGACACAACTAGAGGAGAGCCGGTTTACGGCGACTCCCTCGTGATGATAACGAGACCTAGCCTCAAACAACATGTAGGGTTGTTAATGGATGATGTTTCCCGAGGCCCGAAGCTCTCTAAACCCTTGTCTTGTGTTGCGTCTCTCGATTTCGCTCAACCCCTCTCAAGCTATCACATAGATGCGTTGGCCTCACGACTAAGTCCTTTCCCTAGGACATCTGCCGTGACAAAACCACGACAGTTGGCGCCCACCGTGGGGCCTGCGCACGGTGGTGTTGAGTTCTTGAAGGGATCTCTCCCAGGGATTGATAAGCTCGCAATCATCGAGATGGTGAAGAACCAGCGCCGAAAGCTCCACGTCAACAACAGATTTCATGTGTTCGCGGTGAAGCTTTTAGCCACTTGCATGGAAGGATTTACGCCATCAACGAGTCGTCGAAACGAAGTTTGGAAGATCAAGTTCAAGAGTAGTTAGGGTTTCAGCTTATGCACTGCCGCATGTATCTATGGAAAAAGAACCAGCCTGTGTACAGAGACCCATCTCCCCACGTGAATATCAAGCAAAAAAAAGAAGGAAAAGGGCCACGACCCTCGGGAGTAAATTGAACTTGGACTCGATCTCTTCCGTTGACTCGCCTACCTTAATTCGCCAAGCCATTGCCGCTGACACTACTGACTCCGAGGCTGCTGACATGACTCACCCCTACCTCATGCGGCCTTTGCAGTAGGCCGCCGCTGGGCCGGCCTCCAAGGTCCTCCTCGCCTCTACCATGGCCCGCTTCGAGCCGGATTCACCGCCGTTGCTGCAGGATATGATCTTCCTTCCTGAAGCAGTACGGATACGATGCAGAGAAAACTCGGGCCGTATTTCCGAGACTGTCGCTGTATGCCTCAGCTACGGAGCCATGGTTTCACTCCAAACCGTCGTCCCTACGACCGTTGAACCGCCGGCTCACGCTTGAACTGTCGGACTCTGCCTCCATGGCTTTGTTGGCCTCAACCTGCTGGACTCCGTTTCCGCCACGAGCCGCCTGGATTCACCGCCGGTACAGAGCCGAGCCGCCCATGCTGCCTGCCCGCGCGCTTCACGCCTCTTCCTCGACCGTCGTCAGACAAGCCGCCGGCTCGCGTTTGTACCGCCATGACCCGCTTCTCGCCTTCGCCGCGGACGCAGCCAAAGCTTGCCTGAGAGCCGCCCCGATCCGTCCTCGCCGAGCCACCAGCCTCCGTCGACGCGCCCTGTTGTGGCCGGCCTTGCTTTCCATTGTGGTCGCCCTCACCGGCGCGGCCTTGAGTCGCCTGAATCTGCTGCCAGGGTCCCTCGTAAAACCGCCGTCCTAGGCCTCGGGCCACCGGTGACCTCCTGCCATCGCAGCAAGCGAGCCTGCCAGCCCCTTTGCCTTGATGTCAGAATCGACTCCAGCCGCCTTCACTAAGTTGCAGGCGGACCGCCCCTGGCCTTGTCAAATCGCCACCCACACATTGGACCTAAGTCGCCGCTCGCCCTGCTTCTGTTAAACCGCCGGAGCGCCCTTACTCTGCTTACACGGCCGCAACTGAACCGACTTCTACGACCCGGCCTTGTTCCTTCAATACCGGTGCCCCCGGGCTGCCTCCTCCAAATCGCCATGGCCGGGCGCCGTTCCGAGCCACAATCCGCCTCCCGCGTTGAATAGGCCATGGCAGCGCGCCGTGTCGTCTGGCGCCCTTCTACTTCAGACAACTGTGCCTTGGGTCGCCTGTTGCCCGTAAACAGCCTACCAAAACAGCCGCAAGTCGTGAGCTACCTTGAGCTGCCGCAGTCGCCGCTCACCTCCGGCGTGAACCGGCCTCTGCTGCTGTTAAACTGGCCTCTACTTTTGCTGAGCCAGCCTTTGCTGCTGACTCACTCTACCGTGGTGTCTGGTGCCTCAAGTCGCCGTTGGCCTGCGCGTCTCCGTTCCGGTCGCAGGTTCATGTGCCTCTGTACCACACCGATCGCGTTCCTCCGCCTCGCTACCGAGCTGTCGGGGATATACCCTGCGGTGTAAACCGGCCGGAAGATAACCCGGCCGGACTTGGCGGTTTATTTGAGGTCCCGCTGGCACTTGGCGATATTCATCTGGTGACCCGCCCAGACCTGGCAATTTACCAGCAACCCGCCAGGACGTTGTAACTCACTGGTGACCCGGCGGACGGGTCAGAAGAGCGACAAGACCCGGTGGCCCGTCTGGCGGTTCATGAAGGCCGGTTCAACTATTGTGGGCCGGTTTAAGAGGAAAGGCATGAGGAATATTTACCTTACAAGGAGTTAAGACCAGGACTTGTATCCGGTTTACATTAGAGATAGAATAGTCCTAATCCTAATAGGACTCCACATGTAACCCGCCCCTTCAACATATATAAGGAGGGGCAGGCCTCCCCAAAGAGGGACATGCGACAAGCAAGAAGAAACAATCTTAGGGCTAGACACAAAGAGGAGAGCCGGCTTACAGCGACTCCCTCGTGATGATAATGAGACCTAGCCTCAAACATCATGTAGGGTTTTTACCGGATGATGTTTCCCGGGGCCCGAAGCTGTCTAAACCCCTGTCTGTCTCTCGATTCCGCTCAACCCCTCTCAAGCTACCACATAGAGGCGTTGGCCTCGCGACTAAGTCCTGACACTAAGGACATCTGCCGTGACAATTCCACGACAGTTGGCGCTCACCGTGGGGCTCGAACCCACGACCACAAGGTTAAGAGCCCACCGTGGGGCCTGCGCACGGTGGTGTTGAGTTGTTGGAGGGATTTATTTCAGGGATCGAGAAGTTTGCGATGTGTTGGATGAAAAAGAGCCGATGCAGAAGACGGGCGACGAACAGTCAAAAATTAGGGTTGCATGCTATGCGGCCGCAACGCGTGCCATGGGATATCCGCCGAGTCCGAGACGAGAGTTTCTTTTTTATGATGGCAGCCCTAAGCGACTTGTTAAATCGCAAGTTGATGTGCATGAAATTTACGCCGGGGCGCTGCCTCTCCTGAGGAGTTCTACAGTAGCAACAACCGGAAAAAAGACGAAGGCTTTTCAATGTTAAGAGAAAGCAAGTTGACTAAACAGACCAGAGCAGCGTATCCGGATCACTCTAGGGCCAGGAGTACAAGACCAAATTTATATGGGCGGTGTAATTAGATGCTGTGGGTGACATCATCAATCAATTAAAAAACCGACGGGGCTGGAGGAGATCACGGATTTGGTGTCTGCCTCCGTCTTCGTCGCTGAGCTACCATTACTGGGAGCGCATCCGACTGCCGTTTGGTCACGACCCCGCTGTACCGGCACCTCTCCAACCGGCCGTCGATTCAGCCACACCCCGCCACCTCTGCCTCAATTTCAGCGAAACAGCCCTGCCGAGCCGGCGCCTCTCTCACCCGCAGCCGTGGACCCGGCATTCTCTTTTCGCCTAAAAGACGGCGTCCCATCTGCCGCTGTAAACCGCCTTGGCCTCTGCTTCGCCTCCGCCTGCCTCAAACCGCCGCGGCCACCAGGGCCCTCTCCTCCACTACCACTTCACGTCGGCTCCACTCCTCACCGGCCCTACGCGGCCGCTGGCTCCGCAAGCCGCCTCCGCACGATCCCGCATCTGAGATGTCGAACCCGCCTTGTTGGCCTCGCCTCGGAGCTCCTGCCGGTTTACACAAGACACTGCTGCCCGTCCGCGTTATCCCGGGATGGGTTGCAGCTCCACCTGCGCCCGCGCCGTCCACGCGCATCGTTCCAGCTTCGTCTGTGGCGTCCGAACCTCTCCTCCTCGCGCCCCTCTGTGGCTGCGCCCGCCGGCTCGGCCTCGCCCTCCTCTGTATCCGCAGCGGGCCGCGCGCCTCTCCAGCTCCCGTGTCCGCGTGCGTGCTGGCTCCACCAAGTCGACTGGCCCCGGCCAAACCCACTCCGGTTCCAGCTCTCGCGTCTGAACCGGCCACGGCCGCGACTCTCCAACTCGCCGCTGCCGCGGACGCATCTCGTCGACACGCCGGGTTTAACCGGCTCTGTCCTCGCGAGCCGTCCCCGTTCTCAGGCTGACCCTCGTTCAGCTCTGTGCCCGAGCCGCTGGTTGCGGTCGCTGCGTCTGCAGGTAGCCGCTCCCGTCGCGAGCTTGCGCCGAGTTACCACCTCCGTCTCTATAGCCACGAGCTCCGTTACTGTGGCCCGTGCCGAGCTATATCGCCTCAACGATCGCTCCGAGTCACCACCTACTGCCACCTTGTTAACCCGCCTTGTTAACTCGTTACTGCTGCACCCCGTGCGCCGGTTCACCACAGCCCCGAGCTGCTGCCATCCCCACGTGCCTTCACCGGTTTGAGAGTCACCAGCAGGCTGCCCCGGCCTCCAGTTGCCTCCGCTGTCGGGCTTCAGTGTATTTTCTTCAGGTTCGGAAACATTTGCACGTACAGTGGCCAACTGCCTATGAAACCAAGGAAGTACTTCATGTACTGTTGATTCTATCAGCCGCGGCAGCTATCTTCCGAAGTTAATATAGATTTAATGACATGGCAATGTGTACAGTCTGCAATACTGACCATAAGATCCGTAGCTGCCGCTAGCAGAGAGCAAGCCTTTGCGATTATGCAGCCGTGACGACTGAAGAAACTGATTTTGAAGATATGATTCAGTAGGAAAGGATTGGATCAGCTGCTGATTGGGAACAGGCGGTCTGAGTGGTGTTGCTGTTTTTGCTGTCAAATTTGTGAGATCTGCTGAGGATTTCACACGTGAGCCGACGGTCTTAAGGCTGAGTCAATCTTCCTAACAAGAAAATCCCAACCAATGCAAGTACTAGCAAGGCTAATACCAATTGATGAGCGGGGCATATATGCATGTAATATTGCACGTCAAGACATTTGTGCCCGGAGCAGAGATAAGAAAAAGCTCTATGGACTCACCGAACAAAACAATCAGGTCAATTGACTCATGGCCAAGGTATGATCCGGTCCTTGTGCGCCGGCGTCGGAGGCGACGTATACATCTGCACCGCCCGTGCCGGGTGTTAAAGACCCGGAGAATAACCCAGAGGGTTTCTGCTCGAACAGCCGGGACCATATTGAGTCGCCGACCTGCTTAAACCGCCTCTATCGTGATGAACGGATCATCCGTTGTCGGAACAAAAAACATCAGGTGATATTCGTCCGGTTTGTTTTCATAGCACATTAATTTTTGTGTGAACAATTACTTTGGCATGTGATATTTTTTGGCGCAGGACAATTGTTCATTACAAATGAGGCGTTATATTACGGGCACGGAGCACGCGCCAGCAACTTTCTGCACTGGTGTTTCGTCTGTGTCATACCACCCGGTGAATGAACGTGCGCAAGTCGCCATCCCTGTGGCCTGGTCTACATCAACATACTTGGCCGCACCTATATGCATGAGCTAGTTATTGCGTATGAGCAAGTCACAGCTTGGGTAGCCCAGTTTTCTTTCAGCAAATTGGAGGAAAATTATCATCAAACCGCCGTTTTCACTGGATGGCTCAATGGGCAGGCGCACAAGTCGCTGCCACTACAGTTTGGTTAACTTCAAACCGCCAGTTGAAAGGAACCATTGGCCGAGTTGCTGACACGGCTCATACGGGATCATTTATAACCCGCCGTAGTCACCTCAACCTTCTGTGGATTCACGTCGGGCTATCAACACCGATGATATACAACTTATGCCGGTTTACATCATGGTCACATATGGAGAGTTTCAAGCCAACTCCTCGAGTTACCTTGAGACTCGGGGGCTACGATGACATGACTAAGCAAATCTTGCCAGTTTCAGCAAATTTAAGAACCCCAGGACGATGGAGGGAAAGATAACCCAGTCCCGGAGGCTACTGTTATTTGAAGGCCGTCAGAAAATTTCCGGCTTAGTAAGTATATGACAGTTACAAAATCCCGGCTCAATGAAGAAGTTCCGGATCATCAGAAAGGATTCCGGTTCAAAATCCGGCTCAAGTTAAGTCAGTCTCACTGAAGCTCTCAAGTATCCGGTTTACAATCCGTTTCAAGGGAAATATATTCTCCCACAAAGCTCTCAAGCGCTCAAATCCGGTTTAAAAATGTCCGGTTCAAAAAGGAATTAACTTCTCGCAAGTTCGAGTTGAAAGGCCATCAGAAAATTTCCGGTTGAAAATGAAGATTCCGGTTTACAATCCGGTTCAAGGGAAAGATGTCTCCCACAAAGCTTTGAAGCTCTCAATATCCGGTTCAAAATCCCGGTTCAAGAAGGATTTATCTCTTCCAAAAAGTTAAAGGGTGCCAAAGAGGACCTGCTGCCATGATGCGCGGTCCAAACATGGGTATCATGCCTTATTGGCTTATCATATTATTGGTCACTTGGGGGCTTGGTCGTATCCGAACCATAGCCACGCCTCTTGATCGGCCTAGTGCCACAATATCACTTGGGGGCTTGGTCGTGTCCGAACCAATGCAACACCTTTTGATAGGCGAAAGCCACCAGATCACTTGGGGACATGGTCAAGTCTGAACCAGTCACGCCTCTTGATCGGCCTAAGGCCATAGAGTCACTTGGGGGCTTGGT
>LR880968.1:107839248-107854523 GCA_904067115.1 Aegilops sharonensis | reverse complement strand
AACCATAGCCACGCCTCTTGATCGGCCTAGTGCCACAATATCACTTGGGGGCTTGGTCGTGTCCGAACCAATGCAACACCTTTTGATAGGCGAAAGCCACCAGATCACTTGGGGACATGGTCAAGTCTGAACCAGTCACGCCTCTTGATCGGCCTAAGGCCATAGAGTCACTTGGGGGCTTGGTCGAACCCGAACCATTGCCACGCCACTTGATCGGCATAATGCTACGGTTTCAATTGGGGACCTGGCTGACTTGAACCATAGCTACACCTTATTGGGAGCTTGGTCGTGTCCGACCATGGTAACACCATCTGATCGGATCAGTAAAGCCTCTTTTTGCAAACGGTTTTATCATTGCCTTAGCTTACATATTTTTTCATAAACTGTTATTTGAATGTTATTGCGTTTTTTAAACCGATAACATTTTTAAACCGGTTCAAACTGTCAATTACAATTTGGCGGAACACAGTCAAATCCTAATCCGGAGACTATCTGCCCGGTTTGATTTTATGTTACCATCTTATTATGTAGTAAACCGGTGTTCATTAACCCGACTTGACTTTCAATTACAAGTTGTCAGTACATGATCAAATCATAATCCGGAGACTATCCGCCCGGTCTGGTTTGACTACGAGTCGCTAGTATTATATATGGTTAAACCGGTGTTTATCACAACCCGGTACGGTTTTATCATAAACCGACACAGTATGAAAGGAGTTATCATTACTCAAGATTGGGGTTATCACCCTTACTACAAAAAGTTGGTAAACCAATGATGTGATTCAATGTCACAGGTATGATATATTTCATTGATTATTCTTAAGTGTAGCCTTGGTTATAAACCTGGGTTATATGTTGGGCATTATGACCCGTTCGGCGGTAAACCGCCAGGACACTTTAAACTTGTTGTGTGCAGAGACAGGTTGAATAAAGCATGATGATAAATTATCCGGTGTTTATTAAACCGGCCTGGCTTTAAGATGATAAGTCGCCAGTATATGATGAGAAATTATCCGGTGTTTGTTAACCCGGCCTGGCTTTGGACTATAAGTCGCCAGTACATATTTGGATTGCGCCATTGGAATCATGCGCTTATAAATCATTGGGTTATATTATTCAAATAGCCAAATTTGGCTGAATTTTCATTATGATATTGAATGAATAAGGTTTTTTATACCAGATTATGTTATCTTTAATAGCCAACACGGCTGGATTTTTATTATGGTTATCAATAACCAATATTATAATTTAGGTTTTCAAAGTCGCTTTTAGCGCAATGGTTATCATATTACTAATGGATATGATTTATTCTACAATTGAAGGAATAGTCCCGAGTCGCTGCAGGCTTACGACCCGGCACTTGGGGGCTACATTATTTAAATTGAGATTACATAATATGTGCAAGTCTCATGTCGTTGCAAGCATGCACCATGACACTTGGGGGCTAATGCAAAGTAACTTTTTGCTCATATTATTGAAGACCCGACTCATCACATTATAATGAGTCGGCCCTTGGGGGCTGCCAATTGCTCCTGTCAACATTTGAAGGTACAAAGCTTTTTTCATTATATTAAAGGGTCCACTGCTCAGTTGGTAAAGCACAAGGCTCTTAACCTTGTGGACGTGGATTCAAGTCCCATGATGGGGGTTACATCATATGATGTTATTTTCATTGAAGTATATATTAAGTCCCAGTTCAATATTATCTTACTGAGCCGGCCCTTGGGGGCTACACTGGTTGAAGTTTTTATGAGTATAAGACAATTACAAGTCCCAGGTTGCTGCAAGCATGACAACCCGGCACTTGGGGGCTACAGGTATTATATTATTATCGAAGAAATATTTTCAAATTCTCTGATTGAGCAAACTAGGTTGACCCGGCGTCACCAATCATTATGACCCTATGGCTGCAACCCGGCGTCATTAATAATCATGAACCGGCGTTGGCGACAATCATGAACCGGTGTTTGCAACAATCATGACTCGAAATTATCAAGTTTTTATAACCCGACAGTCTTTGGCAATGACAAAACCGGCAAGTTCTGCATCTTCAAACCGGTTGAATATCAGATGAGTATTTCAAGACCAATATTTCTTAAACCGGCGCTTTGGAAGCCGACTCAAGTGGATTATTCTTCACAATATTTTTTCTATAAGAAGCCAACATCAACAATTTGAGTATGAAGCTGGTTATTGACCCGGATTTTCTAGAAGGAGGAAATGACAAGGAATTAAGGATGATCAGGTGCCGGTTTACAAGAATTCTTAACCCGAAGCATAACCTGCCAAATTTGTTCTGGTGTTTATTTTGCATCATAAGTTTACCATGGATAAATCCAAGCTAAACTTGGGGGCTAATGTCGGGGTTATACCCCGCGGTGTAAACCGGCCGGAAGTTAAACCGGACGGACTTGGCGGTTTATTTGAGGTCCCGCTGGTACCTTGCGATATTCATCTGGTGACCCGCCCAGACCTGGCAATTTACCAGCAACCCGCCAGGACGTTGTAACTCACTGGTGACCCGGCGGACGGGTCAGAAGAGAGACAAGACCCGGTGGACCGTCTGGCAGTTCATGAAGGCCGGTTCAACTATCGTGGGCCGGTTTAAGAGGAAAGGCATGAGGAATATTTACCTTACAAGGAGTTAAGACCAGGACTTGTATCCGGTTTGCATTAGAGATAGACTAGTCCTAATCCTAATAGGACTCCACATGTAACCCGCCCCTTCAACATATATAAGGAGGGGCAGGGCTCCCCAAAGAGGGACAGGCGACAAGCAAAAAGAAACAATCTTAGGGCTAGACACAAAGAGGGGAGCCGGTTTACGGCGACTCCCTCGTGATGATAATGAGACCTAGCCTCAAACAGCATGTAGGGTTTTTACCGAATGATGTTTCCCGGGGCCCGAAGCTGTCTAAACCCCTGTCTGTCTCTCGATTCCGCTCAACCCCTCTCAAGCTACCACATAGATGCATTGGCCTCGCGACTAAGTCCTGACACTAAGGACATCTGCCGTGACAATTCCACAACAGGAGCCTTCTGCTCCGGTTTGCTCTACGCTGAGTCACCTCACTGGTCTACCTTTGTTACAAGCTGCATCTGCTACATCTGAACCGGTTTCTATTTCAATACGCCGAGAGTTGCCTTCGTCGCGAGTCGCCTCCCTCGCCGGTCGCGCGCCCTTTTCTTGCGCGGGTCAGTAAGACGCCCGGTCCCGGTCGAATTTGCTTGGCTTCTTCGGTGAGCTGCCCCAGTCGCTGAGTGGCCGCAGTTGCTGCCTCTTAGTCGAACCCACCGGTCCAACCCAGTAGTCAAACTCATCCGCGGTGGTCCTTTGTTGAGGCACCGGCGCTGGCTATCCTTCTCTCATGTCCGCCGCCGGGTTGATCCGATTTTGCCGCTACAAGTCACCGCCATGTCGAGCCGCCCTGGCCACGCCGCCTCGCCTCGTTTCCAAACCGCCGCGAGTTGCTTCTGCGCAGACCGAGTCAACCCCGCGCGGACCAAGCTGCCGGTCGCCGCTGCTGTCCGCGCTCTGCCGTGAGCCACCCATGCTAAAACGCCCGTGCATCCATGAGCTGTTGCGCTAAAGGGCACCTCCACCACCACAAGTCGACATCGCTGCTGCTCCTGCTGTGGCCAGCCCCAAGGCTCTTCCGCCTTACCAGCACCACCATGAGCTTCGGCCTGCCGCTGCCTTCAAACCACCATGGCCCGGCCTGTGATTCGCTTCGGCCGTGCCGCAAGCCAGCCGCCAACTCTGCCAAAAGCTGCACCGGCCAAATCACCGCCGCCTTGGGCCGCTGTCTCCACGGAGTCGACTGCCATCGCTGGCGTCTCCTACTGCGGCCTCAAAACGCCACTCACACAACCACCGCAAGCCGGCCCTCTACCGCCGAATCACCTCCGCCTCCCCATTCAGATTTGTCATGCACATCCTGTGCTTCTCTCGCTGCCGCCCATCAGGCTAGTATGGCCTCGCCGTCGCTAATGCTCGCGGCTCCGTGTCAAAATTGCTGTGGCCACTTTGCCAGGTCGATGTGGCCCCTCTGCTGCATCTCAGGTCGCGCTGCGGGTCATCCCCGCCAGGTTGCTGAACCTCCGCCGGGACAAGCCCCTGCTTCAAGCCATCTCATCAAACGCCGCACCCATAGCCAGTTGACCCCCTTCCACATCCGGTTTTTGCCTCGTGCGCCTCCAGGTCATCGGGCTGCCCGAGTTGCTATTCCGGCCCGCTCATTGCTTCACCTCGGCGAGACCCCGCCTCCGGCTGCGCCCCTACGCGTTTCCCTGTCAAACTGCTAACTGAAGAAAAGGGAATTGGGAGCCAGTTGGAGGGCTGAGGAGGGAAAACAGCCCACGACCCAGAAAGCGATGCTGGCGGTTTACTACAGGAAGCTCACGTTAAAAGAAGAGGAGGGTTAAACCGGATATATGTTTGACTTCCAGGTGAAGCTGCACTGGCCCGGTTGCCCAAGCAAAAACAAAAATGTACATGGGCAAAACACGCTGTCGGTTTGCATCAACATGCCAGATGGATCTATCACACGTTGGGTTACCTATAAAAAGTTATCAGGTGATATTTATCTTACATATTTTGTTAAGTACATGTTGATTTCCTTCAACAAACAACTACTCCGCCCTGCTGTATTTTTTGTACGCAGGACAATGATTTACTGCAAATGTGGTTTATACCATGGAGACGGAGCATGTACTAGTAACATTGCACCCGGTATGCGTCCGTGCCTCATTACCCGGTAAATGGATGGGCGCAAGCCGCCGCCCTTGCAGCCCAGACTACTTCAACTCACCGGGACCATCCCTGGGAATTAACTCGCTCGTCCGCTCCGGCTTACAATGCCGCGGTCGAGTCATCTGTCCAAGCTGCCTTTGATGCTGCGGTCGTCTTTATCGTCCGTCTCTCACGGCCTGGTCAACATCAACATACCGGGCCGCACCTGTCTGCGTGAGCTGTTTATTGAGTATGAGCAAGTCTCAGCTTGGGTAGCCCGGTTTTATTTCAACCAAATGGAGGCAAATTATCACATTCTATCAACCGCCGTCTGCACTGGATGGCTCAATGGACATGCACACAAGTGGCTGTCACTACAGTTTGGTTAAACTTCAAACAACCAGTTGGAAGGAACCATTGGCCAAGTTGCTGACACGGCTCATACGCGATTATTTATAACCCGCCGTAGTCACCTCAACTTTCTGTGGATTTACATCGCGTTATCAACACCAATGATATATACCTTCTGCTATGGTCAAGTACGGAGAATCTCAAGACAACTCCTAGAGTCATCTTAAGACTCGGGGGCTACAATGATATGACTCCGCAAGTCTTGCCAGTTTCAGCAAATTCAAGTGCCCCGGGATGTTGAAGGAAAAGATAACCCGGTCCCGGAGGCTACTGTTATATTGAGGAAAATTTAAAGGCCGTCAGAAATATTCTGGCTCATAATGATGCTTCCTGTTTATAGTCCGGTTTAAGGAAAATCCTGTCTCCCACATAGCGCTAAAGCCCTTAGTATCTGGTTCAAATCCGGTTTAAGAGGAAACTGTCTCTTGCAAAGCTCAGACGCTCTCAATATCTGGTTCAAAATCTGATTCAAAAAGACTTTATCTCTCGCAAGTTCGAGTTAAGGTTGCCAAAGAGAACATGTTGCCATGATGCGCGGTTCAAACATAGGTATTTTGCCTTATTGGCTTATCATATTATTGATCACTTGGGGTTTTGGTCGTATCCAAACCATAGCTACACCTCTTGATCGGCGCAATGCCACAACATCACTTGGGGGCTTGGTCGTATCCGAACCATAGTCACACCTCTTGATCGGCCCAAAGCCAAATCAATCCGGGGCCAAAGAGAGTGTTGTAAAACAACAACACAAATGTAGGCACCCACTGAGCACAACTCAAAACGTTACTTGGGGATTCTTTCCTATCGCAATGAAATTAGAATCTACAATTGTAATGGGCTATCAAGCCATGGCTTGTAAGCCTAGTGTATACACCTAAAACCCCGGGTTAACCTGCCTGTTTAAGTAAGTCACGCCGCCCAGGTAAACCTGGTATGACCGTTCGAACTTTGACAAGTTACTCTAAAATGCAGACCCTGGACTTGTCAAGTTAAAACGATGATTGGTTAAGGATTGCGGACCATCTTAAAAGGCTTTGCAAAAATGGTTTAACTCAGTGGCCTGGCAGCCCATGAAAAGCCTCGAATTTGGGGCCTGGCAGCCCATGAAAAGCCTCGACTACAAGGGTTTTTATTAGCCTTTTGCTAAGTTTTCTCTCTTTTGACAAGATTTGTGATGTTTTTAAACCGGCGTTTATTAACCCGGCTTGGCTTTCAACTACAAGTTGTCAGTACATGATCAAGTTATAATCCGGCGCTTATTAACCCGGTCTGGTTTCGACTATAAGTCGCCAGTATATATTTGGATTGCGCCATTGGAATCATGCGCTCATAAATCATTGGATTATATTATTCAAATCTTCAAATAGCCAACCTGGCTGGATTTTATTATGGTTATAAGTAACCAGTATTATGATTAAGGTTTTCAAAGTCTCTTTAGCGCAATGGCTATTATATTATCAATGGATATGATTTATTTTACAATTGAAGGAATAGTCCCAAGTCGCTGCAGGCTTACGAACCGGCACTTGGGGGCTACATTATTCAACTTAAGATTATATCAAATATGCAAGTCTCATGTCGCTGCAAGCATGCACCATGACACTTGGGGGCTAATGCAAAGTCATTTTTATTAGTCTTATTGAAGACCCGACTCACCACATCATAATGATCAGGCCCTTGGGGGCTACCAATTGCTCCTATCAACAATTCAAGGTACACAAATTTTCATCTATTATTGAAGGATCCACTGGTTGAAGTTTTTATGAGCATCAGGAAATTACAAGTCCCAGGTTGCTGCAAGCATGACAACTCGACACTTGGGGGCTACATATGTGGAATACTCAGTTCTGACTAGTGATTGAGATGAACAACCTGGATTTCTTCAATCTTGTGACCAAAGCTTGTGACATTCATATTGAAGCAAATCTTAAAGGTGTTACTATGTTACCTTCTTAAGATTTGGGGGCTACAAGTGATAGGCATATAATAGGTATATTTTCAAAAGCTGATGTTAACAAACAGTTATGATCCGGTGCCATCAATATTTGTAAACCGGCAAAGTTCTACATTCTTAAACCGGCAAAGTTCTACATTCTTAAACCGGCTGAAGATCAGATGAGTATTGCAAAGACCAATATTTTTGTTAAGCATTGGGAGCTGAGTCAAAGAAGTTATTCTTCACAATATTTCTCTCTGATAAACCAATGTCAGCAAATTCGTTATGAAGCTGGCCTATTGACTAGGATTTTCTAGAAGGAAATGACAAGGATTTAAAGATGCTCAGGATCAGTTTAACATGGATAAATCCAAATTAAACTGGGGGCTAATGTCGGGGATATACCCCGCGGTATGACCCGACCGGAGTTGTAAACCGGCTGGGACTTGGTAAACCGGCGGATGGTAAACCGACAGACAGTTAAGACTGACAGTTAAGACAAATGGCTAAGACGGACGGTAAACCGGCAGGTGGTAAACCGACAAGTGTTAAGGCAGGTGGTAAACCGGCAGGAGTTAAGTTAGATCATAAACCGGCAGACCATCATAAACCGGCAGACAGTGATAACTTGGTTGCTAGGGGTTATGAAGCCCGAGACGTTACGAAGCCCAAGATGTTAAGAAGCCCATGAAGATAAGTTAGAATAGTTAAGTCTTAAGTCCGAGTTGGACTCTACATGTAACCCGCCCCTTCAACTTATATAAGGAGGGGCAGGGCTCCCCAAAGAGGACAAGAAAGAAGAAACAATCTCTAGGGCTAGACAGAACTAGAGGAGAGTCGGTATACGACGACTCCCTCATGATGATAATGAGACCTAGCCTCAAACAACATGTAGGGTAGTTAACGGATGATGTTTCCCGGGGCCCGAAGCTGTCTAAACCCTTGCCTTGTGTTGCGTCTCTCGATTTTGCTCAACCCCTCTCAAGCTATCACATAGATGTGTTGGCCTCACGACTAAGTCCTTTCCCTAGGACATCTGCCGTGACAAAACCACGACATGATGGATGTCAGAAATTCTCAAGACGCGCTCATGTACCGACTCAAAAATTGAGGATGATTCCAATCACCTGGCCATTTGCAACTTGGGGGCTGGATATGGTTGGACCTTTCAAGAGGTCCAAGGACAAGAAGACCCACCTTTTGGTGGCAGTTGATAAGTTCACAAAGTGGGTGGAGGCAGAGCCAGTTAGCAAGTGTGACGCAGCCACGGCAGTTCAGTTCATCAAAAAGGTGATCTTCCGGTTTGACTTTCCACGCAGTATTATAACAGACAATGGTACCAATCTGTCGAAGGGTGCCATGAAGGAGTTCTGTCAATGTGAGCACATCCGGCTTGACGTATCATCAGTGGCTCACCCCCAGTCCAATGGTCAAGCGGAGAGGGCCAATCAAGAGATCTTGAGAGGCATCAAACCCCAGCTTATGGTTCCTTTGCAACGGACGCTGGGTTGTTGGGTTGAGGAGTTACCTTCTGTGTTATGGAGCATCAATACTACACCCAACAGATCGACAGGATACACACCGTTCTTCATGGTTTATGGAGTGGAAGCGGTTCTTCCTAGTGACATCCGTCATGACTCACCTCGTGTAGCGGCATACGTTGAAGCTGACAACGAGAAGACACGGCAGGAAGCTCTTGACCTGTTACATGAGGAACGTGACACGGCGGCAACTCGTTCGGCGCTTTATCAGCAAGATCTGCAGCGTTATCATAGCCGCCGGGTTAGAACCAGAACCTTTCAAGAAGGAGATTTGGTGCTTCGGCTCATCGAGGATCAGACGGATATGCACAAGCTATACCCCCCTTGGGAAGGACCCTTTGTGGTCAGCAAAAATCTACACAACGGGTCGTACTACCTAATCGATGTTCGAGAGCGCAAAGACTCACGTAAATCGGAGGAGGAGACCAACCTGCCGTGGAATATTGCTCATCTTCGGCCTTACTATACTTGAGCTATAGGCTCTTCTTATGTACATACTATGACAATGTATATATTATGACCAATATAATAAACCGGAACCTCAGCTAAAGCGGGGTATCTGTTGTTTTCTTACATCAGGTGTGGTTACATGGAGATCCTGTTTCTAAAACGGCGTCCGGTTTACCCCTTGATTGAGATTCTCAAAGCTTTATATTACATCATTTGGGGGCTTGGTCGTATCCAAACCATAGCTACACCTCTTGATAGGCGTAATGCCACAGCATCACTTGGGGGCTTGGTCATATCCGAACCACAGTCACACCTCTTGATCGGCTTAAAGCCACATCAAACCAGGGCCAAAGAGGGTGTTGTATAAGAACAACTCAAACATGGGCACCCACTGATCACAACTCAAAACGTTACTTGGGGATTCTTTGCTGTCGTAATGAACTTAGAATCTATACTTGTAATGGGCTATAAAGCCATGGCTTGGAAGCCTAGTGTATACACCTAAAACCACGGGTTAACCTGCCTCTTTAAGTAAGTCACGCCGCCCAGGTAAACCTAGTATGACCCTTCGAACTTTGACTAGTTACTCTAAAATACAGACCCTGAACTTGTCAAGTTAAAATGATGATTGGTTAAGGATTGCGGGCCATCTTAAAGGGCTTTGAAAAATGGTTTAACTCAGTGGCCTGGCAGCCCATGAAAAGCCTGAATTTGGGGCATGTCAGCCCGTGAAAAGCCTCGACTACAACGGTTTTCATTTGCCTTTTGCTAAGTTTTCTTTGTTTTTTCATAAGATTTGTGATGTTTTTAAACCGGTGTTTATTAACCCGGTTAGGCTGTCAACTATAAGTTGTCAGTACATGATCAAATTGTAATCCGGAGACTACCAGCCCGGTCTGGTTTGACTCAAGTCACCAGTATGGAATAAATCGGTGTTTATTACAACCCGGAAACGGTTTTATTGTAAATCGGCATCATATACCAGGAGTTGCTTATCCTCCAGAGTAGGGTTATGGCCCTCATTACAAAGTTGGTCAGCCAACATCATGCCTCAAGGTCGCATGTATTATATATTTACTTATTTGGTTATCTTTTTACAACCTTGGTTACAAATCTTGGTCATATATGTATTTGGGTATCATGGCCCGCCCGGGGGTAAACCGCCAGGGGACTTTTTGAAATTTCATCTGCAGGAACAGCTTGAGTAAATGACTATGGATTATGAATATCATATCTTAAGCATGTCAGATTAAGCAAGAATAAGTCACAGATAAATATGCACGAAGGCATACCAGACCAAGTACTTTTACTAGCCTATTACAAGGCGCTTCAGTGCCCAAAAGGATAATTGTTTTCTCAAATACATGTTGCAGCATGTAGAAGACTAAACCGGCTTCTGGTTCATGATTGATTACCAGCTTGGCCTGACGGCTGCGGATCATCGCGTGCCGGGTCAACTCCCTCTTCTCTACCCAGTGGCTGGAAATCAACAGTTGCCCAGTCGATCCCAGTTAGGGCTTGGAATACATCTTCATCACTTATCAGCGTGGACGGTTCAATGTCATGGGCATAAGTGTGCTTACGGATTGGCGGGATAAGATTTTGCGCTTCTGTAATTGGTGCAGCAACCCGTCTGTTCTTATCATCGTAACTCACCTGATAGTACGAGAGATCCGCTTCTTGAACCAGTTGACAAGCCAATGGGCGTACTTCCCGGTTTATGACTCGGAGATCATCGTTGCAAATTATGTGTCGTCTTCCTTCAAACTGGGATAGCCTTGGGCCGCTTCAACTGGATCAAAGTTAGGTACCCATGCTTTTGCCCGGGTTAGCGCGGCCAAAGCGCCCATTCTAGCGGAAGACCATCTTAGCTCGTCTACCTGAGCAGGAAGCGTATATAACCTTTCTAAGTTATCCTTGATCAAGGTGGGAGGAGGATTATTATGTGAGGCAGTATAGATGATCCGTTGCGCGCCGGTATACAGCTGCTCTATCAAAGTATAGGCCGCTTTCAGTTTCTTCTGGACATCAGAGCCTAGATGGCTGATACGAGTTCCTGTGCCATGGTACACATCAGTAAACCGACAACGTGTGGAAAGATATGTTGAAAGTGTTAAAGAAAATATGTTTACCAAATACAACAGCAGTCATGGCATGAATCTACCGCTTTACGCCGGTCAGTTCACCAACCACCGGTTTAAGAGTTGCTTCTGCATTTTCAGCCCTTTTTATCAAAGCGGATTTTTCAGTCTCCCACTACGCCCGCTCTTTGTTGAAGCCCTCTTTAAGTTTCTCCATAGCGCCTAAAGTGCTAGTTAACTCTTCCTTGGCTTTGGAGGTTTCGGCTTGTTGAGATTTGAGGATCTCCTGCAGATCAGCGGTTTGGCTTTCTTTCTTGCTCAGTTCAGCCTATAAAGAGACAGATATAAAATGAGTTGACATTAAATATTTAAAGTACCAAGCACGTAACAAGTTATGCCCTTAGTACTTGGGGGCTAATGCATATTTGCTCTTTATCAGAAATTTTTGCAAGTCCTAAGCACAATACAAGTATTAAGCTTGGCACTTGGGGGCTAATGAGCATTTGCTCATAAATTGTTGAGATGGGAATTCTTCTACAAAGTCCCGGTTCATCTTTATGAAGTTAAACCGGCCCTTGGGTGCTACATCAGTGAAGTTAAGATGCATTGTTGCAACCATGAAATTGTTATTAAGTCCCAGTTTAAGTTGGTATCTTAAACCGTCACTTGGGGGCTACTGGAGTTGATAAGCTGCAGTTAAATATAAGAGGGAAACACTTATGAAGTTACCTCATATCGTTCCTTCATCATATTTACGAAACCGGCTTCATAGTCACGGCTGGTGAACAGACGGTTCAGGAAGCCAGAATGAAGGTCTTGAGCACTTAGATGGGCATAATTGGACAAATCGACGTTCCATTTGCCTTTGCCAATTGCAGAGAGTTCATCTTTGGTAGTATGCTTTGACAAAGCGACAGGATTGCCAAGAAAGGTATGGCGAGTGCCAGTAATCATAACATCATCGTCTTTTTCATCAGCAACCATTACTGGAGTTGCCGGTTTGTCAGTATTTTTAACCGGACTTGCCTGTTTATCATCAGCTTGGACAGGGCTGGTTGGGTGGTCAGCATGGCCTGTGGTGTCAATTTCTTCCTCCTCAGCAACGAAGCCATGATCTTGAGGCAGTGGGTCATTCAACATGGCATCAACGTTGGTCTCTTCAGGATCTGGAGTTTTCTCCGGATCAACAGCCACGTCTTCATCAACCGGTTTAGTCAACTGAGCCTTCTTGCTTGGTCTGGGTTTAGCACTGAGAAAAGTAAAACATAAAGGTCGGTATAGCGTATAAAACGCATGTTAAGGATAAAAACAAGTGTTTAACTAACCCAAGAACCGTTTTGAGGGGTGGAAGTTTGGTGGCTGACGACTCGCCCGAAGATGAGTGACAAGTGCCCTGATAATTTGAATCAGATGGATTAAGAGGATGATGAAACAACCCGCTTTGGGGCGTGAAGTGTCAAGGGGATAAGAGACCTCAGATCGGCGTTTCCGAACCGGAGTGTTCGGTAAACCGGCGGAGGTAACTACCTGGCCGCTATGCCGGGTTGTGCGGCGAGCCTCGTGCTGTTGCTTCTTCACAAGAAAGTTCGGATCCAAGTAAGCAAGAGGATGAGAAAATTTAATTTTCCGGTTTGCTCGACGGATTTTTAGTGTTGGCAAAGGATTTGAATCAGAGGAAAGAACGATTACCTCTACAGCATCGGCTTGGCTGCCTTCAGCTCGTCCTGACAATAATCATCATCAATAAGGCGTATGAAAAATGAACCAAGTGAGTCAAGTTCTACCTCTAATTCCGGATTACCCATATCATCATCAGGTGGTGGATCAGAGGAGGCAGTAGTCCTTCTGTTGGCAGCTTTTTTAATGACTTTGGTCTTTGGACGAACTGGCTTGACCGGTTTATCTTGCGGCTTCGCCGGTTTGTCTTGTGGGGGTTTCTTGTTCAGAACGGATCATCACCCTGTCAGAAAATAATAACACTTTAAAAAAGTATTTGGACAGAAGCAACTTCAGATAAAAAGATTATATGATTCTTACAGCCGGCGGTTTGTTGAAGGTACAGAAAGGGAGTAGTCCGGTTTGGGCACAGACAGCCTCTGGTTCGTTCAACATCTTTTTTACAGCCTCAGTGACTTCTTCATCTGGAAGCTGATTGTCAATGTGCCGCTGAGCATCCTTCAAACTCCCCGTATACTCACACATCAAATCGGAGTGCCGGCTTAAGGGCAGAACGCTCCAGCTTATCCAACAACGAGCAAGATCAACTCCTATTAAACCGTTTGCCATGAAGGCTCTAAGCTTTGATAATTGAGGGGCATAGTTGGCCCTCTCTTTTGCAGTCAACCTTTGAGGGAAAGGATGTGTGTTGCTCAGGCATTCAGGGCGGTAACCCGACAGGGGGTTTTCATCAGGTGGAGATGTGTCTTTGCAATAAAACCAAGTGGCGTTCCACTCCTTGGGGTGACTGTGAAGTTTGGGATGAGGAAAAGTAGCTTCCTTCCTTTTTTGAACCGCCATTCCACCCAATTCAGTGTTGGGCCCGTATGTGAATTCTATGCGACGGTTTAAGTGAACGAAATCCCTGAACAGTTCTACTGTAGGTTCCTCTTGTAGATAATCCTCACAAAAAACTTGGAAGTGGCAGATGTTGGTCACATAGTTAGGACCGATGTCTTGAGGGCGCAGTTGAAAGCTGGCCAGTACATCCCGGAATTTTTTTGAACCGGGAGGGCTGAAACCCCGGCCCAAGTGATCAGCAAACACAACTACCTCTCCATCCTTGGGGGTGGGAGGATTTTGCGGGCCAGGGACCCTCCAGTGGATAACATCTTTCTTTGCTAAAACGCCCGTTTTAACGCAGTTGTTTAATTGTTCTTCAGTCACTCGAGAAG
Organism: Aegilops sharonensis; assembly: GCA_904067115.1. Lineage (NCBI taxonomy): Eukaryota > Viridiplantae > Streptophyta > Magnoliopsida > Poales > Poaceae > Aegilops > Aegilops sharonensis. Next base: position 107,840,481 of record LR880968.1, on the reverse strand, counting down.
GAACTCAATTGCATTCATAGACTTGCTTGGCCATAGCAAGGAAAATCTGAAACATTGTTATTACCGATGACCCTCTCCCTCCTCTAGCCGAAACAACTCAAGGAGCAAGCTTGTAGCTACTCTATTGATCATAGTCATCATGCGGAGACCCCGCAAAGCAAGACTAGGTGTTTTATCTCCACGGAGAGCCCCGAACCTGGGTTAGATTTGCAGGCGTATGCGTTCGCGCTCACTCCCGCTTCTAGAGTCCGGAGACATACTCTTGTCCCTATCCACGATAAGTCACCCCTGGAATATGCCGCTAGATATCCCCGACATTTGGCACCCACCATGGGGCTAGGTGCACCATCGTCTGGAGACACGTTCTGGATGGGAACCCTCTTCCTTTCTGGTGAGCACAGTCAGCCCGGCACACCTGATGACGTGTGCGTCGACATGCTGTACGGCGCGGAAGCCGCCTGCACCACGAGCGACCTAGCTTATCTCATCGTCGTGATCCGCCTCTCCAACGAGTCTGCGCCCAACGCGAGGAAGCCAGCTCCGAGAGCGGCCTCATCGACCTCCTCGGCAAGCTCCACTCGCCAAGGAGACCGCCTCTCATTTGGAGTCCGTCGGCTCCACCGACCCGCCTCTTAACATGGTCATCGACGCCGATGCCGCGCCCTCTGATGCCTTCCCTGGTGAGGTGGTGATCACCAACGACCCTCTCCCTCGCGCAGGCAGCAACGCCACCACCGTCACGGAGGTGCTCGTCATCAGCCACGACGGAGCCTCCGATGGAGCCGGCCAGGACCTGCTGTAGGCGGCGATGCGGGACCTGTCCGCACCCATAGCGCCTGGTGCGAATGGCGAAACACTGGAAGCATGCCTTGTTGTGCTCCTCGACAGGGTCGGCAAGCTGGCGGCCCTGAGACGCCTCACCGAGGCCTACCAGCGCGAGATTGACCGCATCGTCTGCGGCACGGCGGCTGCCGGTGCACCCAGCCGCGCGGGCATGGTCCAGCAGCGCGGTGCGGCCATCGCCAGCATGCTGGGGGCCGACCGCGCGGTCTACGCCACCCCCCTGGAGAACTTACGCGCCATGCAGGCGGCGGCAGACGAGCTGGACATTTGGAAGGCGACGAGAAGCGCTGCATGACGGCCCGCGTCCAGCAGCTCCTCGACGCGGCCGCCATGCAACAGGAAGCCTGCCTCCGCGTGCTGGAACCCTGCGTGCAAGCTGAGAATCACCCC
>LR880968.1:107823215-107838693 GCA_904067115.1 Aegilops sharonensis | reverse complement strand
CCCCCCCCGCCATGAGGATGGGACGACCTCTCGGTCACCGACAGTCGGCGCCCGCGGTCGACGAGACCAAGAGCCGGCTGCTAGCCTCACCCGCACACGCATCACCATCTAGTGCGACCAAGACGGCCGCCCACGAGTAGTGGAACGAGGGAGGAGCATCCGCCTCCCCCCCCCCGCAGGGAGAGGCGCGCTTCCCCGCCGCATGTTGAGCACCAGAATCTCAGAGTCAGAGAAAGGGATGCCCACCACCGGATCAACCGACTGGTTCGGTTCCTGGCGGTAGAAGAAGAAGATGCAATCAGACCGGCTTGTTTTGACCCCCGCATTCGCGACGAGCCCTTCCCCAAAGGGTTGTCACTCCCTCAAGATACGCCCAAGTACAACGGCTCCGTGAAATCGGAGGATTGGCTGGTCGACTACTCCACCACCGTCAGCATAGCAAACAGCAACAAGCGCGTTGCCGTGAAGTACGTTCCGCTCATGCTCCAAGGCACGGCCCGGACATGGCTGAACAACCTCAAGCCCTACAACGTCAACAGTTGGCTGGATTTCGCCGATGTCTTTGTCCGCAACTTCACCAGCACCTACAAGCGGCCGCCCAAGCCCTGCCAGCTCTCCTTTTGGGTCCAAGGCCCGACCGAGTCCACCCGCGACTACTTGATGCGGTGGGCTGAACTGCGCAACTCCTGCGAAGGGGTGCACGAAGTACAAGCCATAGAGTACTTCACTACTGGGTGCCGAGAGGGCACCCTACTCAAGCACCGACTCCTCTGTGATGAGTCGGCCACACTGGACGAGCTGTTGATCATAGAAGATAAGTACGCCACCATCGACTCCTCCATGAAGTCGGAGCTCCGGGTAGACGTGTCCGGGAAGGTGCTCGCTTGGGCTCCTAAGACTCCGGCTGGTGACTCCAGTTGGCGCTAGCAGTCGAATGACAGCAAGTACAAGGCCCCGCAACCGGCTTCCACCAGCCGGCAGGTGGCAACAGTTGAATATCAGCATCCAGAGGGTCAACCCGGCCCCAAGCGTCAGAAGGGCGGTAAGCCTGCTTGGTTGCGGGCCTTCTCTTTCGAGCAAACCCTTGATGCTCCCTGCAAGTTCAACAGCGGCGCAAAGCCGTCCAACCACACAACCCAGAAGTGCCACTGGCTTACCCGTATTGCCAAGGGCGAAGGACTGCCGCGTCTACCTGCTGGCCCGCTGGCTCCGCCTCCTCAGCAGCCGGTGGCCCGTCCAGTCGCTGCCATCCAAGATGAGTTCCCCAAAGAACATGGAGCCTACGTCGTCTTCACCAGTGTGGGAGATGACAAGCACAGTCGGCGTCAGCAGCACCGCGAGGTGAATGCTATCGCCTCTGAAGTCCCAGAGTTCATGCGTTGGTCCAAGAGGCCCATCAGCTGGAGTCGCGCCGACCACCCGGAGGAGATGCCTTCTCCAAATTCCTATGCCATGGTGTTGGATGCCACCTTTTCAACGGAGATATGAGCCTGTCGCTTCTGCCGAGTCCTGATAGATGGCGGTAGCAGCATCAACATCCTCTACCGCGACGCCTTGGAGAAGTTGTGCATCAAGGAGAAGCAGCTCCAGCCCAGTCGGACTGTATTCTATGGCATTGTGCCCGGCCTTTCCTACTCTCCAATCAGCAAGATCAAGATAGACGTCCTCTTCAGAGAGAAAGATCATTTCTGCCGAGAGCCCATCTGGTTCGAGGTGGTCGACCTTGAGAGCCTCTACCACGCGCTCCTAGGCCGGCCAGCCCTAGCCAAGTTCATGGCGGTGCCGCACTATGCTTACCTCAAGATGAAGATGTCGGGTACCAAGGGCATCATCCCTGAGGGAGTCCTAGATTAAGGGGTCCTCCGACGTCCGGCCTATGAGACGTGGGCCGGACTAATGGGCCACGGAGATACAAGATAGAAGACTTCGTCCCGTGTCCGGATGGGACTCTCCTTTGCATGGATGGCAAGCTTGGCGTTCGGATACGAAGATTAGTTCCTCTGTAAACTGACTCTGTACAACCCTAGGCCCCTCCGGTGTCTATATAAACTGGAGGGTTTAGTCTGTAGAGAGGATCATAATCATACAGGGTAGACTTCTAGGGTTTAGCCATTACGTTCTTGTGGTAGATCAACTCTTGTAATCCTCATATTCATCAAGATCAATCAAGAAGGAAGTAGGGTATTACCTCCATCGAGAGGGCCTGAACCTGGGTAAACATAGTGTCCCCTGTCTCCTGTTACCATCGACCTTAGACGCACAGTTCGGGACCCCCTACCCGAGATCCGCCGGTTTTGACACCGAGATTGGTGCTTTCATTGAGAGTTCCGCTGTGTCGTCGTCGGAAGGTTCGATGGCTCCATCCATCATCTATAGTAATACTGCCCTGAGGGAGGTCTTTCTCCCCGGTCAGATCTTTGTGTTCGGTGGCTTTGCACTGCAGGCCAACTTGCTTGGCCATCTAGAGCAGATCGACAGCTACGCCCCAGGTCACCAGATTATTTTGGAAATCTGGACTATGTCACTGATATCCGAGGAGACTTGATCTTCCAAGGGTTCACGACCCCAACCTCCGCTCTTGCCTTAGATCCGGAGCGCATTATCAGGTCTAAAGACGGGATTCCTGAGCCCGCCGGACTATCTGCGGCCACTAAGCCCAATATGGAAGAACCGGAGGGAGAAGTGTCGCTGGCAACCATCAGGAAGACGGACTCTTCTCCGGACACTGGCTCCGACCCCTCGGAGTCAGCATTGTGCACTACAAAAAAATACACTTCCGTGATGATACGTGTTTGTCACAGTAGGTCGCGTTTTTTGTTATGCATGTACATCCATGACGATTTTATGACAGAATCAAGATACTCATACATGTGATGTCGTATAAGTGTTCCATGACATTACCAAAATTATCATCACGGAAGTGTCCACTTCCATGACGATAAATCACGCGTCATAGAAGTGCTTTCATCAAGGGTGACCGACACTTGGCATCCACCGTAACTGAATGTCGTTAAGCTATCGGGTCGGGTTTTGGATCCGATAACCCATTAACAGCCCCGACCAATGGGGATTTTCCACGTGTAAAATCATCATTGGCTGGAGGAAACACGTGTCGGCTCATCATTGGGACAGATGTCATCCACTCACTGGACAAAAGGCGCCTATGATACGTCGACACGTGGCACGGCCCAACAGTGGCCCATTCCTGTGAAAAGGCCGGCCCGTTAGACTTGGTCAAAAGCTGGCGGGCCGGCCCATGGAAAGCCTGTTAACGGCCTGTTAGCATATAGCCCATTTACAGCCCGCTAACCCAAGGCCCATTACGCCCTATGCGAATTAGGCCCAGTAGCGTCATCTGGGCCATCCAATATGATTCCAGCCCGTTTTCACTTCTGGCCCATGTATATCCCATGACGTCTTTTGGCCCATATGAGGCCCTTTGTAACTCTTGGCCCATTAGCGGCCCGTGCTGAAACTGGCCCATAATGAATAGTGTATTACTTTACACCCATTAACGGCCCACGGTGAAGCTGGCCCGTAATGAATAGTGTAACACTTTATACCCATTAATGGGCCGTTATTCCGTTGGGCCGTTTCCAGCCCAAGTTAACTTTCGGCCTTCTGAGGGCCCATTTATTCTTGGGCTCATTTGCAGCATTCGGTTACTTACGGCCCGTTACTGTCATTTTCTGCTTGTGGGCCAAATTCAGCCCGTCGTTACAGTCGGTCCGTTTGTGGTCCGTTAGTCTGTTGGGCCATTTTCATAGCATCACCAAATACGGCCTATTAATGGCCCGTTATGGTCAGCCCATAAAACGTACCATTTCCATTATAGGACTGTCTATGGCCCATTAAAGGCCCGTACAAGACCCATAAATGAGTCGGCGGCCCATGGATCCTACGTGACGTAGAAGGCCCATGGATCCTACGAGACGTAGAAGGCCCATGGATCCTACGAGACGTAGAAGGCCCATGGATCCTATGAGACATAGAAGGCCCATGGATCCTACGAGACGTAGAAGGCCCATGGATCCGACGGCCTGTGAAGGGCCATGGTCGGGCAAGTTGGCCCCCTTTTGAACGATATAGAATATTCAAAGAATTATCCTACGTAGAAGGCCCATGGATCCTATGAGACGTAGAAGGCCCGTGGATCCTACGAGACGTAGAAGGCCCATGGATCCGACGGCCCGTGAAGGGCCATGGTCGGGCGAGTTGGCCCCCTTTTGAACGATATAGAATATTCAAAGAATTATCCTACTCAATACTATCACCTCTAAAAAGCATACACTATACAACAAAGAGATCAAGGCATAGAAAGGTAGAATAATCCTACACTATACAATAAAGAAATTACAGCCAATTATACCCACTGGGCATTATGGTTTGGCACAGGTGATAATAAAGCATACACAAACAACAAATTACATACACTAGGCAAATATAGCTCATACATCATGGACGCGCATCAACTTAACTCCATTTGAACTATAATCTCTTCAGAAAATAGGATTGGCCGGATTCAGATAGCACAAATTTCAGTCTTCAAAATCTCCAATTCCTTCATGGTTACCTCGGTGTCTTGTTTAATTTTTTTGACTCCTGCATCTAATACCTGCATGTCCAGTCTCAACTTGTTGATTATACGTTGACAATCATGTACACATTGTCTTGCCACCTCTAGTTGATGCTCGAGAACATCAGCACATTCCAATTCCAATCCATAATCATTCGGCAACGGCCATGCCGCACTGCTCACAGATTTTTGTGTTGATGTCACTTCATCCTGAAATGTTTCTGTAAGTACACATGACTAGGGCAAAAATATAGTTACAACAGTGAAGCGAACAAGACACTATTTTGTAGTACATGGCAAAACAGGACTAACAATAATGTTACGCGTCACTTTCACAAAAAAGGTTACACGTCATGAAGGATAAGCAGGTGATATTTTAAAAATTATAAAAAAGATAGTCTGTGCAGCCTGCATACAGAAATCCCTCTTAGCTCACCAGAAGAGCATGATGTTGGGGCCCAATCGAAAACACGGACAAGTTACAAATTTAGAAAGCACGTTGCGTATAAGTAAGAAAGCAGTTGGCCATTCTATACCTCAATTAAAGTCTTAGGGAGCATAATGAACAGCAGAGGGTTTCATACAAACATACTACAGCAGGCAAAACTATGCAATCATTAGCGTAGTATAAACTAGATTGTGAGCCTCATGCAATAATAGTTGGTTAATAGACTTCAAAGCTTCAGGAACACTTCGGCGGAGTAATTAAATGGTAAGGCCTTTAATTATGTCAACTAATAGTGATACAAGTACCGAACATCAGGCATGATTATTTGGGCATCTCATTAACTGGGAACAAATAAAGCAATTGAAAAGAGAAAATTAACTATCACTGAAACAAACAAGGAATTGAACTGTTGAGTTGCATATAGTGACTTACCTTAGCAGGTTGAAGAGGCTCGGCGCAGCTCCTACTTCTCTTGCAAAGCTCCTTCATAACATCTTGTACTTGGAAATCCTCAATATTATCTTCATTGCACCCCCTCTGCAAGGTGACACAAACTAGTTACTCGTCTCCTTGGAAGATAAATATGCATACTTTCCAGTCTGTGAACACAAAAGGATGAGATTATAACAAAACAATACAACATAATGAAACATGCCGCATCTCTTGCACTTCCACACAATGAAATGAGCATTTACTATGTCTGCACTATGTAAAAACTAGGCATACCTTCGAACTGGATCTCCAGGTACTCTTGGAGAGCCTATCGTAGTGTACAGCCAAACCTTTATGTCACCTATGAGTTAGACAAGGCCCCACTGCAGCAGCCCTTAGTGTTTACATCGTTGACAAGCTCTGTTCGAGTGTTAGGTGAAAAACAACAAGTAATCATAGCAAATAGTCCTAGTATGGCTGGCTGATGCAAACAAGCAATTGAATAGATGTGTGAGCAAATCTTACATATCAAGAAAAGAAGCAAAGAAGGAGGCTTAAGGACCATCACTTGACTGACCAGATTTAAGGGGCATTTAAACATCATGTGCAACGTATGAACTAATATAAACATTGCATATTACAGATTCTACAATGGAATGCACATGTATTAGGTTATGCCATGTATGATGATGCCTAAATGTATAGATAGCAGGCAGGAGTGATTCATCATTGCACGCACAATTGAATTGCCGGTTAAGGGCCAGTTCGATTCCGCCTTTTCAGGGCATATTGTCAAAATAAGCCATAAAAGATGTAAAGAAGTCATTTTTGAGTTATGGGCTTGGGCTTAACTAATTTCGCATTGGAGGGGGGTGTTTCGGGTAGAACCTCACTAAAAATTGAAGGGAAGGGGAATAGTGAAATGGCTCTGTTGTCTGCCTATATTACACTCAAAATGCAACTCCTGACGCCCGTGTCACACCTGACCCTCAAGTAAAAACAAACACGCAAGCATTCATTGCCCTGCCCGCTTGCATCTCCTCTCCCCTTTCCCTCTACCTCGATCCCTTGCCTGCAACACTAGGGTTCCTCCAGCGAGCCGTCGCCACTGGTCCCATCTAGCCTGGTCCTCGATGATGTTATGTCCAGCTAGGCTACATGGCCAGCGGGTAGGGGCAAATCTCCCTGGCTGCTCCTCCCTCTGGCGCCGCCCCTCATTCTCATGGTCTCCAGCTGCTCCACTGTGGTTCGTCCAACACACTACTCCGGCGGGCGCTGCACAACTACGGCTGATGCCACACTGCGGCAGAAGGCACCTTATTCCCCCTCCCCTCCTCCTAGGCCATGGCCTTGAGGTTCTGTTGAAGGATGAGATCATCCAACAAGGTGAGGATCTCCTCTGATATTTTGCCAAATTTTCATTCTGATCGACTATATGATGAATTACTATGAGCTTCTTCTGCTGCTGCTATATGATGCATTGCTATGAGTTGCTCCTGCTGCTGCTATATGATGAATTGCTATGAGCTGCTGCTGCTGTATGATGAGTTGCTATGAGCTGCTGCTGCTATATGATGAATTGCTATGAGCTGCTGCTGCTGCTGCTATATGATGAGTTGCTACAAGCTGCTCCTGCTGCTGCTATATGATGAATTGCTATGAGCTGCTCCTGCTGCTGCTATATGCTGAATTGCTATGAGCTGCTGCTGGTATATGATGAATTGCAGACTGCTGCTGCTGTATGATGAGTTGCTATGAGCTGCTGCTGCTATATGATGAATTGCTATGAGCTGCTCCTGCTGCTGCTATATGCTGAATTGCTATGAGCTGCTGCTGGTATATGATGAATTGCAGACTGCTGCTGCTGTATGATGAGTTGCTATGAGCTGCTGCTGCTATATGATGAATTGCTATGAGCTGCTCCTGCTGCTGCTATATGCTGAATTGCTATGAGCTGCTGCTGGTATATGATGAATTGCAGACTGCTGCTGCTGTATGATGAGTTGCTATGAGCTGCTGCTGCTATATGATGAATTGCTATGAGCTGCTCCTGCTGCTGCTATATGCTGAATTGCTATGAGCTGCTGCTGGTATATGATGAATTGCAGACTGCTGCTGCTGTATGATGAGTTGCTATGAGCTGCTGCTGCTATATGATGAATTGCTATGAGCTGCTCCTGCTGCTGCTATATGATGAATTGCTATGAGCTGCTGCTGCTGCTGCTATATGATGAGTTGCTACAAGCTGCTCCTGCTGCTGCTATATGATGAATTGCTATGAGCTGCTCCTGCTGCTGCTATATGATGAAATGCTATGAGCTGCTCCTGCTGCTGCTATATGATGAATTGCTATGAGCTGCTGCTGGTATATGATGAATTGCAGACTGCTGCTGCTGTATGATGAGTTGCTATGAGATGCTACTGCTATATGATGCTTTCGGGTGGTGCTTCTATATGATAATAACCAACCACTTGGACCATCGAATTTCAATAAATAATTGTTCTTCATTTAAATGTGGGTCATGCGTTCTTCATTTAAATTAGGCAATGGGATCTCTATTGAAAACATTGACCAAAGTAGATTGTGCCAAGTAGATGGTATCTCTGTATTTGCATTTTGAGAAAATAGTGATGGTCTGTTTTCCTATCATATTAATTACTGCATTGGGTTCAATTTGTGATGTTTGCAAGTCAAATTAATTTCCATATGGGCAGCAAAATGAAAAATATATAATGCAATCTAGACTTTCCACTAATCATACCAAAGATAAGTTGAAAACGCAATGAAAAGAACTGGTTGGCTTATTACATGGAGCTTATATTCACAAGTGCTTATTTTCTTAGGATAACTCGTAATAACTATTCCTAAGAAACTTGGCTAATAGAACTGTCATACAAATAACATGTCACGATGATTGCAATGGAGGAGTGACGTACCATAGCACACTGTATAGGCTCACCGCTGCCTCTCCTTTTTTTGCGATGTTCCATGAAATTGCCACATACATCTTGTACTTTTTCATTGTGTAACCCTATCTGCAAGTTGACACGGCTAATTTCAGACATCTCTACATGATACTACATTGCATATCCCTTGTGCATATTTAAACCACCAATTAACGATTGTGTGCGTACCATAAACTAGCCATGACTCTGTATGCTGGACTAGCAGGCAGTCTAAGGGAGCCTAATGTAGTGCACTGGAATTCCTACATGCCACCTAAGATTTTGTGTAATGTACTGCTCCTGTTCCTACATATATGTCTTTGTAGAGATTCCAGTATGGACCACATACATGCACTCTAAGGGCTGTACGTCAACTTAATGTGCTAGCAGAACTTATTGTGTTGTCTGTCTGTTTTCTTTGCACAACATTCAAGATATTTCCCCGTCATTTATAAAGACGATGAACCATTATGTACGACTTCGTTGGTTTCAACATAGCCCTTCCCGTAGCGATCCACTGCTTCCATCCTGATTGTGCCGCCTGCGTGAAATTTTTGTATGCAAGTTCAGTGTGCTATGATGTTCTATATGATTGTGTCAACTATATAAGTTTTTACTGAGCATCAGCAATGCATATGGATGAAAGATGTATTTACGAGCATCGACCGATGGGTCTCTCTCTCTATCTCTCTCTCTCTCACACACACGCACACACGCACAAGTGGGACCCGTTGAATTATTTATTTGCTCGTGATAACTTTTAATTAGGTTCCACTGTAATCTAACTTTTTTCTTAAGTTATTAACTGAGCTCGGCGACTTCAAAAAGCTGTGCAGAAGCCTTGTTTGGGCCTTTCCGGCGTTGTTGGATGTGGGCTCAGTAACCATTTTAGGTTGTACTGTACTACACAGGCCTTTTTTTTCAACATCAACAATGCAACTGGGCCGACTACACAATATCCGGGTCAACTTGTTATCCGCCCCGCTGGGCTGCAAAGTTTCCTTGGAGGTATGCATTAGGCTTAACAAGAAAATGGACTTTAAGATATAATAAATGGGACGTAATTATAATGACTGGGCAATTGCTATGCACCAAACACGTAATTAGTTTGAAAAATATATTATTATTAGAATTTGGAAATTTTAATTTCATTACTTGTTGCACGCGCAATATTTCATTGGATTTTAACGTAATACAACTTTATTTTGAAATTATATTTAACCTGACTACAAATTTCGGATAAAAATATTTCGGATCCCATCAAAATGTGGGAATTTTTTTTGAATCCTGTTTTGAGCGGTTGTTTCAAATTATTAATCGTTGTCCTAGCTAGAAGTTGGGTTGTACTTTTAACAAACTGTAAATGGGTTGTAGTAAATTCCATTAGAATTAAAAAATAGGCTGTAAATTCTTACAAATCGCAAATGGGCTATATGTTCTCTGCCAAATCCGAGCTGTGGGCCTACTAAGTTGACGCGTACCAAGGGCTTTGTCAACTTAGTCAATATAAACGATTCTAGCTGCAGTCCAACGGCCGTAGTGCTTCTTCAACCTCTGGTCTTCTTGCTCCAGCCGCCCAAAGCAGCGTCGGTCGTGTCGCGTGCTCCTGCCTCCCGTGGTCGGTTGTGATGCCGCGGAGGCCTCACCGCCCCGTACTACTCCCACCGCTGGCCAGGCCATCCCTCTACTCACCCACACCCCCTGTTATTCTACGGCAACAACAGCCTCACACCGCGGCCGAACCAGTGAACCCTCGTACTCCTCTCCGCGCGGGCTTCCACTGTTGCGTCTTCCCCGGCTCCACGTCATACCCTTCCTAGACCTCGCCATCATCCATACCACCACCATGGTGCTCTCGGCGCGGCGTGGTCAATGTGGTCAACGACCGACTTCCATCGAAAGAGTACTGTACGTGGAAAGGCTAACAGCTGGGTCCAGGCGGCCGTAAGGAAGTGCCTCCTTATTACGCGCAAAAATAATTATTCCTCCACCTGACAGCGGGGACCCACCAGACGGGCCACCTTATTTTGTGAAAAAACGTTTCCCCCCTCATTGCTGGGACCCACCGGATGGGCCAGCGTATCTCGTGAAAAAACGTTCCCCCCGCTGTCAGCTCGGACCCACCGGAAGTGCCTCCTTATTATGCACAAAAAATGAATACTCCTACTAAGTTGACTTGTGGGCCTACTAAGTTGACTGGGAAGGGGGCCTTTGTCAACTTTAGTCAATATGAACGATTCTAGCTCCAGTGACCGTACGATGTCCATCCAACGGTCGTAGTGCTTCTTCAACCTCTGGTCTTCATGCTCCAGCCGCCCAAAGCAGTGGCGGTCGTGCCGCATGCTCCTGCCTCCCGTGGCCGGCTGTGCTGCCTCGGAGGCCTCACCACCCCCTACTATTCCCACCGCTGGCCAGTCCCTACGGCGACGGCACCCTCACACCGCAGCCGAACCAGTGAACCCTCGTACTCCGCTCTGCGCGGGCTTCCACTGTCGCGTCTTCCCCGGCTCCCCGTCATCCCCTTCCTAGGCCTCACCATCGTCCACCGCCCTGGTGCTCTCGGCGCGCCGTGGTCAACGTGGTCAAGGATCGACTTCCATCGGACGTGGACTGTACGTGGAGAGGCTGACAGCTGGGTCCACGGCCGCAGCAAGGAAGTGCCTCCTTATCACGCGGAAAATAATGATTCCTCCACCTGACAGCTGGGACCCACCAGACGGGCTACTCTATTTGGCAAAAAAAATGTTTCCCCCTGACTGTTGGGACCCACCAGCTACATCTTCGCACATAAGGAAGTGCGTCCAGGAAAAAAAACAAAATGATTCGCCCCCCTGACCGCTGGGACCCACCAGCGACACCTTCGCACGCAAGGAAGTGCGTCCGGGCAAAACAAAAACGATTCGCCCCCCTGACTCCTGGGACCCACCAGCTACATCTTCGCACGCAAGGAAGTGCGTCCGGGCAAAAAAATGATTCGCCCCCTGACTGTTGGGACCCACCAGCTACATCTTCGCACGCAAGGAAGTGCCTGACAGTCGGGACCCACCTGGTCGAAGCGTACGTAGCGTTGTCATTCTGGTCGTGAACATGTACATAAATATATACTGGTGGATGTAGAGGCGCGCACGTAGCATGTACACGTATGTACAGCGGCGAGGGTGCAAGAAAGAAAATACGGCCACGTACGTACATACGGGCAGGGTCTCGAACGCCTACTCGCGCATACGTACAGCCAGGGCTCGTGTACATGGCTGGGTCGGAACGGAGAAACAACGTCGTCGTCGTGTTCATGGGGAGGCAACGGAATGCGTCGTGTTCATCGGGAGTCAATGGAATGCATCGTGTTCATGGGGAGGCAACGGAATGCATCGTGTTCATCGGGAGGCAACGGAATGTGTCGTGTTCATCGGGAGGCAACGGAACGCGTGGGAGCCAACCGGCTTGGACGGAACAGGCGATGGAAACGAGGCCTGGCGTACCGCACAACGGAGGAAACGGACCTCCTACGTTCGGAACCGGGTCCAGTTGATCGGGAGGGGTGTGGCGTACCGCAAAACGGAGGAAATGGACCTCCTATGGTCAAAATAGGGGTCCTGTTGATCGGGAGGGGTGTGGCATATCGCAAAACAGATGAAACGGACCTCCTATGGCCGAAACGGGGGTCCTGTTGATCGGGAGGGGTGTGGCGTACCGCAAAACGGACGAAACGGACCTCCTACGGTCGAAACGGGGGTCCTGTTCATCGGGAGGGGTGTGGCGTACCGCAAAACAGGACTCCATGGGATACTGTTCATCTCCACCGTCGACCTCCTCCAGCCTCCACGGGCTCCTGTTCATCCAGCCTCCACCGCGCGCTACTCCACCGGCTACTGTTCAACCACCCCTCCACGGCCACCCCACCATCTACTGTTCATCCAGCCCTCCACACCATGGGGTCCTGTTCATCCACCCCTCCACGGCCACCCCCATCGTCTACTGTTCATCCAGCCCTCCACACCACGGGGTCCTGTTCATCCAGAGGCAACGCCACCGCTCACTGTTCATCCAACCGACCCCCCCCCCCCCCCCCCGCCGCCCCCCCCCCCCCCCCCCCGCCGCCCCCCCCCCCCCCCCCCCGCCGCCCCCCCCCCCCCCCCCCCGCCGCCCCCCCCCCCCCCCCCCCGCCGCCCCCCCCCCCCCCCCCCCGCCGCCCCCCCCCCCCCCCCCCCGCCGCCCCCCCCCCCCCCCCCCCGCCGCCCCCCCCCCCCCCCCCCCGCCGCCCCCCCCCCCCCCCCCCCGCCGCCCCCCCCCCCCCCCCCCCGCCGCCCCCCCCCCCCCCCCCCCGCCGCCCCCCCCCCCCCCCCCCCGCCGCCCCCCCCCCCCCCCCCCCGCCGCCCCCCCCCCCCCCCCCCCGCCGCCCCCCCCCCCCCCCCCCCGCCGCCCCCCCCCCCCCCCCACAGCGCTCACTCTTCATCCAATCGATCAGCTTTAGTTAGCAGTAGTAGCGAGGGAATCACTCGATCGGGTTCAGTTAACAGCCATCGATCGATCGCTCGGGTTCAGTAATGCATAGCATGCAGTGCAATCGCCCCGGGTTTAGTTAGAGCCCAACGCCTCGCTCGGGTTCAGTTAGAGCCAACGCCTCGCACGTGTACGAGAGAAACGCGCATCGCTCGGCCCCCGACCTCCCACCGTAACCGGGAACTGCCCAAAATTTTCCTCCCCCTCGCTTCTACCACGGTTGTTTCCGTCATGGATGGCCCAAAGAATGTCATGCAGCTGCGTCTCCGGCCAGCCCAGGACGAAAAGCTCATTTTTTGTCATGATTTTTTGTCATAGAAGTAGGAGCCCACCACATCTATGATGATACTGGGTTTTGTCACAATTATCGTCATAGAAGTGTCATATGTATGACAGAAAAAAAATAGTTCGGCCCAAAATGTCACGGATGTGTCTTTATTTGTAGTGGTGTGAGCTCAGCCAAGAAGTCTCCTTCCCACCATACTCCACGAACTCTTTTCTCCCTGGCCAAACCTCGCCTTTAAGTGAGGCTCTGGACTTGATGTGATCCCTCGTCATTATAGAGGAGCAATGTCCGAACTACGCCCAGCCCGGACTAGGGGCTGAAAGCGGGGAATTTTACGTCCCACCCACCACCCACTTCATAGCCACTTTCGAGGACTTAACTGACATGCTTGATTATGGCTCCGAAGACATCGACGGTATGGACGACGATGCCGGAGAAGAGTAGGCCCAAAACCTGCCGTTTACGGGACGCTGGACGGCCACCTCTTCGTATGACGTGTACATGGTGGATACACCCAAAGAGGGTAACGACGATAACGAGAAGAATGCAGTCGAGGATAAATCTCCTGAGATACAACCAAAGCGCCGATGTCAGCGGCGCCGCTCTAAATCACGTCGTGGAAAAGACAGCAATACCGGCACGAGAGACAACAATAATCCGGACGGTGCCGAAGAGCAAGAAAACCCGGTCGAGCCATCCTCCGAACAGGACGATCGGGATGATGGGCAAGTTAGCCCTGATGAACAGGCCATAAACGAAGACTCGGAGGACATCAATTATCTTCCACCCTCCGAGGATGAGGTGAGCCTCGGCAACGAAGACTTTATCGTGCCTGAGGAACCTCACGAGCAGGAGCGCTTTAAGCGCCGGCTAATAGCCACTGCAAGAAGCCTGAAAAAGAAGTAGCAGCAGCTTCAAGCTTATCAAGACCTACTCAACGACAGGTGGACTAATGTCCTAGCAGCCGAGGAATACTGCCTCGAGCGCCCAACCAAAAGTTACCCAAAGCGTAAACTGCTACCTCAATTCGATGACGAGGCACTGGAGCCCGTATCATCAGCGTGTAACGCGGCTGACCAACCACCACATGGCCGGTACAAAACAGCAACTCAAGACGAACACCATCCCATGCCACCTCACCGTAAAGGTAGAGACATAACAACTCAGGGGGTATACATATGACCTGCGTCAGGACCTGGAAAATAGAGCAGGTCAGACCAGATCGATCTACGTATCGCGGGGGTGTGCCCTGACGCGTGACGACGGATATCTAGCCGGACGTGATAAGTATAACCACGTCCGGGCCGAAAACCGCAGACGGACTCCATCCGAGCTACGTCGCGACTTGGCCCGATATAGAGGCGCTGCACACCCCCTCTGCTTCACTGATGAAGTAATGGAGCACGTATTCCCAGAAGGGTTTAAACCCGTAAATATCGAATCATATGATGGAACAACAGATCCCACGGTATGGATCGAGGACTTTCTTCTCGATATTCATATGGCCCGCGGTGATGATATCCATGCCATGAAATACCTCCCGCTAAAACCCAAGGGACCAGCTCGGCACTGGTTAAACAGCCTGCTAGAAAACTCTATTGGTAGCTGGGAGGACTTGGAAGACTTCTTCCGCGACAACTTCCAAGGTACATACGTCCGACCTCTGGATGGCAATGACTTAAGTCACATAGTTCAACAACCCGGAGAGTCAGCCAGGAAATTCTGGACCAGGTTCCTAACCAAAAAGAACCAGATTGTCAATTGTCTGGATGCCGAAGCCCTAGCGGCCTTTAAGCATAGAATCCGCGATGAATGGCTCGCCCGACACCTCGGCCAAGAAAAGCCGAAGTCCATGGCAGCCCTCACGGCACTTACGAACCGCTTTTGCGCGGGCGAAGATAGTTGGCTAGCCCGTAGAAACAACACTGCAAGCGAACCTGGCACCTCTGAAGCCAGAAATAGCAACGGCAAGCCCCGATGCAACAGGCACAAGCGTCGAAGCAACGGTGACAATACCGATGACACGGCGGTCAACGCCGGATTCAGTGGCTCCAAGTCCGGCCAGCGGAAGAAGCCATTTAAAAGAAACAATCCGGGCTTATCCAGCTTGGACCGTATACTCGATCGTCCATGTCAGATCCACGGCACCCCCGATAAACCAGCTAATCATACCCACAGAAGCTGTTGGGTCTTTAAATAGGCTGGCAAGTTAAATACCGAGAACAAGGAGAAGGGGTCGCAAAGTGAGGATGATGACGAGGAGCCTCGTCCGCCGAACACAGGAAGATAG
>LR880968.1:107803300-107813611 GCA_904067115.1 Aegilops sharonensis | reverse complement strand
TGATTCCATGTCGCCAATTCTGTTCTGCATCAAAGTTAGTTTGTGAAGGAAAATACTTGCAGGCAGCTGAATGTCCTCTTGTGGTTGGACCGAGGGTGCCTGATTGGAACCTGGTTAACCGAGCCATTATGTCGCAAAGTAGCACAGACTCCTCAATTGGTGTCCGGATAGTTGGCTGCCATATCAAAATTTTGATAGGCAGGCACGACTCGCTACTCCGGCAGCGGTATGGCTTCCGCTCTAAGGGTGGGATTTGGCCTTGCCCATGGGTGTGACTATATCACACGGGGTTGGCCTAATGGTTTTCCATGTGGAATCTAGTCAGCGTGGTTCGTCCCATTAACATATGATAATTACTGTATGTGGGGAAAGTGCCAAAGACTTATTCTCTAGCGTGGTATTTGTTTGGTGATCCCAAGACAACCGTTAGAGTGGTGGGCCAGTAAAACTTGGCCCTTGCACCTAGCATCTTTTAGAAGATGTTATCTGTGGTCTCATACCCGCGGGGGCATTATGTGAGATGGAGCCCCCAGACTACTGTGTCCAGTGGTAGTGCAATTAAATTGTTGTGGTTGATATTGTCAGGACGGTCGATATGATCGGGGGAGATTGGCCGTACTTTTATGCTCTGGGGGGATCTTTTGACTAGACTCCTCCCCTCATTCTTTCCGGCGCATGACCGGCCGCTTTGTTTTGAGGATCCGACATTCTCTATTGGTATGCTTGGCCGTCCTTCTATGAGTACCATGAATTTCACATGGTTGATCGAGTATGTTGCTCAGGCCGGATAGGCTTGAGTTGTTCTTTGTCTGCTGACCAGACTGGGAATTGTTGGACTTGGCACCAACTTCCCCGACTTGACGTTTATGACCATTGCGCCGAGGCTTGAGGATGCCTCTTCGTGTATCCTTCATATTGTCTTGGACCGTGGTGGTGTGTTGACGTCGGGGTATGTGTTGGGTTCTTCTGCTTAGGTTGAGGTAGCCAATTATGCCATGTGTTCCCTTTGTGGGGGCGGTCGAGTCTGTATTTTTCGGTGGCCAGGACCTTGGTCCACCTGTCCACGAGCAAATCTTGGTCAGCTTTAAGCTGTTGTTGCTTTATTTGCAAGCTCCTTGCCGTGGCCATGAGCCGTCGCTTGAAGCGAACTTGTTCCACTGTATCTTCAGGCACGCCGAATTCTTCATTGTCGAGGCTTACCTCGTCTTCGGAGGGGGCATATAGTTGTTCCTCTCCAAGTATCCCACCGTGGCCAGTCCGGCCTGCTTGAAGGTAGGCTTATCAGGGTTGTATTCATCTTTGGCGCCATCCGGATTGTTTTTGTCTCCTGTGCCGGTATTGGTGTGGTGGGGATTGGAGCGGCATTGATGACGCCCATGCTTTTCTTTCTTCCCTGAGGGATTGTCCTCCGTTGCCTCATCGCCATTGGTTTCCTTCGGAGTGTCCGCCATATATATATCGTATGAGGAGGTGGCTGTCTGCCGCCCAGTGAGCGGTGGTTCATGTTCTTCTCCTGCATCGTTGTTCATACCGTCGATGTCTTCGAAGTCGAAGTCAAGCACGTCGGTTAGATCATCGACCGTGGCAATGAAGTGGGTGGTGGGTGGGCAAGGAATTCCTTCGTCGCCTGCTTCCCACTCGAGCCGGACATAGTTCGGCCACGAGCCTCCTGACAAAGAGAGAGACTTTAACGAGTTCAGCACGTCGCCAAAGGGCGAGTGTTGGAAGATATCCGTGGCGGTGAACTCCATTACAGGGGCCCAACCAGGTTCGCCGGGCTCCGGAGAGCGCGGAACGGAACCTACAGCCAGATATGAGTCCGGGGGTCCGGTGTCACAGGCTTCTTTGGGGGCGAGGCCTCTGTTCAGCTCTACCGCCGATGAGTGTGCGGCCTGCGGGGCGGGGTCCATCCCTCCGTCCTTAGGCAACGCAGTCTGCTCCGGATTTAGGTCCTGGTCTGCCGCAGGGATGACATCCCGAGCATTGTCCGACAGCAGGTCTAAGCCGTGCTCATCGTGACCGTGTGGCGCTCCTGGCACAGGCCCGAATCCGTTGAAGATCAAGTCTCCGCGGACATCAGCCGTGTAGTTCAGGTTTCCGAACCTGATCTGGTGGCTAGGGGCGTAGCTGTCGATCTGCTCCAGATGGCCAAGCGAATTGGCCCGCAGTGCGAAGCCGCCGAACACGTAGATCTGTCCGAGGAGAAAAGTCTCACCCTGGACCGTGTTGTTGATGATGATTGAAGGAGCCATCGAGCCTTGTAGCGACGACACAGAGGAACTCTCAATGAAAGCACTAATGTCGGTGTCAAAACTAGCGGATCTCGGGTAGGGGGTCCCGATCTGTGCGTCTTAGGCTGATGGTAACAGAAAGCAAGGACACAATGTTTACCCAGGTTCGGGCCCTCTCGGTGGAGGTAAAACCCCACAATGTTTACCCAGGTTCGGGCCCTCTCGATGGAGGTAAAACCCTACTTCCTACTTGATTAATATTGATGATATGAGTATTACAAGAGTAGATCTACCACGAGATCATAGAGGCTAAACCCTAGAAGCTAGCCTATGATGGTAATGACTGTGATCGGCCTTCTAAGGACCAACCTCTCAGGTTTATATAGACACAGGAGAGGGCTAGGATTTACATGGAGTCGGTTACAACGAAGGAAATATATTATCCGGATCGCCAAGCTTGTCTTCCAAGCAAAGGAGAGTCCCATCCGGACACGGGACGAAGTCTTGAGTCTTGTATCTTCACGCTCCAATAGTCCGGACAAAGTATATAGTTCGGCTGTCCGGATACCCCCTAATCTAGGACTCCCTCAGGGCGTAGCCGGCGCCGATGTCTTGAAAGGTTCGGGGGCTCGGGTTAGGCTACCCGTGGCCCATTACTCCGACAGGCGTGCGGTGCTCCTTGACCGCGGGTGGTCCCTCGGTCGCGAGCTTAACGGCATTCATCTTCGTCCACTGCACCTTAACACGGGTGAAGTGTGACACCCCAAAGATTTTAACCTTGTTTTGTAAATTAAAAACTTGCCAGGAAATTTAACTTTCCTTTTTCTTGGTTTTTCTTGATTTCAAAACCATCCTTTTCTTTGGTTATCTTGGAGTTATTCCCTAAATTGAAAACCTTTCACTTATTATATTGGACTTGTTGCCCTCCCAAGAAAATCTTTTCTGTTATCAGAAGAATTATTTATATAATATTCTCCCTGATCTTTATTTTCTTGAAAAATGTTTTCCCATAGTTTTATGGCCCCATTTGTACTACAACCCTTTTAAAAATTCATTCAAAAATCCCACCAAAATTTGGAGATGTCATATGGAGTATTTGAACCACTTTTGTGCAAAAATATCTTCTGCCCATTGAATATTTTGAGCTCTACACCATATTGTCAAATCTGGTCCAGAGAGCATTTTTACAGTACAACCTATTCAAATATTTCTTTAAAACTTCTACCAAGATTATGGGATATCAGTAGGAGCATATTATTCAACTTTATGCATTAACCTAATGTTGTTCTTTGGAAAATTTGAGTGAACCATCCTCTTTTCCATTCTGGTCCAACTTGAGGTTTTGTGCTGCAACCACCTTTTTAGTTGCTCCTTAATCTATGATTCCTTTTCCTACTTGTGGTCCTCCTTGCCAAACCTCTAAGTCCAGGAACATGCACCCATTGGATCATTTTTGGTTCATGAGGTAATGCCATTTACTTTCTGTCCAGATCTGAAGTTTTGCAAAACTTGCACTAGCAAGTTTGAGCTTTGGACAATCTAACCTTACCACCCTCTCTTTTATCTAAAGAGACCCCACTCTGGAGGTTTTGGCCACTCCAAGAACTGCCTAGGAGCCATTGGCATTTTGTCAAACACCTTGAGAGCGTGGACAGATTTGACATGAGTTTTCGTTTACACTGTGAACTTAATACCCTGACCAGACCAGCATGTCCCATGGTTTTGCCCTAACCTATAACCCCACCCTGCTAACCCTCTTGTGGTTTGGAGCCCCTACCATGCCATAGCATTTCGTCGAGCACGTCCCGTGCGTGCTCTGGGCGCGAGCAGAGCACGCGTATTGCACGTGCCGCGCCCGAGCCGACCCGTCGCGCCCCGATTTCTGCACGCCCTGCGGAGCCAAGCCACTCACTAAGCTCCTCACCGCAACATGCCAAGCAGCCCTCGCCACGTCTCCAGCAGGCCAGCAGCTAGCCGCCAATGCCGCCCGACAGCCCCTGCAATGGCCAGCACCGCCCGAGCCGCGCCCGCTCGCCAGCTCGCCCCTGGAGCAGTACCCACTCGTCCGCTAGTTCCTGCCGCCATCCCCAGCCTCGCCATGTTGCCTGCAAGCTACAGAAGTCGGTCGCCGACGAGCTCATCCACTGCCGCCGGGAACCGACGTAGGAGCACTATCAAAGGAAGCCCCTCGAGCCCTACGAGCACACGAGCAGCCTCGCACCGTACTCCTAGTGCCCCCATTGCCGTCAATTGAAGAGAAAGAGGCCGTCTTCCCCAACTCCGGCCGGTCCGGCCGCCGCCACGTCCCAGCTCCGTTCACCGCAACCAGGGCCTCCCCCTCTCCACTCTCTCCACCAGAAGTTCTCTCTTCCTCCCGTGAACCTTTCCCCCTGCTCGATTTTGATCGGGACCCACCGTAGCCCCAAAACCACTCTGCTCCTGAATGCCTCCTCCGCCGCGAAGCTCGCCGCCGGCAGCTCACTCCGTCCCCACCGACCCAACGACCACCGGGAGGACCGCCCCGGTTTTGCGGATCCATCCCGACCCTCTGGAGCCCGTGGGGAGCAGCCCTTCGCCGGCGCTGTCGTCGTCGCCTCGCCGCCGTTCGGACAGAGGAAGAGGAGGGAGATGGACTGGTCAAACCTGACCAGTGGGCCCCCTGGACCCATTGTCAGTGACCCTGCCCCAGTCCACGTGGGTTAAGTGGAGACGTAAATCGCAAAGTACGTCTTCGACGTGTACCGGTTCGAAGCGTTTTCTTTTCTTTTTTCTGTTTTATTTAAAAAACAGGAATTTGACTAAACTTTGACTGGTTATAACTTTTAAAATATAACTCCTAATGAATTGATTCTTTTTCCGACCTCTCTCAAATTTGACCTAGTTTATTTTAAGATTTATTTGAAAAAAATTCAAAAAAACTTTTTGTGCTGTTTTGAGTATGTGTGTTAATTGAATTTATTCAAAATAGGACTTTTGGAGAAGAAGAAAGCTTGCAAAAGTTTTTAGGATGCACCCTGCCTCTACACAAACTGAAGGCAATCATTCTGGACCCGGCATAATATTTTGGTGTGTTCATTGACACGTTTATAACACCACCTCATTTCGGAATACTCGTTATTTCATGTGATATGATCATTTGCATGGATGCATTTTAGTGATCTCCTTGTTGTCGGAAATGATTATACTTGTGATGGTAACCATTCTCATGTGCCTTGCATGCATGCCAGAAAGGAATCCGGGAAAGCCTCTGCCTTGAGTAGGCGTGAGCTTGTCGCCGGTCCCCGTCGGGATGGTTATGTCCGGTATGGCATGGTAAGGTATAGTGAGTGGTGACTTTGTTGGTTGAAATATATTTATGTCATGCAAGGAATTTATAAACCTCCTGAGTCGACCGTATATCGAGTCTTGTTCCAGTGAACCCCATACTTGCTTCGTACCACCACTTGTCCCTACAACAAGTAGGGTACGGTTCAGTCAGTCGTCAACCCCTTTCAAGCACACACCGTACAGAGAGGCCATGGTGGAAGATATCGGTTGAAGTCGGTAGGCATGCCACCTGGTCCGGGGGCATGGGTGTTTCCGTTTGAGACCGAGAGGGGAGGCCACCCCTTAGATCGCGCGTTATAAATTTAATCCCATGCTACGCGAGGTTGCAGCCTCGCCACTTAGAGTTTTGCTTGACAGGTGTCATGGGTGATTCCAGACACGGGTAAGTTAAGCTGGTGTGTGCAAGTCAGGTGTGTTTTCAATTAAAAGACTGTAGACGGAATTAGTCCTGAAGGACTAAAGAAATCCGTTACTCGTGGGTAAAGAGTACACCCTCTGCAGAGATTAAACCTATTCGAATAGCCGTGTCCTCGGTTAAGGATTCCAGTCTAGGATGGGTCAAGTATCGATCTTAGTGTCAGTCTTCGGAGGAAGACTACTAAACCAGATTTTGGTTTATGATTCGTGACTTGTGATGATTATGATGATTATTATTATGGACTAACCCCTTTTTATTTACCTCCTGGATATTCACTGTATTTATTTTATAAGCCCTTTATGTGGTGTCGCTCAGACGCCCGACTGTGGCATTGCTTTTGTTTATCTTATTAGCCCTTTATGTGGTGTCTCTCAGACGCCCGACTTTGGAATTGATTCTGTTTATCTTATAAGCCCTTTATGTGGTGTCGCTCAGACGCCCGACTGTGGCATTGCTTCTGTTTATCTTATAAGCCCTTTATGTGGTGTCGCTCAGACGCCCGACTGTGGCATGCTTGTTATTTTATTTATAAGACCTTTATGTGGTGTCGCTCAGATGCCCGACTGTGGCATTGTTTCTGTTTATCTTATAAGCCCTTTATGTGGTGTCGCTCAGACGCCCGACTGCGGCATTTTATTTCCACTTCATTATTTCATGCTCATATAAATAACCTGCTTGAATGCATAAAATACTTCTATGACCGAAGACGTAATCTTGGGATATTTCAGTGCATGACTATCACTTATGTTATACCCGTGTTCATAATGTTTGCGAGTACATTCAAAGTACTCACTGGCTTGTCCCTGGCTATTGTCTTGGCCAGATTTCTTGCGTGGAGAGGAGTGTTGCGATGACAACCCCGGAACCTACGCAATGGTGATAGCAGCCTCCTGAAGATAGGAGTTAATCTGGTTAGCTGTTCCCGTGGGAAATGGAGTTCCACTGATGATCCACAAACTGCTTCCGCCATCAACCACTAGAAACCATTTGTTGTACTCGCAGGCCAGAATGGTCATGTACTGCATATCCTGTATTTTGCTTGGATTTTCTGTACCAAGTTGATGCCTCATCGGCTAATAGTAATCCTGGGGATGATGAGCACGACGGCCATTTTTCTGGAATTTAATACCCGGAAAAACCGGTCGCGACACGAAGGCCATCCGCGCACCTTCGACGCAGACCGACCGCTTGATGGCATCAAGCCGAGGGCAGGCATCAACAAGCCGCTTCACGAGCCCCAAGTAGTTGCTGGGTATGGCTTCGGCAGGCCATAAACAGATTATCAAATCCTCCATGGCCAATTCGGCCACCCTATGTAGTCCGGTCAGCTGTTTCAGCTGATCGCTAAAGGGCACTAGATGCTCTGGTGCAAGGTATTGCGACCAGAACAACTTCTCCGTTGAGCTCCCCTCTTCGGCTCGGAAGAACTCTGTAGCATCAGCAACACTGCGCGGCATATCCGCAAACGCTCCTGGAGAACTCCAAATCCAGGTCAGTAAGAGGTACCTTTTCTTCACAAATTTGCTCAGCATAATAAAGGCCTTACCCGCCGCGATTTTCCTGGCCTCCTGGATTTCCTGGAGGGCGCCCTGGGCTTCAACCCGGGCCTCTTGTGCGCTTTGGCAGGCCTTAGCAAGTTCGGACTCTTGGTCCACAAACTTGCGCTCGAAGGACTCACATTTCTTTACGGCCTCCTAGAGCTCCTGCTGGACCTGCCCGACCCTTGCCGCTTGTTCCTTCGTCACTCTCTTCTAGGCCTCGGCCAGCGCATTCTTGAGGGACTCCACCTCGGTCGCAGCTCCTACAAAATATCATGATAACATGATCAACACAAGCAATTCATATCTTTCCAGATCTGAATATGTCATTGCATACCTTGCTTGTCCTCTAGTTGTTTTTTCACATGGCTGAGCTCTTCCTCGGCCTGCTCCAGCCTCTGCTTCAGTTTGGGGACTTCGGCAGAATGGGAGGTCGCAGCTAGCATTGCCGCCTGCTTATTCACATAGACATATATGGTTAGTCTCCTGCGAAAATTATTTGATCCTCTGTCCGGCTTTTCTTTTCGAACACCGGACAGAGTCTCAGGGGCTACTTTCTATACTATGACATTCTTCTTGCATAAATTACGTCGCATACCTCAAAGCATGTTAGAAGGCTGGTGCAGTCTTCGGTCGGTCCGCTCTTAGCAGACTGAACCCTCTCAACCACCGTACCCATGAGGGTACGGTGTTCCTCAACAATGGAAGCACTTTGCAGTGCTTCTAGTAAAGTATTCGTTGCCTCTTGATGGACAGAGATCACCGGCGGAACAGGTGCACCTCCCTCTTTCGAAGGAAGCTGCTTGCCTGATTCCGAAGCCGTATGGGCCTCCGGAACAGTATTCAACTGGCGGTCGAACTGGATATGGCCCCCATCGCCAGTCTCCGGGGGAATTTGCTCCCCCATGTGTCCGGCGGCCAAGGTATCACCCTATGGCGCCACCCCGACGGCCTCCTATACCTCTCCCTGGCCTGGGGAGGTCCTTTGGGACAACACCTTGGCGTCGTCCATGTCCTTGGGAGAGGAGGCCGCAGGAAGTGACCCGTTATCCATCACATTTGGATACAGCGAATTCCCCAAAGATGAGGATCGCTGGGGGCGGGTGTGGGCCGGACTGCAGCGCATGATTCGACATATTACAACCACGAAGTAAATAAGTTGGATATATGTGTGTACAAGTGCCTTTGAGTACTTACGATTCGGCCAGGGGCTTCTTCCTGGGGCGCCACTCGGAGCTGCTATCGATGTTCAACGCGGAGTTTTCCGCGAGGGAGACCTTCCCCTTCTAGGGCGCCCCTGCCTCTAGATTCGTGGAGACCGTCCTTTTTTCCCTTCCCCCCTCAGGGGGAGTGTTGCTTTCCTCCTCCTCCTCCTCATCGTCGTCCTCGGTGGTGGCAGAGGAGTGGGTGTCGGCATCTTCGAACATCACGTCTGAAGTGCCTCTATGGCGGAGGCCACTTCTGGTCTCCTTGGCCTTCTTCTTCAGCGCCTGATAGGGCGCCGGAACCAGCTTCTTCGTCATAAGTGGGATTGCTGGGTTTTCGGGCAGCGAAGCCGGACATTGGATCCGCTTCGCCTTCGTCGTCCAGCCCTGAAAAGACGGATAGGGAAGCTTAGACATCTTCCTTCAATGTACAGGTGAAGGATACACCTTGAAATACGAAAAACTTACCAGACTGGCGGGATGGGTCCGGTTGTACCCACGGTCCTCTATCGTCTTCGGCCACATCTCATTGGCCTTAAAAAGCACCTTCTAGATGCCTTCGTGTGTAGCGCCGAAGAACTGTTGCAAGGACTGGTGCTTGGCCGGATCGAACTCCCACAAATTGCAAGTCTGGCTTTGGCAAGGAAGGATCCGGCGAAAAAGCATCACCTAGATCACATTGACAAGCTTGATGTTCTTATCCAGCATGCTCTTGATGCGCGTGTGCAGCACCGACAGCTCGTCCGACGAGGCCCAATCCAGGCCCTTCTCTAGCCAGGAGGTGAGCCGCATTGGGGCCCCGGACTTTAATTCAAGAGCTGCGTCCCAAGTGGTGTCGCGGAGCTCTGTGACGTAGAACCACTGCTGCAGCCACCCTTACAGTCTCCACGAAGGTGCCTTTGGGCCACGTGACGTTGGACATCTTGCTCACCATAGCGCCTCCGCACTCTGCAAGTTGACGAGCCACCACCTTCGGCCTCACATTGAAGGTCTTTAGCCACAATCCGAAGTGGGGTGGGATGCGGAGGAAGGCCTCGCACACGACAATGAATGTCGAGATGTTGAGGAAGGAGTTTGGGGCCAGATCATGGAAATTTAGCTCACAGTAGAACATGAGTCCACAAACGAATAGGTGGAGGGGAAATCCCAACCCGCGGACGAAGTGGGGAATGAACACTGTCTGTGTCAAAACCGACGGATCTCGGGTAGGGGGTCCCGAACTGTGCGTCTAGGCGGAAGGTAACAGGAGACAAGGGACACGATGTTTTTACCCAGGTTCGGGCCCTCTCGATGGAGGTAATACCCTACTCCTGCTTGATTAATATTGATGATATGGGTAGTACAAGAGTAGATCTACCACGAGATCAAGGAGGCTAAACCCTAGAAGCTAGCCTATGGTATGATTGTTGTTCGTCCTACGGACTAAAACCCTCCGGTTTATATAGACACCGGATAGGTTAGGGTTACACAGAGTCGGTTACAATGGTAGGAGATCTACATATCCGTATCGCCAAGCTTGCCTTCCACGCCAAGGAAAGTCCCATCCGGACACGGGACGAAGTCTTCAATCTTGTATCTTCATAGTCTTGGAG
>LR880968.1:107780335-107802703 GCA_904067115.1 Aegilops sharonensis | reverse complement strand
GTTGTTCGTCCTACGGACTAAAACCCTCCGGTTTATATAGACACCGGATAGGTTAGGGTTACACAGAGTCGGTTACAATGGTAGGAGATCTACATATCCGTATCGCCAAGCTTGCCTTCCACGCCAAGGAAAGTCCCATCCGGACACGGGACGAAGTCTTCAATCTTGTATCTTCATAGTCTTGGAGTCCGGCCATGACGATAGTCCGGCTATCCGGACACCCCCTAGTCCGGGACTCCCTCAGTAGCCCCCGAACCAGGCTTCAATGACGACGAGTCCGGCGCGTTGATTGTCTTCAGCATTGCGAGGCGGGTTCTTCTCCAAATTCCATATACTTGTCGAATAGTGTCTGGCTTCTGATAAATGCTGCTCTCCTTGGCTTCTACGCCCAATAAAGGCCATCTTCCACATGTTTGAATGAATGCGAAAAGCCAGGGTATTTTTACAATTACCCCCCTAGCTGCGCAAATGAACCGCCTATAAAGGGGCGAGGTTCTAGATCTGAGTCACACAATCCCCCCTTCGCGAGCTTTCATCGGAGCGCCTCTGACCAAAGCCCATTCCATCATGGACAGTCGACGCGGCTCCTCCTCTCGCGCTCCCAGCCCTCAACCTGGAAATTGGGAGAAATGCTCAGTCCCGCATAGCGAGCTAGTTATACTCCAAGCCAAGGGATTTCTTCCCACAGCCTTCATGGTTCCGGTTCGAGCCGGACTTGCCACCTACAAGGGCGGGAAGCAAGCGGAGAGCATCCCCGATCCCTCTAAAGGAGAGCGGGTATGCTTCATCTCTTATCTAGTAAGAGGACTCGGATTTCCAATTCATCAGTTTCTCCGGGGGCTCTTGGAGTTCTACGGCCTCCAATTGCACCATCTTACTCCTGCCTCCATCTTGCACATCGCGGGCTTCGTGGCCCTTTGCGAACTGTTCTTGGGCGTCGAGGCTCATTTCGGGCTGTGGAAGAGAATATTCTGCCTAGTACCCCGTTCTTACGAGGGGTCAATATATCAAGTGGGCGGAGCCGAGCTATGGCGCATCGCCGGGACCGGATACCTATCCAGAACCCCGAAGAAGGCGTCTGAAGACTGTCCATCGGAATGGTTTTACATGGAGGAGGTCCCACTGCCGGATCCTGTTCGGATCGGCCTTCCGGAGTTCAGAAATGCTCCTCTGAAGAAGCGCCTAAGCTGGCGCCCTCGGAGCTCCCGGAGGGAAGATGACCGGGATGTCCGTTATTTGATGAGCCGAATAAGGTTACTGGCTCATGCCGGATTGACCATGATTGGAGTCATGGCAATCTGTATTATGAGGGGAGTGCAGCCGCTCCAATATAGGGGCCACCCAATGTGGGATTTCAACGGGGTGGACAATGCAACCCGCCATGGCCGCAAAGGGCCGGGATCGGTCACCGAACTGGTGAAGATCTTGTCTGCCATGTATAAAGGATTTCCTCCGCGTCAATCCACTGAAGGAGTTTTCTTCGAATAATCCTCGAAGCTGGGTAAGCAAACATCTTTGCGACCTGTACGATCCATGTTCCCGTGGTTAAATATCTCATTTCATGGTTTTTGCGCAGGAACTGCGCCGGACTGTGGAGAAGATACACAACCCGCCCCCACAGCCCGAGGATCCGGAGCGGTCCCTTGATCCGACCTCCGAAGAGGATCCGGATATAAAGGTGGAGTTGATCGACGGGGTGTTCTACCAACTTAGCATCAATGATGCTTTGGTTGCCATTACAGCAGATTACCCCAGAATACTTCCAGCCTCACAGGTAACTGAGACCGAGATCCCAAAGCCCTGATAATGACCCATCCATGCTTATTTTTGATCACCGTATACCAATGGTGCTTCGCAGGGGGTACCTTCGAGGCAGGAAGCCGAGCACGCGGCGGCTGGCCAATAAAGGGCAGTGCGGCCCCGCAGGCTAAAAAGAAGTGCGGTCCAGATCGAAACTCCGCCGCAACGGTATGGCGTGTCACCATACTCCCAGGATTAATTCCTGGAAGGCGTACTAATGCTGGTTCTCTTTTCAGGAAAAAGAGCACTCGCCGGACTGAGTCCGGAGAGGTTGCCAATCGAACCTTCACCGGCCAGGCTTCAAAGCCGGGTCCGGAGGCTGAGGCGAGCACGAGACGTGCGTCGGATGCTCCTCCGACAGAGGATGCCGACAGGTTGTCCGCCACCAACTCCGAGGTGGAGAGCGCCTTGAATAACAGATGCCGCCGGACAGTTCTTCGTGACGCATGTTTCTCCTAGGAGGTCTTGAATGCCTTCGATTCGGGAGATGCGCACCTCCGTGCCGCTCAAGATGGTCTAGCCAGAGCCACGGAGCAGTATGTAAAGGACATAAGGGTAAGGAAATTTGACAGTTATATATGCCAGTAGCCCCCGAGACTTAAAATAGTTAGAATAACTGATTTAAGGATCATTTGTTATGCAGGATCTTACATAAAAGAATACCCGACTGTCCCAGGAGCTTGAAGAGTGCAAGGCCCAACTTGAGGCCGCACTAGCCACTACAGGGGGAGCCGCAGAGACCCCCACTGGTAATATACGCTTTAAAATATAAATAGTTTATGAAGTGCGGCGGGTGTGTAAATCTGACAAAAATATTGCAGATGGCGCCGGACTAGATCCGGACAAGCAACAGCTCTTGCGCCAGCTAAAGGCCGGCGAGAGCGTGCGTACGAGGGTGTGGCAGGAGAAAAATAACCTCCAAGACGCCAACACCAAGCTGGGTGAGGAACTGAAGGATGTTCGTGCCCAGTTGTCTGACTCCGTAGAGGAGAATCGGCGGCTTCGTCGCGGCATTTTCAGTAAGTGCTTGAGCGAACTTTATAAGAGTTCGGCGAGGAAGGCGACTAACATAAACATGTATGTAGGTTTGCTCACAGGTCGTCCTGAGGAGGAGATGCCCAGTTCTTCGGGTGATCTTCTTCCCGAATTGCGTCAGCTGCACGAACGAGTCCGGCAGGTGATGAAAGGCATCGGCCAGGCCTTGTGGCCGTCTATCTCCCTCCCGAAGGCATTGGGGAGTTGGCGAAGCGGCTTCAAGGAGCACGGCGGCCCTTCCTACTATGGAAGATATCGGCCTGCCGTCAAGGCGCCAGGGAGGCCTGGGCCATGGTAAAGACGCGGTACACGAAGGCTGACCCAAACCACATGGCCGAGGTCGGACCTGTGGAGCTTGATGGGATGGAGATCCCTGTAAGCTTAGTGTACGGCCAAGTAGAATTGGCCGCCAAGTATTCCCAGCAAGATTGTAAATTAGATAGCCTATTAGATGGCATTGAGGAGGAATACAATGAGTCGAGTTGACTATGTAAAAAATATGACATGAAAAAATGTCTTCTAGCCGGATTGTAGATCGTTTCTCATAGCGGACCTTTTCGCTTCGACCTCAGGACCCAATTGTCCGGAGTGTGTCCGAATACCTTCGTGGTTATATAAGAACCGGGGTATGCATGGAGACAAGGCGTAGGGGTCATTGTTGCTGTATCATACAAGTGCCCAACTAGTTATGTTATATTACATGGGTAGTAAGAAACATCTTCCAGGGAGAATAGTTCCGTTAAGGGTTCCTTTCGCTGGGATGCATGCCCTAAAGTGCATGTCAAAGCTTCTATTAAAGCAGAAAATCATCTGGGGGCAGATGGGTAAATAGTTAAAAATCATCTTTCAGTTCACCGACTGAATATTCCCTTAAGAACGCTAGCTTTCGGCTTCACCCTGTCTGAGGTACACATCCGGCTGACCCGGCAGTAACAATCGCAGAGGTGCTCCCTTTACCACCTAGCCGAACAATTGGGAACGTAGGGGTAAGCACAGGAGCTAGGCAACCCAGCTTGGCCAAAACATAAGTCAGATCGATGCATATAATGGTGAATAAAAGGTACATGCGGAAGTTTAACGCATGTGTTGGGCATGAAGCCCGTATAAATAAGCTTCTCTTAAAGAAGCCCCCAGGTATAATGAGCGCGGACGGCGCGTCAAGTATGTGCTAAAAAAGCGCAAACGAGCCTCTAGAGGCTTCGAGAAGAAGGAGGAGGAAGGAGAGCAATAAAAGACAGCAAAAATAGAAAATGTGGACGGAGGAAGGAGACGAACTTGGAGTCCGGCGCTTAGGCATAGAATCTTCATAGACGGGCTGCGTTCCATGGGTTCGGCTCGAGTCGGTTATCCGATGCGTTTTGCAGACGGTATGCTCCGCAGGTCAGGACTTGGTCGATGATGAAGGGACCTTCCCATTTGGGCTTGAGTTTGTCCTTTTTCTTGTCCGGCAGGCGTAGAACTAGTTCGCCAACGTTATAAGCTTTGGCCCGTACTTCCCTGCTTTGATATCTTCGAGCCTGCTGTTGATAAAATGCGGAACGAGCTTTTGCCATGTCGCGCTCCCCCTCCAATGTGTCCAAGCTGTCCTGCCGATCGAGCTCGGCTTCTCTTTCTTCATACATGCGCACGCGAGGTGAGTCATGTATTATATCGCAGGGCAAGACTGCCTCTGCACCGTACACCATGACGAATGGTGTGAATCCGATAGTACGATTCGGCGTGGTCCGCAGCCCCCAGAGTACGGAGTCGAGCTCCTCAACCCAGTGCGTGTTAGATTCCTTGAGGGACCGCACTAGTCTGGGTTTAATGCCGCTCATGATTAGACCATTTGCTCATTCAACTTGGCCGATGGTTTGAGGGTGATAGACTGAGGCGTAATGCCCATGTTTTTGCACCATAATTTGACCTCATCGGCCGTAAAGTTGGTGCCGTTATCAGTGATGATACTGTGGGGGACACCGTAACGGTGCACTACCCCTGATATGAAGTCGATCACCGGTCCGGATTCGGCCGTTTTGACAGGTTTGGCCTCTATCCATTTGGTGAATTTATCCACCATGACCAATAGGTATTTTTGCTTGTGGGTTCCTCCCTTAAGGGGTCCAACCATGTCAAGCCCCCAGACCGCGAACGGCCAGGTGATGGGTATAGTTTTGAGGGCGGTGGGTGGCATGTGGCTTTGGTTAGCAAAAAGATGGCAACCGACGCATCGTTGGACTAGGTCCTGCGCGTCTGCCCGGGCCGTCGGCCAATAAAATCCTATACGGAAGGCCTTACCTACAAGGGCCCGGGCTGCGGCGTGGTGCCCACCCAGTCCGGCATGAATTTCAGCCAGGAGGTTTCGCCCTTCCTCTTCGGAGATACACCTTTGAAGGACTCCGGTAGTGCTTTTCTTATAAAGCTCTCCCTCATGGACTTTATAGGCTTTAGATCGTCGTACTATGCAGCGAGCCTCATTTTGGTCTTCGGGGAGTTCCTGCCTAGTTAGGTAGGCTAGGAATGGTTCCGTCCACGGGGCGATAACCGCCATTATTTCGTGGGCAGAGGGTGTTATCTCGGTGGCAGGGCCTCGGATTGTGTTAGAGTGTTCGGCGTCAGGCAGTGCGGTTGGGTCCGGATTGTTATTGTCGGACTCCCCTTCCCATAGTACGGATGGCTTGAACAGCCGTTCCAGAAAGATATTGTGTGGGACAGCATCGCGTTTTGCACCGATGCGTGCCAATATATCCGCTGCCTGGTTGTTATCCCGGGCTATATGATGAAATTCGAGCCCCTCGAACCGTGCTGACATTTTTAGGACCGCATTGTGGTATGCTGCCATTTTTGGATCTTTTGCATCAAAGTCTCCGTTTATTTGAGATATCGCGAGGTTCGAATCCCCGCGTACCTCTAGGCGTTTAATGCCCATGGAGACTGCCGTCCGGAGGCCATGCAGAAGGGCCTCGTATTCCGCTGCGTTGTTGGAGTCCGTATACATTATCTGAAGGACGTATTGGACTGTGTCCCCGGTTGGGGATGTCAGGACGACGCCAGCCCCCAGACCGGCCAACATTTTGGAGCCGTCAAAGTGCATGATCCAATTGGAGTATGCGCCGTACTCTTTAGGGAGTTCGGCTTCGGTCCATTCGGCCACGAAGTCGGCCAAAACCTGCGACTTGATAGCTCGTCGTGGCTTGTAGGTTATGTCGAATGGAAGGAGCTCTATGGCCCATTTAGCAATCTGGCCCGTCGCGTCGCGGTATTTAACCCAGGTGCTTGATAATGATACACCCTTTTATTTCGGACTAGGGATGAATTCGGGGCCGGATTATCCATAAATTTACTTTCGGTTTTCCAAGCGCTCTCCATCGCACAGTAATTTTGTACTATGGTTTCCAAGTCCACAAAGCGTGTAATTTCGCGACGACTTATGGCATTTAGGATTCCCTTGTCCGTGCAATTATTGCAGAAAATTGGGATTGCGTCTTCCTCTCGGCAGTCCTTTATCCTGTTCAAAACCAGGAGGAATCTGGCCCAGTAATGATGTACTGTCTCAGCGGGCTCTTGCCGGATTCGAGAGAGATCACTAATGTTTGGGTGGGCGGGTGGAACTAGATCTAGAACCCCGTCAATTTAGGACTCAGGGGCCGAGGAGTTTCCGAACTCGGAAGTTTGGATTTTTGAGTGTTATCCAATGAGTCCAACCCGCCGCCTGACTTTAACTTCAGGGCTTGGTCGACGTCCGTCCCTCTGCGGGAATCCGGCATGGAGGGATCGGGAATCCGGACGTAGCTAGTCCTTAAGATAGAAGAAGAATCGCCGTATTGCTCCTCTATCACAGAAACGTGATGAGTAGCCTGGGAGAGTTGATCTCTCTCAGATCGGTTTTAGGCCCGATCCGGTCGTAGTCTGTAGCGACTCCCAGGGCGGCGATGCGATCCAAGAGCTCGTTTATGGAGGAAAGCTCAATCGGATCTAGCTGTTCGGCAAGTTCCGAATTAACATGGAGACTGGTTTCGATGACTCGATAGGTCATCGTCGGCGCGGTGGCCGGACTGGCGGTCATAAGAAAACCACATAGCCGAAGAGTCTGGCCAGCGGCCAAGGCTCCTTTGGCGATAGTATCGTCTTTAAAGACGAGATGAGGCATCCTACCTGATGGCGACGGCACAGAGGAACTCTCAATGAAAGCACCAATGTCGGTGTCAAAACCGGCGGATCTCGGGTAGGGGGTCCCGAACTGTGCGTCTAGGCGGATGGTAACAGGAGACAAGGGACACGAGGTTTTTACCCAGGTTCGGGCCCTCTCGATGGAGGTAATACCCTACTCCTACTTGATTAATATTGATGATATGGGTAGTACAAGAGTAGATCTACCATGAGATCAAGGAGGCTAAACCCTAGAAGCTAGCCTATGGTATGATTGTTGTTCGTCCTACGGACTAAAACCCTCCGGTTTATATAGACACTGGATAGGTTAGGGTTACACAGAGTCGGTTTCAATGGTAGGAGATCTACATATCCGTATAGCCAAGCTTGCCTTCCACGCCAAGGAAAGTCCCATCCGGACACGGGACGAAGTCTTCAATCTTGTATCTTCATAGTCTTGGAGTCCGGCCGTGACGATAGTCCGGCTATCCGGACACCCCCTAATCCGGGACTCCCTCAAACACCACCCTCTCCTGGGGCTTCGGGGTGGGCACGATCTGCCCCTTGGTCGGAAGCCGGTGGGCGATTTCCTGGGCCAGGTACCCCGCCTCCCGGAGCTTCGTGATGTCCTTCTGCGTGACAGAGGAGGCCATCCACTTGCCCTGTGTACCAGATCCGAACATGGTCGGAGTGCTTTTTGGGGCGGAAAGGATGGAAGCTTGGGCGCTGGAGCTCGAGAATGGGTGGGCAGAGAGAAAGAGGGTGTGGGTGAAAGGGTGAATCCTTATCTCTTTATAAAGGCAGTGAATATCAAGCGCCTCCCAACTCACCTTAAAACTCGCCTATTCCCCAAGGGTCGGGAGGACGGCACAGTGGGGTTACCCACGCTCGTATTGATGAGAATCTCGTGATAAGGGGACACGATCTCTGCTTCAACAAGACGTACCCATGGAAACCACATCTCGAAACGTGGAGCAGGAGGCTAAAAACGGTTCGAAATAATGACCGTGCAGGGACGTGGCGTCTCACTACAAAAAATGTCAGTAGATGGGACTTGTTGATATTATACACTTTGCGGTTGTATGTGGAGCTTGTTTTGCAGAGCCGGACACATTTTCTGTGATCGAGGGCTACTTTGAAGTATTCGGAGGAGGAACCCGCCTTGCAATGTCGAAGACAATCTGCGCGCCGCACACATCATCATTGAAGCCTGGTTCAGGGGCTACTGAGGGAGTCCTGGTATAATTATGGGGTCCTCGGGCGTCCGGCCTATGAGACGTGGGCCGGATTGATGGGTCATGGAGATACAAGATAGAATACTTCCTCTCGTGTTCGGATGGGACTCTCCTTTGCGTGGATGGCAAGCTTGGCTTTCGGATATGAAGATTATTTCCTCTGTAAACCGACTCTGTACAACCCTAGGCCCCTCCAGTGTCTATATAAACCGGAGGGTTTAGTCCGTAGAGAAGATCATAATCATATAGGCTAGACTTCTAGGGTTTAGCCATTACGATCTCGTTGTAGATCAACTCTTGTAATCCTCATATTCATCAAGATCAGTCAAGCAGGAAGTACGGTATTACCTCCATCGAGAGGGCCCGAACCTGGGTAAACATCGTGTCCCCCGTCTCCTGTTACCATCGACTTTAGACGCACAGTTCGGGACCCCCTACCCGAGATCCGCTGGTTTTGACACCGAGAATCACCATAGTCGGCGACTACAAGAAGTTAGCCGCATGTGCTGCCGCCAGCAGTCGGCTGGCCGAGTCCCTCATGATTGCTGCAAAGAAGCGGCTCCTTGACCGGGTGGTGGCCATGGCTACCAAACAGCCGGACCTGTCGCCAGACCCCAAGGAGTTGGAAATCCATGGCTCCTTCCAGCCGGCCAAAGAAACCAAGAAGATACCCATGGACACGGAGCACCCGGAGAGGCACGCTGCCATGGGGACCAACCTCGATAGCAAATAGGAAAGTGAGCTTGTCGATTTCCTTCGTGAGAATCGGAACATCTTTGCATGGTCTCTCAAAGACATGCCGGGTGTTCTGACAGATTTCGTCGATCACAAGCTACATGTCAGATCTGACGCAAAACCAGTCAAGCAACCCCTCCACCACCAGTCAGAAGAGAAGAGAAGAATTTTTGGTGAAGAGGTTGCCTGGCTTCTGGCAGCCGGCTTCATCATGGAAGTGTTTTACCCAGAATGGCTTGCCAACCCAGTCCTTGTACTGAAGAAGAACAACAAGTGGCGCATGTGTATTGACTACACCTGCCTCAACAAAGCCTGTGGCAAAGATCCGTTTGCTCTGCCCCGGATAGATCAAGTGATTGAACCCATAGCTGGATGCGAGCTGCTCTCTTTCCTTGATGCCTACTCCGGTTACCACTAGATCAAGTTGAACCCGGCCGATCGGCGGAAGACCGCGTTGATCACACCATTCTGAGCCTTCTGCTACCTGACCATGACATTTGGCTTAATGAATGCCAGTGCCACGTTCCAGCGTTGCATGGAGAAGTGCCTCCTCAAGCAACTTGGCAGAAATGCCAACGTCTATGTAGACGACATTGTGGTGAAGACGGAGAAGTGAGGCACCCTCCTGGAGGATTTCAAGGAGACCTTTGACAATCTGCACCGTTTTCAAATCAAGCTTAACCCAGAGAAGTGTGTCTTTAGAGTCCCAGTCGGCCATCTCCTTGGTTTCCTTGTCTCTGAACGTGGCATCGAGTGCAACCCTGTGAAGATCAAGGCCATTGAGCGGATGGAGAGACCCACCCGGCTGCGAGACGTCCAGAAGTTCACCAGGTGCTTGGCATCCCTCAACTGTTTCATCAGTCGGCTGGGCGCGAAGGCTCTTCCCCTGTACCAGCTAATGAAGAAAACCTCTCACTTCGAGTGGAGTGAAAAGGCGGACGAGGCCTTCCTCCATCTCAACAAGATGCTGACCATGCTACCTGTCCTGGCGGCTCCGACTGCTAAGGAGCCCATGCTCCTCTACATCGCTTCCACCAGCCAGGTGGTCAGTACAGTGATCGTGGTCGAGCACCCAGAAGACGGCAAGGCACAGCCGGTCCAGAGGCCCGTCTACTACTTCAGTGAGGTGTTCTCGGCCTCCAAGTAGAACTACCCCCACTGCCAGAATATGTGCTACGGCGTATACTTTACCGCCAAGAAGCTCAAGAAGTACTTTCAAGAGCACTCCATCACGGTCGTCCGCACTGCCCCACTTGCCGAGATCATAGGCAACAGAGATGCATCAGGCCGGGTGGTGAAGTGGGCCATCGAGCTAGCTCCCCACACCATCATCTACCATCCATGCACCGCCATCAAGTCCCAAGCACTAGCCGACTTCCTCGTCGACTGGGCCGAGATCCAGTACCTGCCGCCAGCGCCGAATTCTACCCATTGGCAGATGCACTTTGATGGCTCGAAGATGCGAACCGGTTTGGGAGCCGGCATCGTCCTCACCACTCCCAAAGGCAACAAGCTCAGATACACAATGCATATTCACTTTGCCGCCTCCAACAACATAGCCGAGTACTAGGCAGTCATCCACGGGCTACGACTGGCCAGTGAAATTGGCATCCGCCGAGTGTTGTGCTACGGCGACTCGGACTTGGTGGTCCAGCAGTCGCCTGGCGACTGGTGTCGGTTCTATATCCGGCGTATCTCGTAGTAGGGGTCCTAAGCTAGGCGTCTTGGAGCGATGGTAACATGGACATGGGATTTTACCCAGCTTCGGGCTCTCTCAAAGAGATAATACCCTACATGCTGCTTTTGATTGTATTC
This sequence comes from Aegilops sharonensis, assembly GCA_904067115.1. Classification (NCBI taxonomy): domain Eukaryota; kingdom Viridiplantae; phylum Streptophyta; class Magnoliopsida; order Poales; family Poaceae; genus Aegilops; species Aegilops sharonensis. The sequence goes on along the minus strand of LR880968.1, from coordinate 107,791,955 downwards.
ATATGGGGTGTAGTACAGAATACCTATATCTACCACGAGATTGTAGTAATGAATATCAGATCCCCTATTGACTAGCCTGGTCTTGGTTTATATATGCGTCGTAGGCCTAGGGTTTAGAGGAGCCCTTGTCTTGGGCGCCAAGTCTTGTGGAATCCTCCTTGTATGCGGCATGGGTTGTCCGAACTGGCCCAATAGTGAACCGCCATGGGGGTCCTCGGCCCGATCCAGTTGGTCGGGAGACGACGTGGTGAGTACCCCCTAGTCTAGGACACCGTCAATAGCCCCCTGAACCGGTCTTCAAGTTGGGGACGCTCCTCGATTCTTCCGAACTGTTCTTCATCTTCGGCCATCGGTCTTGAAAACTGGTTCAACAAATCTTCCCATCTTCGATCTTGAGGATCGCCGAGCTAAATCCGAAGAGTTCACACGTCGGGCATCCGAGGATACCTTCAAGTTTTCGGCCTTTATCAATGCCTTGTAATTTTCTATGCCACACCTTGGGTTTGAAGTTGTTCCCGTGCGATGGGTTTGAAGTTGTTCCAACGCCGGACTGCATTCGAGGCATCTTTTGCAGCCGAGCACCAATGCCGGACCGCTTCCAAGCTCCAATGTCGGAATGTATCTGAGCTCCAACACCGGACTGTATCCGAAGAGTCTTTTTACAGCCGAGTTCCAACGCCGGACTATCTGAGGTGTCATAGATTACCTTGGTCTTAAGAAGTTAAAAGGGTTCAACCAAGCTTAATGCTGGACATGCCCTCTATCGATTTAATTCCGATTTGTGCAATGTATTCTCTGCCGAGATGTATAGACAATAGCCCTCAAGGTGCGTGTTGTACTATATCTGGGATGCACCTGAAGGATAAAATCAAATCGCTTTTCCCAGTAGCCCTTGAGACTCTGGTCGATTCATGAAATCGCCCTGAGGATCAATTCCCAGCTCGGCATCATACTTAGGAACAGAAACACGGTGTAATATATTAGAGGAAATAGTGATCGACGAACGGGCCCTTGAGAGAGGGTCTTGAGAAGTTGTCGTGATACATTAGCTTGATGCCGGATAGGTCCAAAGACGCGTTTGCCCGTAGTTCGGTCAAGCCGAACACTAAGCCCTTTGAATTTTCTGCATTGAATAGGCAATGCAGTGGCCCCCGAGACACTGGTTGGGTGGCAACACCAGATCAGAGGATCGATGTGCCCCTCTAATATTAGTAAATGATAAGCCCGAAGCTTAGTAACCCCCGAGCCTTAATGTGGGCACGAGTGGCCGAATTAAGGATCGATATCCGGAGTAAAATCACAAATTAGGTGTAATGATTCTGTGTATCCAAGTGCTTTACATCATTAATGCTCGGATCCGCATTGTACAAAACTTTGTTGACCTACCATCGGCTTCAAGCTCCTCGGCCAGTAGCTGGGGAGTGTTTGTCCTACTTTATAAAGCCTTTACAAGGGCAAACTTTTACGGAAAACAAGGCAATCCGTCCATACAGTTTTATAAACAAAGGTACACGGAGAGATATGTTATATTAAGTTTTAACGTAAGAAACATCTTCCAAAGAAAATAGCCCCGCTATCGGTTCCTTTCTTTGGGTCGTCATGCTTATCATGATGATGAAACCTCACCTCCGATCAATGTGGGAGGAAAATATTGAGGATTTAGTTCGGGGAAAGTTCTCGAACTCTATGGTATTAATGAACCAAAATTTTCACTTCCGTCATTGCTGACCAATGTGATCCATTAAGATTTCTAGCTTTCGGCTTCACCCAGTCTGAGGTACTAACTCGGATGACCCGGTAGTAACAATCACAGAGGTGCTCCCTTTACCGCTTAGCCGAACAATTGGGAACGTAGGGGTAAGCACAGGAGCCAGGCAACCCAGCTTGGCCAAAATCTTAAGTCAAATTGATGCATATTTATGGCTTTATAACGATGATTACGGAAGGCAGCCCTCGTATATTAAATACAAACGCTGATGATATGTTTATTTTGACTCCGTTGCGAACGTTTATCAGTTGAAAGTGGCCCATCGTCGGCTTCCACCCCCTTGTAGATGCTACGCAGGGTGTTTCTGTAATAACAAAACAACCCTTAGCCGATGTCTCGGTGGCCGAAGGCGGTTGTGTTAGCAGAAACGAGGCAATCAAATATGCGGGCTTTATAACTTTCACTAAGTCATAGGAGCTTAAAGTTGGGAGGCCAGCTACTAGCCCCCGGTTAGTGATTGGCGACAGCCAAGTTCAAGCCGTTAACACTTCGGCGAATGTTATGAACGGCCCGTCGCCTAACATGGGGTGACCTCCATTGATCTTATAATTTAACACGGTCATCGGATCGCTGACCAGTTTGCGCTTATTGTGACAGTCAGCTTTCTCCACTGAGGCGCTTAACCATGTGAGCTAGAAGCACAATCGCAGTGGTTCTCCCTTTGCACACCTAGCCGAACAAAGCGGAACTTAGGAGGCAAGCACAGGAGCCGGGCAACCCAACTATTGACCGAAGACACAATTCAAAACCGATGCATATATAGCAATATCCAAGAATGTTTTTGCCGAATCTCTAAAGGTGTCTGACGTTGCACTGCGACACTAATGCTGGAAACACACAAATAGTTTAAAAGTGTCATAGGCTCGAAAAGCCAAAAAACTTATTCAAAAGTTTAATGTCCGAACTAGATCAAGTGTTCAGTGCCAATCCAAAAATTGGTCTTAGAAAAAGAAAATTGTGCTTCTGTCGCGCTTTAACATGACACATCCTATCTCAAGACTTCGAGCGGGTCAACCTAAGGCTTCAACATCCTATCCTGAAGGTGGAGTACTTCTCGTTAGGCCAATTTAGCAAACTAAACTCTAGCGGCATTGAGAGAGAAATTAGGCTCCTTGTCTATTGACCACACACTCGCGTCGAAAAAAGGACTGATAGAAAAAGACTTTGCAACGACTAAGAAGAACACTTATTATAAAACAACTCACATAAGTTTAGGAGCCCCCAGTTGACTTGGGAAAAAGAAGCGTTTTGAACAAACAACAATTTTCACAAATAGATTTTAACATAAATATAATGCAAGGTCGAACCGAACAGAAATTAAAAAGCTTGAGCATGAAAGCGACTTAGCTGGATAATGTGTTCGGTGTAGATGATGTGGCCCGAGTTTACGGCGGGACGAAGTCCCAGCCCCCAAGACGATCCTGAGGTGTCCAAGTAGAGAGCTCAGCTTGATGAAGTGGTGACGGAGCATAGTCGATGGGCGAGGTGAAAACCCTAGTCCGACCGCGGCGACGGAGCAGGACGGCAGTGTGATGCCGAAGCCCCCAACTTGTGTTAATGAAGTGATGATGAAGCCCCCGGTCCAGCCGAGGTGATGCGGTAGGTCGGCAAGGTGACGACATAACCCCCACATCAGCACATTGGTGCGCCAGGGTAATAGCGCTGCTCGACCAAAATCATTTACCTGTGCACAAAAAATAGTGCAATCCAGAGATAATAATAATGATAATAATAAAAAAATCTCTGCATAATTAATAATTTATGCTAAGTGGGTAATAAAATAAATATGGCCCGTGTGTCGAACACTCGATGAGATAGAGCTCTCTCGGCGATGCTGAAGTCCCCGAGGCAAACAAACATGTCGGTATGGCAATTCGACCAACAAAGTGATCACACAAGCCGATTTATGCCGATTGGGACGATGATGTCGGCCTGCCGATCGAAGTGATCGCGTGATGCAGTTGAAGTTGATTACCTACACATGTAAAATAGTACAGGCCAAAAGTAATAATAATAATAATATTTAAAAGAAATCTTTGCATAACTATTCGTGCAAATATATTGCTTTAAAGAAATAATGGCCTGGGGCGGTGACACGGCGTGGTTGACATTGGCTCAGTGGAGTGACGCGGCTAAAACATCACGCTGGTCGAAAACCACGGGTCGTCCATGGAACGGCATCGTAGATGCAACATAGTGGTGAAACAAGAACTCGCAAAAGACATCATTGTTGCCACACATTACCTGCCTGTATACAGAAAATGATACTGGCCGAAGTAATAATTCCCATAAGAAAAGGTACTGCGCACGAAAAATAATTTGGAGAGGTAGCACCTGGCAGTAATATAGGTGGCTGGCCAAATTGAAGACTGACGAAGCAAAGTCTGATGAAAAGTTGTCCGGCTGAGCTAAATCACAAGACACTTACCGGGCGACAGATGTGATGTTTGTCTTTGAAATTTTTCGTGAGGTAAACCCAATTGAAGTAGTGCTACAACACTAGTGTTTGTCTTATGCATGCTCAATAAGAAGTACTAGCAGACCACGAGCGGCAGCGTAGATACTGGTAGATTAAAAAAATGAAAAAAAGGAAAAAGGAAGAGAGCCTCCCTGTTGCTACCGATCTAATGCTTCATTCAGCAGGCCCACCTGCGCTGCACTGCGTGGGTAGAACGGGCTGCCCGATCGCCTCGACTAGGTCACCGTCGCACTGTAGCGAGTCCGGTAACTATGCCACCGCTTACAAACGCGTTTCACTAGGGTCTTTACAGTATGCAAGGTAGTTCGGGTCCAACGTTCTGCCAGGCGACAGATATGGTCGCTGCCGCTATAAAATTTCTCGATCCAATCTGACTGCAAACAAATAGCACAGCACGGTAGCGACGATTTTGCAGGAGAGAAAATTTACATGGAAAAGATTCGACTAGAAAAATATCACCAGATTGTCCCACCGTTCGGCGGCGATGACCTAGCAAGCTTTCAATAAAATCCTAGGCGCCAAGGTCGAATTACCGAGCAGGTAGCATAGTGTGGACATTGCTAACTTTCGGTGTCGTGCACGAGGTGTCCATCAGTAGCGGTACAAGAAACTGGCTAACGAACAGTCAGTCGAGTCGGGGCAACGTGGAGCATCCTTAATGGTAAGTGGAGCTTCAAAGCAAATTTGCACCATGATCAATCCTCAAAAAGTGCAAAACAATGAGTACCATGCATGCTTTACGTACGTGTAGTAGAAAATAGGTATTAAAGTAGTCTATTTCCTCATGGCTTAATTAAATAAGGAAGAGAGAGAGAGAGAGGAATTGGATCTCCCTGATGATCCCCTAGCTAGTGCACACGACAATTTTGGGGGAGAAAGGACAACTTTGAATAATCTGTCCTCGTGAGGCTGCAGCCATGCACCAGATCAGATTTTCTTGTCGGTTGCCAAACAGAACCTGGCGTCTCCGAAAAAAGCCACATACACTACTGTTTATCTTGGTCTCCGCGTACGACACTTTCACTTGATACTAAGCGGACAAGCGGGTCGAAAAGACACGACGGGATAGCACGCCTCAGCTCGATGTGCATCGCACGGATTGTGCAGTAGAGATCGGGGTGTGCGGAGTTTGCGTGACTATCTTTCGATCCCGACTTCCAAGCGAGGGCAAAAACCGATCTGTAAAAGAATTTCCCACGAGGACGTAGATAATTTGCAAAGAAAATGATCTATGTCAAACTAAATAAACTGAAAGTATAACACCTGATTCGGCGTCGGTAGAAGACCCATCAAACCGCGATGATCGCCTAGCAGGCTCTCGATGAAAGCACCAATGTCGGTTCTATATCTGACGTATCTCGTAGTAGGGGTCCTAAGCTAGGCATCTTGGAGTGATGGTAACATGGACACAGGATTTTACCCACCTTCAGGCTCTCTCGAAGAGATAATACCTTACATGCAGCTTTTGATTGTATTCATATGGGGTGTAGTATAGAGTACCTATATCTACCACGAGATTGTAGTAATGAATATCACATCCCCTATTGACTAGCCTGGCTTCGGTTTATATATGCACCGTAGGCCTAGGGTTTAGAGGAGCCCTTGTCTTGGGCGCCAAGTCTTGTGGAATCCTCCTTTTATGTGGCATGGGCTGTCCGAACTAGCCCAATAGTGAACTGCCATGGGGGTCCTCGGCCCGATCCAGCTGGTCAGGAGACAACATGGTGAGTACTCGCTAGTCCAGGACACCGTCAACTGGGACACCAAGGATGCAAACATGGCAAGCTACCGTTTCCTCGACCAGCAGATCAACGGATACTTTGACGGGTGTGAGTTCCTCCACATACCATGGGTCGACAACGAGAAAGCTAATGCCCTGGCACGGATCGGCCCAACCTGGCAAGCGATACCAGCCGGCGTCTCCCTCCGGTGCCTCTGCAAGCCGTCTATCAAGCCCTCGCCGGATACAGAGTCCATCTTCATGCCGGCTGTCCCCGGAACAGTCGAATCCGGCTTGGGGACCGCAGCAGTCGCCACGGGGACTTCGGCAGCCGGCTCGGGGACTGCAGTAGTCGCACCCGGCCCGGGGACTTCAGAACCTGACCAGGGGACTTCGTCAGGCGGCTCGGGGACTGGAGCAGTCTCACTCGGCACGGGGACTTCAGAACCCGCCCCTGGGGCTTCAGAACCCAGCCCGGGGGCTGCAGCAGCTGGCCCGGGGACTTCAACAACGCAGCAAGCGGCGGCCAACTCAAACCCGCCGCCTCCAACCCAACCGCCCTAATACGAGTGGCCGTAATGACAGTGGTCGAAGCACCATCATGGGCGCAGCCCGTCCTCAACTTCCTGGTGAGTGGAGAGCTACCAGCCGACGAGATCTTGGCCCGGCAGGTGCAGCGCCGTGCAGCAGCATACACGATAGTGAATAGAGATCTTGTCAGGCGAGCGTGACCGGCGTCTTCCAGCACTGCGTTGAGCGAGAGAAAGGCAAGACAATCCTCAAATACATCCACCAAGTCGAGTGCGGCCACCATGCGGCCTCCAGATCCCTTGTCGACAAAGCTTTTCGCCATGGATTCTTTTGGCCAACTGCTTTGGATGATGCCAAGGACTTGGTCAAGAAGTGCAAAGGGTGCCAAAAATTCAGCTCCAAGCAACACCTGCCGGCTTTTGCACTCAAGACCATCCCCCTCACTTGGCCATTTGCCGTCTGGGGGCTGAACATCGTGGGCCCATTCAAGACAGCACACGATGGCATGACCCATCTGCTTATCACCATGGAAAAATTCACCAAGTGGATTGAAGCAAAGCCACTCAAGAAGTTGAATGGTTCGACTGCTGTGACCTTCATTGCAGATATGACCGTCTGGTACGGTGTACTGCACAACATCATCACCGACAATGGCACAAACCTTGCCAAAGGCGCCTTGGCACATTTCTGCCCGACACAGGGCATCCAACTGGACTTAGCGTCCATTGCCCATCCGCAGTTAAATGGCCAAGTCGAGCGAGAAAATAGCCTCATCTTGTCTGTCGGTGGAAAACGACACCTATGGGATCACAAGAATCCCTACTACGGTTGCCGGGGCGCGGGGTTGTGAGAAGAGCAGGATTAACAGTCAACAGAAGGATCGTTTACCCAGGTTCAGGCCGCGAGGATGCGTAATACCCTAGTCCTTCTTTGGTGTGTATTTGTGAGAATTCTTGAGCTCTCGAACTATCTACGGTGGCTGCGTAGTTCAAAAGAGCCGAATCCCCCTCCAGTACGCCATGGGCCTCCTTTTATAGTCAAAAGGGGCTGCCACAGTGGTACACAGGCGGTTGAAAGGTCTACAGTGATGCGAGCTTATCGCCCGTGTTACAGGACAAGATGCATTTAATGCATCGCTTAGGTGTCCCCTCGCTTTATCAGGGACGGGAACGAGGCCCGTCCTGTCCGCCGCCGCCTCGCCTTGCTTCGACACGCGCCCAGGCCAGCGGTGCGTGCGGTGCCATGTAGGCACGCAGGTAGCTGAGGTGGCGCGGTGGTGGAGCCTTCACGAAGATCTGCATGCCACCACATAGGAGCTTGCTGAGTTGGCGTAGACGCCGCCCGTCGCCACGCAGGTGTCTGCCCAGCTGGTTGAGCTAGCAGCTTCTTGGGGATGGCAGTGGAGTCTTGGTCGATGCGGGCATGGTTGTGGCCCCGCTAACGCCCTCGGCAACCCGGCAAGGGTCTTGCCGTGGCATTGCAGTTGTCCACGGTAAGGCGCTTGTCGGGGGTCTTGTGGATCTCCTCGGCAAGAATCCCGCCGAGGGTCGCCGTCTTCTGGTTCTCATCTGATCTCATATATCTAGGGTCTTGACAAAGATCTGCATGCCATCACGGAGGTGCCTCCCGAGCCCTAGTTCCAATGTAGTTGGTTGGGTTGGAACCCGTGGGCTCAAGGGTGGCTCACTCTGTAGGCGTCGGGCGTGCCGCACCGACAAGGCCCTTGCCGGGACTGCCGAGGCCCCCCCGGCAAGGGTCTTGCCGGGGCAGCCTGCTTCTCCCTTATGTCCATTGTGTTCTTGGTCTTGGCGTTGCCTTGGCCGTCTTGTGCTTTAGCTTCTCTCCGGCTCCCCTCCTCTGCCCTGCCTAGTGTGGTCGTGGAGCGCGGCTCTGACTGGCCGTGCACAAGTAAAGGGGTAAAAAGGAGTGCCCCTACTTTTGTACACTGATAGGAGCCCCCGGGCCTGGGCCACATATAAGCACGACACGTTGTTGGGCCAGGCCCTGAACAGTCCGCGGGCAGGTGGGGCGGATTTTTACCGCAGTAACTCTTCGTCTGCTGCGCTTCCCCATGATACGTCTCCAACATATCTATAATTTTTTATTGTTCCATGCTATATTGTTGTTTTGGATGTTTAATGGGCTTTATTATACACTTTTATATTATTTTTGGGACTAACCTATTAACCAGAGGCCCAGCCAAAATTGTTGCTTTTTGCCTATTTCAGTGTTTCGCAGAAAAAGAATATCAAACGGAGTCCAAAAGGAATGAAACTTTCAGGAACGTGATTTTCGGAACAAGCGTGATCCAGAGGACTTGGAGTCTATGTAAAGTAATCAACAAGGAAGGCACGAGGTAGGGGGCGCGCCCACTTCCCCTAGGCGCACCCTCCACCCTCGTGGGGCCCTCGTTGCTCCACCGACGTACTTCTTCCTCCTATATATACCCATATACCCTGGAAACATCATATACGGAGCCAAAAACCTTATTTCCACCGTCGCAACCGTCTTTACCCGTGAGATCCCATCTTGGGGCCTTTTCCGGCGCTCCGCCGGAGGGGGCATTGATCACGGAGGGCTTCTACATCATCACCATAGCGTCTCCAATGATGTGTGAGTAGTTTACCTCAGACCTTCGGGTCCATAGTTATTAGCTAGATGGCTTCTTCTCTCTCTTTGGATCTCAATACAAAGTTCTCCTCGATCTTCTTGGAGATCTATTCGATGTAATCTTCTTTTGCGGTGTGTTTGTTGAGATCCAATGAAATGTGGGTTTATGATCAAGTTTATCTATGAACAATATTTGAATCTGCTCTGAATTCTTTTACGTATGATTGGTTATCTTTGCAAGTCTCTTTGAATTATCAGTTTGTTTTGGTCTACTAGATTGATCTTTCTTGCAATGGGAGAAGAGCTTAGCTTTGGGCTCAATCTTGTCGTGTCCTTTCCCAGTGATAGCAGGGTAGCAAGGCATGTATTGTATTGTTGCCATCGAGGATAAAAAGATGGGGCTTATATCATATTGCATGATTTTATCCCTCTACATCATGTCATCTTTCTTAAAGCATTACTCGGTTCTTACGAACTTAATACTCCTGATGCATGCTGGATAGCAGTCGATGTGTGGAGTAATAGTAGTATATGCATAATCCTTCCGGTCTACTTGTCGTGGAGGTGATGCCTATATACATGATCATACCTAGATATTCTCATAACTATGATCAATTCTATCAATTGCTCGACAGTAATTCGTTTACCCACCGTAATACTTATGCTATCTTGAGAGAGAAGCCACTAGTGAAACCTATGGCCCCCGGGTCTATTTTCCACCATATTAATCTTCCAACACTTAGCTATTTCTATTGCCATTTATTTTACTTTGCATCTTTATTTACTCTTTATCATAAAAATACCAAAAGTATTATCTTATCATATCTATCAGATCTCACTCTCGTAAGTTACCGTGAAGGGATTGCAACCCCTTTATTGTTGGTTGCGAGGTTCTTATTTGTTTGTGTAGGTGCGTGGGACTCGAGTGTGGTCTCCTACTGGATTGATACCTTGGTTCTAAAAAACTGAGGGAAATACTTACGCTACTTTACTGCATCACCCTTTCCTCTTCAAGGGAAAACCAACGCAGTGCTCAAGAGGTAGCAAGAAGGATTTCTGGCGCCATTGCCGGGGAGATTTGCACCAAGTCAAGTCAAGATTTGACTCCCGGCAACGAGCCATTTCTGGTGGCGTTGCCGGGGAGTCTACGCACAAGTCAAGACATACCAAGTACCCATCAAAGACTCTTATCCCTCGCATTACATTATTTGCCATTTTCCTCTCGTTTTCCTCTCCCCCACTTCACCCTTGCCGTTTTCTTCGCCCCTATTCCGTTCGTCTTTTTCGTTTGCTTGTGTTGCCATGTACCTTCTGTGTGCTTGCATGTTCGCTTGCTAAAAATCTATATATATGGATCCTCATCTGCTTGCTAATCTTTTTAAGAGATCCAATTATTATGAACCAATTGCTAGTGAGTTTTGTGCACTAGATTATCTTTATGAAGTTTTGCTTGAAATGTGTGAATCTAAAAATGGTGATGAAGTACTTTATGAAGAGATTCACGATAGATCCTTCAATAAAAAGCATGATTGCAATGATTTTACTATAAATTCTCTTGATGTCAATTGTGTTAATGATATGCAAAATCCTAAGCTTGGGGATGCTAAGTTTGCTATGTCTACTACTTGTTGTAATGACCATGACTGGGGTGATTTTTCTTATGATCTTGAAAATTTATTTAAGCCCCATGATGAATATGAGATTGATAATAATGTTTGCAATAGTATTGAAAGTGGGTTCGGAAGAGTGTCAACTTTACACTACTAGGAAAAGGGCTATAGATAGGACTGATTCTAATGGCGCACCAGGTAAGTAGTGCGCCACTACTATATACTAATGGCGCACCGGTTGCTCGTGCGCCATTAGTGTGGAAGACACTAATGGCGCACCGTGCCCACGGTGAGCCACTACTATTGATTTTTTTCCCATTTTTCCATACAAACTAATGGCGCATGGATGGCAAAGTGCGCCATTACTAGTTAGAACTAGTAATGGCGCACGACCAAGACAGTGCGCCATTAGTATATATTTTTTTTTTCTTTTTTGCAAACCTACTAATGGCGCACTATGCCAAAGTGCGCCATTAGTAGTTTAAACTACTAATGGCGCACTGTGCCACGGTGCGCCATTATCATAAAAATTATTATTTTTTTTACTTTTTTACAAAACTACTAATGGCGCATGTCTCTGTGGTGCGCCATTAGTATGTTGGGTTACTAATGGCGCATGGCTTAGTGGTGCGCCATTAGTAACCTGGGACCAGCTAGATATTTTTGGACAGCCACACCTACACACTCACTTTCCCCACTTCATTCCCCCCACCTCCTTCTCTAAGCTTGTCGGCTGCCTCCTCCTCCTCACCTCATTTGCACCATAGATTCATCAAAATTAAGTGGTGAAATTACCTTTTTTTTGATAGGTAAGTAAGGGGAAAGCTATCTTCATGTTGTAGATCTACTTTTTTTCTCCCTAGCTCGCTCCAACAACGTGCACATGCACTTTTTGTGGCCTA
>LR880968.1:107751705-107765704 GCA_904067115.1 Aegilops sharonensis | reverse complement strand
CGAGATATATTGCCATGCAACTTACCACCGTTCCGTTTGCTATGACACGCTCCATCATTGTCATATTGCTTTGCATGATCATGTAGTTGACATCGTATTTGTGGCAAAGCCACCGTTCATAATTTTTATACATGTCACTCTTGATTCATTGCATATCCCGATACTCTGCCGGAGGCATTCACATACAGTCATATTTTTGTTCTAAGTATTGAGTTGTAATTCTTGAGTTGTAAGTAAATAAAAGTGTGATGATCATCATTATTAGAGCATTGCCCAAGTGAGGAAAGGATGATGGAGACTATGATTCCCCCACAAGTCGGGATGAGATTCCGGACGAAAAAAAAGAGGCCATAAAAAAAAGAAAAGGCCCAAACAAAAAAATTTAAAAAAATGAGAGAAAAACAGAGAACAGACAATGTTACTATCCTTTTACCACACTTGTGCTTCAAAAGTAGCACCATGATCTTCATGATAGAGAGTCTCCTATGTTATCTCTTTCATATACTAGTGGGAATTTTAGATTATAGAACTTGGCTTGTATATTCCAATGATGGGCTTCCTCAAAATGCCCTAGGTCTTTGTGAGCAAGCGAGTTGGATGCACACCCACTTAGTTTCTTTTGTTGAGCTTTCATACACTTATAAGCTCTAGTGCATCCGTTGCATGGCAATCCCTACTCACTCACATTGATATCTATTGATGCGCATCTCCATAGCCCGTTGATACGCCTAGTTGATGTGAGACTATCTTCTCCTTGTTTGCCTTCTCCACAACCACCATTCTATTCCACATATAGTGCTATGTCCATGGCTCACGCTCATGTATTGTGTGAAGATTGAAAAAGTTTGAGAACATCAAAAGTATGAAACAATTGCTTGGCTGGTCATCGGGATTGTGCATGATTAAATACTTTGTGTGATGAAGATAGAGCATAGCCAGACTATATGATTTTGTAGGGATAACTTTCTTTAGCCATGTTATTTTGAGAAGACATGATTGCTTAGTTAGTATGCTTGAAGAATTATTATTTTTATGTCAATATTAGACTTTTATCTTGAATCTTTCAGATCTAAATATTCATACCACAAATAAGAGAATTACATTGAAAATTATGCGAAGTAGCATTCCACATCAAAAATTCTGTTTTTATCATTTACCTACTTGAGGACGAGCAGGAATTAAGCTTGGAGATGCTTGATACGTCTCCAACGTATCTATAATTTTTGATTGTTCCATGCTATATTATAATCTGTTTTGGATGTTTAATGGGCTTTATTATACACTTTTATATTATTTTTGGGACTAACCTATTAACCGGAGGCCCAACCCAAATTGCTGTTTTTTTGCCTATTTCAGTGTTTCGCAGAAAAAAGAATATCAAACGGAGTCCAAACGGAATGAAACCTTCAGGAACGTGATTTTCAGAACAAACATGATCCAAAGGACTTGGAGTCTACGTAAAGTAATCAACGAGGAAGGCACGACGTAGGGGGCGCGCCCACCTCCCCAGGCGCGCCCTCCACCCTTGTGGGGCCCTCGTTGCGCCACCGACGTATTTCTTCCTCCTATATATACCCATATACCCTGGAAACATCATATACAGAGCCAAAAACCCTATTTCCACCGCCGCAACCTTTTGTACCCATGATATCCCATCTTGGGGCCTTTTCCGGCGCTCCGTCGGAGGGGGCATTGATCACGGAGTGCTTCTACATCAACACCATAGCCTCTCCGATGATGTGTGAGTAGTTTACGGTGTGTTTGTGGAGATCCGATGAATTGTGGGTTTATGATCAAGTTTATCTATGAACAATATTTGAATCTCCTCTGAATTCTTTTATGTATGATTGGTTATCTTTGCAAGTATCTTAGAATTATGAGTTTGGTTTGGCCTACTAGATTAATCTTTCTTGCAATGGAGAAGTGCTTAGCTTTGGGTTCAATCTTGCGGTGTCCTTTCCTAGTGACTGCAGGGGCAACAAGGCACGTATTGTATTGTTGCCATCGAGGATAAAAAGATGGATTTTATATCATATTGCATGAGTTTATCCCTCTACATCATGTCATCTTGCTTAAAGCATTACTCTGTTCTTATGAACTTAATACTCTAGATGCATGCTGGATAGCGTTTGATGTGTGGAGTAATAGTAGTAGATGCAGAATCGTTTCGGTCTACTTGTCGTGGACGTGATGCCTATATACATGATCATACCTAGATATTCTCATAACTATGCTCAATTCTATCAATTGCTCGATAGTAATTCGTTTACCCACTGTAATACTTATGCTATCTTGAGAGAAGCCACTAGTGAAACCTATGGCCCTCGGGTCTATTTTCCATCATATTAATCTTCCAACACTTAGCTATTTCTATTGCCGTTTATTTTAATTTTTATCTTTATTTACTATTTATCATAAAAATACCAAAAATATTATCTTATCATATCTATCAGATCTCACTCTCGTAAGTGACCGTGAAGGGATTGACAACCCCTTTATCGCGTTGGCTGCGAGGTTCTTTTTTGTCTGTGTAGGTGCGCGGTACTCGAGCGTGGTCTCCTACTAGATTGATACCTTGGTTCTCAAAACCGAGGGTAATACTTACGCTACTTTACTGCATCACCCTTTCCTCTTTATGGGAAAACCAACGCAGTGCTCAAGAGGTAGCAGCCCACGACCTGCGTTGAACGCACGACGTGGTGGGGCGTGCGTGACATGGGGGTGCTTGCCGCCGCCGGGATCGAGGTTGTTGACGAGCGGAGCACCAGTGGTGACGGTTCTCAGGAGGAGCGGCTTCTCCAGGCCATGGGCGCCAACTTTCGGAAGCTCCAAGCGCTCCATCGCGCCCGCCTGGACAAGGCCAAGTCTAGGATGGCAACGACGGACAAGGCGGAGGCGGACCTGCAGGTGCGCGTCGCCGAGACGCTGACTTGGTTCTGCCAGGCTTGTGAAGAGCTGAAGGCCGCCCAGGGCAAGCTGTCCAAGCGTGATGTAGAGCTCACCATGAAGCAGGCCGTCATCGAGAAGGCCCAGGAGACGGTGAAGAACTTGTCCGCCGCGGCCGAGGCCGCTCGAACCCAACACCAGGCCGCGCTGGACTCCTACGAGGAGGACCTTTCCGTGCGTGAGGAGAAGCTTGCCGCAACGCTCCGCGGAAAGGATGAGGAGGTGGAGAAACTCGTCGTGCAGCGGAGCCAAGAGCTGGAGCAGAGGCACAGGGAGGCGCTCGACGCCCAGTCTCTCATTCACGCTGGTAGGGCGAAGGAGCTGGAAGCGGAGCGGGACGAATTGAAGGAGCAGGTCCTGAAGCTGTCCCAGGAGAAGGACACGCTCAACGGTGCCCTGACGGAGGCGCATGGCACCGCCGTCAGCAGGGCCGGGGAGCTCTCCGAAGCCAACAACTCCATCAAAGACTTGAAGCTGAAGCTGGAGGGCCTCGAGGAGATGCTCTCAGAGGCCAAGGCTCGGGAGGAGACCCTGGCCAAGAATCTGGAGGCCGAGAAGCTGCAGCGGAGGAAGGAGGCCCCCAGCCACAAGGATTTTGTGGATGGCGAGAATCGTTGGATCAGTCGCCTCGAGAACATTGCCGGTAGGATCACCACACAGCTAGCTACCATTGGGATGCCAAATGTGAGGTATGCCCCAGAGCGCGGCGGGACTACCAACGCCAAGCTGACCCTGTTCTTCGAGGGCGTCCTCGGGGCCCTAGAGCAGCTTAACTCCAACCGGGCGGCCTCCCTGGCCGATGAGACCAACAGAATTTGCCGGGGTGGCATGACCAAGGTCCTCACCAAGGTGGCGTACTGGTATCCTGACCTCGACTTCGACGCCACGCTGGAGAGTTTGCCGGAGGATGCTGACCTCGCGCCGCTCAAGGAGCGTATCAAGCCCATCATCAGCGTTATCGACAGAATTCAGAGGGTGGAGGGCCAGCGCCGGGTTTAGGCACCCCGTTTCTTTTCGTGGCTGCAGGTTCACAACCAAGACGATTTTTATCTTTAGTTAGAACTGCGGCAACAAGTGATGTAATATAACTCTGAAGTACTTTTGATACGATGCACGTTATTTTCCTGTTCGATTTTCCTTTGTATGTCCACCCTACATTAACCGGGTGGGCTTGCCTGCGCGTAAACCCAGGGCGGCGTCTTAAGGACGGATCCCCATTGGCCTGCCGGGTGTGCTTGCTGCCGAACAAATCACCTTACCGCCCTTAATGCGGCCGCCCAAACTGTCGAGCTTGACTCGAGTCAGAATCGAGAGTGTTGACAATTGCGGAAGGCTACCCTGCCACTCTCGACGCGGCCGCTTGAGCTGTTGAGCGGACTCGAAACAGAACAAGGGCGTTGCCAATTGCGGGAGGGCCCCTTTGCATGCAGGTTTCCCATACAAAGAATGAGATCTCCGAGGGGAATAACATCATATATAAAAAGGAAATTTCTTAAAGTTTCGCATGACTTAGCTTTTCAGTCGTCGCACGGGCGTCCACCACATGCGCAGATGGTGCCGTCAAGCTCGATCGTCTTCTTCTTGGGAGCCATGGCGATGAAGAACCGCTAGGCTAACTGCTGGATCGGATTATCACGACTGCGCCCCCTACCTGGCGCGCCAAAGATGTCGGTGGAAAACAACACCTATGGGATCACAAGAATCCCTACTACGGTTGCCGGGGCGCGGGGTTCTGAGAAGAGCGGGATTAACAGTCAACACAAGGATCGTTTACCCAGGTTCGGGCCGCGAGGATGTGTAATACCCTAGTCTTGCTTTGGTGTGTATTTGAGAGAGTTCTTGAGCTCTCGAACTAGCTACGGTGGTTGCGTAGTTCAAAAGAGCCGAATCCCCCTCCAGTACGCCATGGGCCTCCTTTTATAGTCGAAAGGGGCTGCCACAGTGGCACACAGGAGGTGGAAAGGTCTACAGTGCTGCGAGCTTATCGCCCGTGTTACCGGAAAAGACGCATTTAATGCATCACTTAGGTGTCCCCTCGCTTTATCGGGGACGGGAACGAGGCCCGTCCCGTCCGTCGTCGCCTCGCCTTGCTTCGACACGCGCCC
The DNA here is from genome assembly GCA_904067115.1 of Aegilops sharonensis. Lineage (NCBI taxonomy): Eukaryota > Viridiplantae > Streptophyta > Magnoliopsida > Poales > Poaceae > Aegilops > Aegilops sharonensis. The sequence continues at coordinate 107,760,653 of LR880968.1, read as the reverse complement.
AGGCCAACAGTGCGTGCGGTACCATGTAGGTAGCCAGGCAGCTGAGGTGGCGCGGTGGTGGAGCCTTCACGAAGATCTGCATGCCACCATGTAGGAGCTTGTTGAGTTGGCGTAGAAGCCGCCCGTCGCCACGCAGGTGCCTGCCCAGCTGGTTGAGCTAGCAGCTTCTTGGGGACGGCGGTGGAGTCTTGGTCGATGCAGGCCTACTTGTGGCCCCGCTAACGCCCTCGGCAAGGGCCTTGCCGGGGGCCCGACAAGGGTCTTGCCATGGCGTTGCGGTCATCCCCGGCAAGGCGCTTGCCGGGGGTCTTGTGGATCTCCTCGGCAAGGATCCCGCCGAGGGTCACCGTCTTCTGGTTCTCATCTGATCTCATATATCTATGGTCTTTACAAAGATCTGCATGCCACCACGGAGGTGCCTCCCGAGCCCTAATTCTAATGTAGTTGGTTGGGTTGGAACCCGTGGGCTCAAGGGTGGCTCACTCTGTTGGCGTCGGGCGTGCCGCCCCGGCAAGGCCCTTGCAGGGGCTGCCGAGCCCCCCCCCCCCGGCAAGGGTCTTGCCAGGGATGTCGAGGCCCCCCTGGCAAGGGTCTTGCCGGGGGAGCCTACTTTGCCCTTCTGTCCTTTGTGTTCTTGGTCTTGGCGTTGCCTTGGCCGTGTTGTGCTTTGGATTCTCTCTGGCTCCCCTCCTCTGCCCTGCCTAGTGTGGCCGTGGCGCGCGGCTCTGACTGCCCGTGCACAAGTAAAGGGGTACAAAGGAGTGCCCCTACTTTTGTACACCGACATTGTCAGGCATCAAGCCCCGACTGGTTGAGCCGCCGGAGCCTTCGGTCGGCTGCTGGATCGAAGAGCTGCCGGCCGTCCTCTGGAGTCTCCGGACCATGCCGAACAAATCAACCGGCTTCACTCCCTTCTTCCTCGTGTATGGGGCCGAGGCCGTCATCCCAACAATCATCGAGTTTGACTCGCCTCGCGTCACCATGTACACGAAAGCGGAGGCGAAGGAGGCATGAGAAGACGGTGTTGATCTACTGGAAGAGGACCAGCAGTTGGCACTCAGTCGGTCCGCCATCTACCAGTAGAGCCTGCGTTGCTACCACAGCCGAAAGGTCAGGCCAAGATCATTCCGAGAGGGGGACCTTGTGCTCCGGCTGATCCAGCGAACACAAGCCCAGGGCACGCAAGAAGGACGATTCCGGCAAGGAAACAGAGCACCCGTGGAAAACGAATCTTCTCCAAAGATTTTACAGTTAATGCAGTATGTATCATGCTACCTTTTTTATTAAGAGCAAAGACATCGGGTCCCTCCAGGAGCACTCGGGGGCTACCCTTTTTATCTATATGATAAGATTATGCCTGTGAATGTATTATTTCATTCCTCCGCTTGGCACCGGGTCCGACCAGACGGCCCGGGGGCTCGCCGCCTTGTCCTATGTTGATGCCACCTGCAGTGGGACAAGTAGTATGCCAACATCTAAGCCCTCTCTTGCCTTAAGCCCCAGCTCGCAAGAGCTAAAGGCAGGAAACGATGTCCACACGAAAAACAACTAAGGAAAAAACATCAGCATAGGCCAAGCCGGCTCCTCGCCTCACCGTCCGGCTGCTGAGCAGCCGGCCAGCCGGCTTCTCACTAGACGGCCGAAGTACTTGTCTACCCTAAATGGCCAAGTCCTTGACCCAGCCACAGACCGCAGAGCGGCTGTAAGTGTCGGGGATATACCCCGTGGCGTAAACCGGCCGGAAGTATAACCCGGCCGGACTGGACGACTCACTGGTAACCCGCCCGGAGCTTGGCGGTTCACGGGCTACCCGCCCGGTCTTGGCGGTTCATTAGTAACCTGGCGGGCGGGTCAGAGGAGCGACAAGACCCGGTTTCCCAACTGGTGGTTCATGAAGGCCGGTTCATACTATGGTGGGCCGGTTTAAGAGGAAAGGCATGCCGGATATTTACCTTACAAGGAATTAAGACCAGGACTTGTATCCGTTTTGTATTAGAGATAGACTAGTCCTAATCCTAATAGGACTCCACATGTAAACCACCCCTTCAACATATATAAGGAGGGGTAGGGCTCCCCAAAGAGGGAGAAGCTACAAGCAAGAAGAAACAATCTTAGGGCTAGACATAAAGAGGAGAGCCGGTGTACGGCGACTCCCTCGTGATGATAATGAGACCTAGCCTCAAACAGCATGTAGGGTTTTTACCGGATGATGTTTCCCGGGGCCCGAAGCTGTCTAAATCTCTGTCTTGTGTTGCGTCTCTCGATTCTGCTCAACCCCTCTCAAGCTACCACATAGATGCGTCGGCCTCGCGACTAAGTCCTCGCACTAAGGACATCTGCCGTGACAAAACCACGACAGTTGGCGCCCACCGTGGGGCCTGCGCATGGTGGTGATGAGTTCTTGAAGGGATTTCATCCAGGGATCGAGAAGTTCGCATTGGTCTGATGGAAGAAGAGCCGGCATGGAACAATCGCGTTGGATAACCCGGCATGACAACCCTGGACATAGCGGACAAGTCAAAGGAAATTAGAGTCACGCTTATGTGTGCATCTGCTGCTCATATGATCCGTCCAAATTCAGAATCAGCCAAGTTTGACGGAAGGTTTTTCACTGAAATCATCACGGATATTTGCCGCGGATTCAGTGGCCGAGTCTGGCTGCTACTGATCTTGACTGTCTGACTCACGTATCCGTGTAGTTGCTGTCCATGTATGTTTCAATTTCCCGAGAAATTCCAAACCGGTGGTTGCAGGCGAACCAAAGGCGATCTGTGCTACTTGCATATACTTGAAAAAAAAGGGAGATCATTGTGGTGGAAAAACCAACTAGTATCGGTCTGCCACAACGGACAACCTCGAGTATTACTCCGCTGCTACTGTTCGCATAAAGGGCCCACCAAGTACTAGAGTATTGTCCACGTGAAGACTCAGATTTTGGAAAGGAATAATCTATACAGCAAGGTCCAAATTCGTTTTTTAATCGCTGCTTTTATCAAACCGGCAACTAGCACTACTCACGTGAAGCCCTTTGCATCAAGCGGGACCGGCTGCTATTTTATTCGACGACCGGCCGCGATACAGGCAAGAGCTCAGTACATCGGTCAAATCTACTGGAGATGGAAATATTATACAAGAAGCTTTTTCCGCCAGAGTCCACCACGGGTGGCGTTTGAGGGCCAGCTAGACCCGCCCGTCTCCGACATGGACAGAGCGATCCTCCTTACTAGTGGAGTTTCTACAAAGGCAGAGTGGGTCATGGGCCGCCCAAGTTTGAAAAAAAAAGGTTAAGAGAAGGCCGCGACCCGGAAACGGATAGACATGACCACGGAGTTGTTGTCATTGAAACCAAGTACTGTTACTCTCCGCCCATATGGAAATCAAAAGAAAGGAAAAGGAAAGTTAAGAGAAGGATACGTGAGGCAAAGGCCATATCAGATCATATAGAGGCTAATCAGTGTCCATGTACAGATCATTTGTCGTTCACAAACATCAGGTGATATTCATCCAAATTTATCTTATTAATGCTTATTATTTTTTGTCAAAGAACAATTACTTTGCCCCGTATTATTTTTATATAGACAAAAATTTTATGCCATTATACCACGGATATGAAGCGCGTGCCAGCATAATTTTGCACTGGTGTACCTACGGGCCATGCTGCTCGACGGATACACGTGCAAATCGCCGCCCCCGCTGTTCGGTTTACATCTGTCCACGTCTACGGCCGGGTCGCCCGTCCGCACCGGCTTACAATGCCACGGTCGACTCGTCTGTTGTCCGGTCGAATCAGGTGTTATCCCTTATATATTTTATCAGCACATACTTTGTTTGAGAACAATTACTCTGGTATGTGGTATTTTTTCGCAGGGCCATTATTCATTTCAAAGGTGTTGCAAAGGGGCATGCGCTGATATTTTTGTACTGTCGCGTTTGTGCCGTGCTGCTTGACGGATACATGCGCAAGTCGTTGCCCCTGCTACATCAACACACGCGAATAACTCCCGTCAGAGCCGGTTTATAATGCGGAGACAACTTACTCGTCCGCACCGGTTTACATTGCCGCGGCCGATTCATCTGCCTTGCTGCCACGGCTGACTCGGCCATGATCGATTTCAGCTTCACCATGGTGATCATCAACCCCGCAGTGGATATTAACTGGCCTAACATATCAGTTGAAATCCATCCAGTATATTTTTATATTAAATATTGCTTTCTTTAAAAGAGCAATTACTCTGGCTTGCGGTATTTTTTTTGGGGTGCAGGGAAAATGTGCATTGCAAGAGCGATGGTCATATAAAGGATATCATGCATCGGACGCGTCGTAATGATCTATGAATCCATGTGCAAGCCACGGCCTCGGCAGTCCGGTCTATGTCAACATACGGCCGATTCGCCTGTCCGCGCCGGCTTACAACGCCGTGGCCGGCTTTCTCGTCCGCACCGGTTTACAACACCGCGATTGACTCACCTGTCCGTACTGGCTTACAACACCGCGGCCGACTCATCTGTCGGTACAGCCTCTGATACTGCGGTCATCTTTGCTGTCCGTCTCTCACGGCCTGGTCTACATCAACATACCGGGCCGCACCGTCTGCATGAGCTGTTTATTGGATATGAGCAAGTCACAGCTTGGGTAGCCCGGTTTTCTTTCAAATTGGAGGCAAATTATCTTCAACCACCGTCTGCACTGGATGGCTCAATAAGCAGGCACAAGTCGCCGCCATTACAGTTCTGGTTAACTTCAAATCGCCAGTTGGAAGGAACCATTGGCCGAGTTGCTGACACGGCTCACACGGGACCATTTATAACCCGCCGCAGTCACCTCAACCTTCTGTGGATTCACATTGTGCTATCAACACCAATGATATGAAAGTTATACCGGTTTACATCACGGTCAAATATGGAGAGTTTCAAGCCAACTCCTCAAGTCACCTTGAGACTCGGGGGCTACGATGACATGACTCAGCAAATCTTGCCGGTTTTAGCAAATTTAAAGAACCCCAGAATGATGGAGGGAAAGATAACCCGGACCCGGAGGCTACTGTTATTTGAAGGCCGTCAGAAAATTTCCGGCTTAGAAAGTATATGATAGTTAGAAAATCCCGGCTCAATGAAGACGTTCCGGATCATCATAAAGGATTCCAGTTGAAAATCCGGCTCAAGGGAAGTCAGTCTCACTGAAGCTCTCAAATATCCGGTTTACAACACGGTTCAAGGGAAATCTTTCTCCCAAAAAGCTCTGAAGGCTCTCAATTCCGGTTTAAGAATTTCTGGTTCAAAAAGGAATTAACTTCTCGCAAGCTTGAGTGTAAAGGCCGTCAGAAAATTTCCGGCTGAAAATAAAGATTCCGGTTTAAAATCCGGTTCAAGGGAAAGATGTCTCCCACAAAGCTTTGAAGCTCTCAATATCCGGTTTAACATCCGGTTCAAGAAGGATTTATCTCTTGCAAAAAGTTAAAGGGTGCCAAAGAGGACCTGCTGCCATGATGCGCGGTTCAAACATGGGTATCATGCCTTATTGGATTATCATATTATTGATCACTTGGGGGCTTGGTCGTATCCGAACCATAGCTACACCTCTTGATCGGCTCAATGCCACAGCATCACTTGGGGGCTTTGGTCGTATCCGAACCATAGTCACACCTCTTGATCGGCTCAATGCCACAACATCACTTGGGGACTTGGTCAAGTCTGAACCATAGTCACGCCTCTTGATCGGCCTAGTGCCACAGCATCACTTGGGGGCTTTGGTCGAACCCGAACCATCGCTACACCTCTTGATCGACGTAATTCCAACGCATCATTTGGGGACCTGGCTAACTCGAACCATTTCTACGCCTGTTGGGGGCTTGGTCGTGTTTGACCATGGTAATGCCTCTTGATCGGCTTAAAGCCTCAGTTGCAAATGATTTTATCTTTGCCTTTGCTTGAATTCTGTTCTTTTTTGCTAAAGACCTTTTACTTCTGTTGCGTTTTTAAACCGACAATTGTTAATCCGGGTCGACTGTCAATTACAAATTGATGAAACACGGTCAAATCTTAATCCGGAGACTATCTGCCCGGTTTGATTTTCTGTTACCATCCTATTATGGAGTAAACATGCGTTCATTAAACCGACTTGACTTTCAATTACAAGTTGTCAGTACATGATCAAGTTATAATGTAGCGACCCGACCTCAGACGGTCAAGCCTCTGTGTTGCTGTGCCATCCCTGGATCAGTATGCTGGCACACACAGTACATCAATGTGTATATCAAAGTGCAATCACATGTATAATTAAACTAAAACTGATATATACCTCATAAGTCACAGCGGAAACAAATAGTCGGGTGTGGAGTCCCTTCAACGCCATCGGCAGGTTGAGTGTAGACCGTAACCCTGTATCGGAACTCTTACTCGTCGAGGAAAATATCTGCAACATGATACGTTGCAGCCGTGTAGGTCAGTACATTGAATGTACCGGGAAGATCACAACATGAGAAAACAGATGATAAAACTGTACTATATGCAATATGGCTTTGTGGCTCTGTATCTGAGGTTTGTTTGCGTAAAAGCTGATTTATTTTCCCTACATCAAAGGAATAAATGAAGTCTGTACTATAGAGTTTTCTATCATGACATGGTTCCGCCAACCGATGTCTCATAGCCCAAATTCATCATAAGTTGCCCACAATTAAGTTATCAGTCTGGTGTTGAGAGTTCCGAGATAGATACAAGTCCAGAGGCTCAAATTGTCCGTAACCGGGGACACGGCTAATCGATTAGGTTTAAAACCCTCTGCAGAGGTTTGTACACTTTACCCGCAAGATTCGATCCCTCTCTTTACGTTCTCGCACTTCAGGGTGTTTGAGAACAAGATGACCGAAACATGGTCTTCCGAAGAGTTCCTCTGACCATTGTCCGGTACTCATCCCATCCTACCGTAGTTCTACATCTGCTAGTACCGTCCCAGCTAGAGTCACAACTAAGGTCAACCAAGCCAGAGCCCATAATGACTTGCCGTTGCACAGGTAAGCTTCCGGGCGTGAAGTATTCTTCCGTCTCTTTGAGTCTGGGGGAAGCTTTCCGCAAGATGTCATGGCGCTTCTCCATGCATCCCGGCCAACCACTGGTTTCTCCAGGGTGCCCATCAACCATCCTTCACCCAGTAGTGTGTATTGAATTCCTGTCTCGAGTCTTGAAGTCTTGAGGCCTTGAAGATGCAGTCCTTGCAGATTCCATCATGGAGTTGTCGTCATTGACGTAGAATCCTCCAATCTCACACCACTCCCGAGTACTCATACCAACCCCGTCTACTATAGCGTAGCATTTAAATAAATAACGTCCCGGGCTTGGTAACAGGGTGATGGGTTCCTACCTCATGCATACTACTCAACTACAAGGATTCAATAACACTACTGAGGGGTGGTTGCAAAGATGTCACTAAATGCAATAAATCATAGGTATGAGAGCATGGTCAAAGTAAACTTGCCTTGTTGACGATCTTCGAAAACTAGGGATTCGTAGTAGCAAGCTTCGCACTCCGGAAAATTCTACCGAGGCAAACAATAACTATAACAAGCACATAGCATATGATCACATAAAACAATAACATAGTAGTATAACACACCAAAAACAAACGAATCAAAACCCAAAGGAAAAACTCGAAGAAATCCAACTCAAAGTTTTCCTACTTCAAACAACAACTAAAAGTAGTTTTATATAATAAAATTTTCTCAACATAACCTAATCCTGGTTTTATGATAACTTAACAGAAAAGATTTCATTAAGCAACTAGGAGCAAAAAGAATTAATTTAAAATCTATTATGAAACTCCTACTAGGCCTAATTCAATTCTTATTAAGAAAAAAATAAAATAAAACTTTTATTTGTTATAAATAAAAGTTCATCCTATAAAGTGACAGAAACTCTCCTAGAATAATCAATCACATGTTAAAGATAAATTTATTTACTAATTAAAATAATAGGAAAACAGTAGCTAGTTAATTAATTAGGATTAACAAGATTCTGCTTAAAACTATTTATTTATTAATCCTAAAATACCCAAATTAATTTCTATGGTTTGGCAATGTCAAAATAAAGTTGGGACAAAAAGAATCATCCAAAAATAATTTTTCTAACTCAAGTTATAGCAGATTTACTATTCTGACTAAAACTAAATTAAAGCAATTTTAATTAATTTTAACATAGATAAATATACTATCTACAGAAACTATAGAAAACTTGCAAACCAACAAAAAAAGAATCACCTAAAAATATTAAACAGAATAAAAGATATGAATTTCTCAAAACAGGAACTATTCTGTTAAAACAGAAAATGAAAATAAAAGAAAAAGGGCCTAATGGGCCTAAACTACGCCTTGTGCGTAATATAACTAAACGGGCCTAGGGTTTTAAACGAATCGGTCGATTTAAAAATAAAAAACCTAACTTAAAATAAACCGGACTAACTAAACCGGACCGAACCGGTTTTTATATAAAAACATACCCCTTCGGGGGGGATCTAATCTCGACCGTAGATGGGGGATCGGACGGACGAGGAGGGAGAGTGAGCTCACCGTGGGGAAGGTCGACGGCGAGCGGCTCGGACGTCGGCGGCGGCGGCGCTCTGATCGTCGGCGGGCTCCGGCGAGGGCACGGGCGGACGCGGCGTTCGACGGCGAGCCCAACGGTGGTTGAGGTGGCGTCCGAGGTGGAAGGAGACGGACGGCGGCGAGGTCGAGGCGGCGGTGGCGTTCGGGCGTCGACGGTGGTGGCGCTCCGGTGGGTTTTGGGGGTGAGCGAGGGCACGGGGAGGTGTGGTCGAGCGAGGGGAGTCCGGAGGTGGTCTCGGCCGAGCTCGGGGTGGTCGGGGGTGGCCGGAACGGGCTAATGGCGCGGCGGCGCCTCTCGGGCTCCGGCGAGTTCGAGAGGGAGGAGGAGGGGTTCCGGCGAGGGGCGAGGGGGGG
>LR880968.1:107728926-107739273 GCA_904067115.1 Aegilops sharonensis | reverse complement strand
ATTCAAATCTTTTCAAAACTCTTTTCATTCCAAATGGAAGAAGTCATGTCATCTTCACTCTAGGTTTTGGTGTTGGAATGAATTTGAATTCATTGAGATCCAAAAGGCAAAGGAGAAAGTTTTGGGAAAGTCATTTCATTCCCTCTCATTCAACTTTCAAAAGTTTCAAATTTCACTCAGTTTCACTCAATCAATCAAACCAACAATCAGACAACAAGCATAGTTATTTATTTAATATAACATTCCAAAATTTAGAATTTTGGGATGTTACATATAATCCGGAGACTATCAGCCCGGTCTGGTTTGACTACGAGTCGCCAGTATTATATATGGTTAAACCGGTGTTTATCACAACCCAGTACGGTTTTATCATAAGCCGGCATAGTATGAAAGGAGTTATCATTACTCAAGATTGGGGTTATCACCCATACTACAAAAAGTTGGTAAACCCATGATGTGATTCAATGTCACAGGTATGATATATTTCATATTTGATTATTCTTAAGTGCAGCCTTGGTTATAAACCTGGGTTATATGTTGGGCATTATGACCCGTCCGGCGGTAAACCGCCAGGACACTTTAAACTTGTTGTATGCAGAAACAGGTTGAATAAAGCATGATGATAAATTATCCGGTGTTTATTAAATCGGCCTGGCTTTAAGACGATAAGTCGCCAGTATATGATGAGAAATTATCCGGTGTTTGTTAACCCGGCCTGGCTTTGGACTATAAGTCGCCAGTACATATTTGGATTGCGCCATTGGAATCATGCGCTTATATATCATTGGGTTATATTATTCAAATAGCCAAACTTGGCTGAATTTTCATTATGATATTGAATGAATAAGGTTTTTCATACCGGATTATATTATCTTGAATAGCCAACATGGCTGGATTTTTTATGGTTATCAATAACCAGTATTATGATTAAGGTTTTCAAAGTTGCTTTAGCGCAATGGCTATCATATTATCAATGGATATGATTTATTCTACAATGAAAGGAATAGTCCCAAGTTGCTGCTGGCTTACGACCCGGCACTTGGGGGCTACATTATTTTAGTTGAAATTACATCAAATACACAAGTCTCATGTCGCTGCAAGCATGCACCATGACACTTGGGGGCTAATGCAAAGTCATTTTTTGCTCATCTTATTGAAGACCCGACTCATCATATCATAATGAGCCGGCCCTTGGGGGCTACCAATTGCTCCTGTCAAACATTCAAGGTATACAAGCCTTAATCCATTGTATTAAAGGGTTCATTGATCGGTTGGTAAAACACAAAGCTCTTAACCTTGTGGACGTGGGTTCAAGCCCTACGATGGAAGCTACATTACAAGCTAGCCCTTGGGGGCTACACATCACTGCTCAAATCTATATGATTATATTTACAAAGTCCATGCTCATTATTGCATAATGACCCGGCCCTTGGGGGCTACACTGGTTGAATTTTTTTGAGCATCAGGCAGTTACAAGTCCCAGGTTACTGCAAGCATGACAACCCGACACTTGGGGGCTACATAATATGGAGTGTTCAGTTTTTATTCATGTCTGGGATGAACAACATGGATTTCTTCAAAAGTGGCAGTATTCATATTGAAGCAAGTCTTAAACCATCACTTTGTTCTGCTCAAGACTTGGGGGCTACAGGTAATATGCATATAAGGAGAAATATTTTCAAATTCTCAGTTTTGAGCAAACCAGATTGACCCGGCGTCACCAATTAATCATTACTACCCTGTGGCTGCAACCCGGCATCATCAACAATCATGAACCAGCGTTGGCAACAGTCATGACCCGAAATTATCAGTTTTTATAACCCGACAATGGTGGTTATCATAAACCGACAAGTTCTACATCTTCAAACCGGCTGAATATCATATGAGTATTTCAAGACCAACATTTCTTAAGCCGGAGCTTTGGAAGCCGACTCAAGTGGATTATTCTTTACAATATTTTTCTATGAGAAACCAACGTCAACAATTTGAGTATGAAGCTAGTTATTGACCCGGATTTTCTAGAAGGAGGAAATGACAAAGACTTAAGGATGACCAGGAGCCGGTTTACAAGAATTCTTAACCCGGAGCACAACCTGTCAAATTTGTTCTTGGGTTTATTTTACAGGATTAGTTTAACATGGATAAATCCAAATTAAACTGGGGGCTAATGTCGGGGATATACCCCGTGGCGTAAACCGGCCGGAAGTATAACCCGGCCAGACTGGACGACTCACTGGTAACCCGCCCGGAGCTTGGCGGTTCACGGGCTACCCGCCCGGTCTTGGCGGTTCATTAGTAACCTGGCAGGCGGGTCAGAGGAGCGACAAGACCCGGTTGCCCAACTGGCGGTTCATGAAGGCCGGTTCATACTATGGTGGGCCGGTTTAAGAGGAAAGGCATGCCAGATATTTACCTTACAAGGAATTAAGACCAGGACTTGTATCCAGTTTGTATTAGAGATAGACTAGTCCTAATCCTAATAGGACTCCACATGTAAACCGCCCCTTCAACATATATAAGGAGGGGTAGGGCTCCCCAAAGAGGGACAAGCTACAAGCAAGAAGAAACAATCTTAGGGCTAGACACAAAGAGGAGAGCCGGTTTACGGCGACCCTCCCTCGTGATGATAATGAGACCTAGCCTCAAACAGCATGTAGGGTTTTTACCGGATGATGTTTCCCGGGGCCCGAAGCTGTCTAAATCCCTGTCTTGTGTTGCGTCTCTCGATTCCGCTCAACCCCTCTCAAGCTACCACATAGATGCGTTGGCCTCGCGACTAAGTCCTCGCACTAAGGACATCTGCCGTGACAAAACCACGACAGTAAGGCTAGTAAGGCGGCAGCCAAAGGAAGCCGGCAAAAGGAAAAAGCCAAGAAGGAACATAAAGCAAGACTAAGCTAGAACCCGACAGAGCACAACTTGTGCAAGAATAAATTAATTTACGTAGCAAAGGCTCTCAGCCAGTTTTCAACAGAGTTTGAAAATACACCCCCAGCGGGTGGAATTGTGTGAATTTAACTTGATCGATAGATTACAAGAAGAGCAAAGAAAGATAAAATGGCCGCCTAGGCCAGAGGAGCAGGAGGCGGATCCGACGTGTCGGCGGAGGAAGAGGCGCCGGGTGGTGGAGCGACTGACTGGTGGGCCTCAGCCTGGTCGCCGCCGGCAGCAGTCGACGCGCTAGCACGTGGCCCGCAGGTCGGGCTGAGACCGGTGCTCGAGTTTTCCCTTGAAGATGAAAGGGTGATGCAGTAAAGTAGCGTAAGTATTTCCCTCAGTTTTAAAGAACCAAGGTATCAATCCACTAGGAGACCATGCTCGAGTTCCACGCACCTACACAAACAAATAAGAACCTCGCAACCAACGTGATAAAGGGGTTGTCAATCCCTTCACGGTCACATATGAGAGTGAGATCTGATAGAGATGATAAGATAATATTTTTGGTATTTTTATGGTAAAGAGTAAAAGAAAAGAAAGCAAAATAAACGGCCAAAGAAATAGCTTGTTGACGGAAGATTAATATGATGGAAAATAGACCCGAGGGCCATAGGTTTCATTAGTGGCTTCTCTCAAGATAGCATAAGTATTACGGTGGGTAAACGAATTGCTGTCGAGCAATTGATAGAATTGAGCATAGTTATGAGAATATCTAGTTATGATCATGTATATAGGCATCACGTCCGTGACAAGTAGACCGACTCCTGCCTGCATCTACTACTATTACTCCACACATCGACCGCTATCCAGCATGCATCTAGAGTATTAAGTTCATAAGAACAGAGTAACGCTTTAAGCAAGATGACATGATGTGGAGGGATAAACTCATGCAATATGATATAAACCCCATCTTTTTATCCTCGATGGCAACAATACAATACATGTCGTTTCCCCTACTGTCACTGGAATCGAGCAAGCAAGATTGAACCCAAAGCTAAGCACTTGTCCCATTGCAAAAAAGATCAATCTAGTAGGCCAAACCAAACTGATAATTCGAAAAGACTTGCAAAGATAACCAATCATACATAAAAGAATTCAGAGGAGATTCAAATACTGTTCATAGATAATCTGGATCATAAACACACAATTCATCGGATCTCGGAAAAACACAACGCAAAAAGAAGAGTTACATCAAATAGATCTCCAAGAGAATGGAGGAGAACTTTGTATTGAGATCCAAAGAGAGAGAAGAATCCATCTAGCTAACAAACATGGACCCGAAGGTCTGAGGTAAACTACTCACACATCATAGGAGAGGCTATGGTGTTGATATAGAAGCCTTCCGTGATCAATGCCCCCTCCGGTGGAGCACCGGAAAAGGCCCCAAGATGGGATCTCACGGGTACAGAAGGTTGTGGCGGTGGAAATAGGGTTTTGGCTCCTCTGCTGATGGTTTGGGGGTACATAGGTATATATAGGAGGAAGAAGTAGGTCGGTGGAGCTACAAGGGGCCCACGAGGGTGGAGCGCGCACCCAGGAGGGGTAGGCGCCCCCCTGCCTCATGGCTTCCTCGTTGATTGCTTGACGTCCACTCCAAGTCCTTTGGATCACGTTTTTTTTTTCAAAAATCACGTTCCCGAACGTTTAATTCCGTTTTGACTCCGTTTGATATTCCTTTCCTTCGAAACACTGAAATAGGCAAAAACAGCAATTTGGGCTGGGCCTCCGGTTAATAGGTTAGTCCCAAAAATAATATAGAAGTGTATAATAAAGCCCATTAAACATCCAAAACAGAATATAATATAGCATGGAATAATAAAAAATTATAGATACGTTGGAGACGTATCAAGCATCCCAAGCTTAATTCCTGCTCGTCCTCAAGTAGGTAAATGATAAAAATAGAATTTTTGATGTGGAATGCTACTTAGCATAATTTTCAATGTAATTCTCTTATTTGTGGTATGAATTTTCAGATCCTAAAGATTCAAGATAAAAGTTTAATATTGACATAAAAGTAATAATACTTCAAGCATACTAACTAAGCAATTATGTCTTCTCAAAATAACATGGCCAAAGAAAGTTCATCCCTATAAAATCATATAGTTTGGTCATGCTCCATTTTCGACACACAAGAATGCTCTCATCATGCACAACCCCGATGACAAGCCAAGCAATTGTTTCATACTTTAGTAATCTCAAACTTTTTCAACTTTCACGCAATATATGAGCGTGAGCCATGGATATAGCACTATGGGTGGAATAGAATATGATGATGGGGGTTATGTGGAGAAGAGAAAAAAAGGAGAAAGTCTCACATTGACGCGGCTAATCAACGAGCTAGGGAGATGCCCATCGATTTATGTCAATGCAAGGAGTAGGGATTGCCATGCAACGGATGCACTAGAGCTATGAATGTATGAAAGCTCAACAAAAGAAACTAAGTGGGTGTGCATGCAAACTTGCTTGCTCACGAAGACCTAGGGCATTTTAGGAAGCCCATTGTTGGAATATAGAAGCCAAGTTCCATAATGAAAAATTCCCACTAGTATATGAAAGAGAAAAAACAAGAGACTCTCTATCATAAAAATCATGGTGCTACTTTGAAGCACAAGTATGGAAAAAAGGATAGTAGCATTGCCCCTTATTTATTTTCTTTTTTTTGGGCCTTTCCTTTTTTATTTGGCCTTTCTCCTTTTTTTGGGACAATGCTCTATGAATGATGATCATCACACTTCTATTTATTTACAACTCAATGATTACAACTCGATACTATAACAAAGTATGACTCTATATGAATGCCTCCGGCGGTGTACCGGGATGGGCAATGAATCAAGAGTGACATGTATGAATAATATGCATGGTGGCTTTGCCACAAATACAATGTCAACTACATGATCATGCAAGGCAATATGAGAATGATGAAATGTGTCATAATAAACGGAACGGTGGAAAGTTTCATGGCAATATATCTCGGAATGGCTATGGAAATGCCATAATAGGTAGGTATGGTGGCTGTTTTGAGGAAGATATAAGGAGGTTTATGTGTGATAGAGCTGCATCGTATCACGCGGTTTGGATGCATCGGCGAAGTTTGCACCAACTCTCAAGGTGATAAAGGGCAATGCACGGTACCGAAGAGGCTAGCAATGATGGAAGGGTGAGAGTGCGTATAATCCATGGACTCAACATTAGTCATAAAGAACTCACATAATTATTGCAAAAATCTACAAGTCATCAAAAACCAAGCACTACGCGCATGCTCCTAGGGGGATAGATTGGTAGGAAAAGACTATCGCTCGTCCCCGACCGCCACTCATAAGGAGGACAATCAAAGAACACCTCATGTTTCAAATTTGTTACACAACGTTTACCATACGTGCATGCTACGCGACTTGCAAACTTAAACACAAGTATTTCTCAAATTCACAATTACTCAACTAGCACAACTTTAATATTACTACCTCCATATCTCAAAACAATCATCAAGCATCAAACTTCTCTTAGTATTCAACGTACTTATAAGAAAGTTTTTACTAATCTTGGATTCCTATTATATTAGGACTAATTTCTCAATTTAAGCAAATTACCATGCTGTTTTGTAGGACTCTCAAAATGATATAAGTGAAGCATGAGAGAACAATAGTTTCTATAAAACAAAACCAACGCCGTGCTCTAAAAGATATAAGTGAAGCACTAGAGCAAAAACTATATAGCTCAAAAGATTTAAGTGAAGCACATAGAGTATTCTAATAAATTCCGAATCATGTGCGTCTCTCTCAAAAGGTGTGTACATCAAGGATGATTGTGGTGAACTAAAAATCAAAGACTCAAATCATATAAGACGCTCGAAGCAAAACACATATCATGTGGTGAATAAAAATATAGCTCCAAGTAAAGTTACCGATGGACGAAGACGAAAGAGGGGATGCCTTCCGGGGCATCCCCAAGCTTTGGCTTTTTGGTGTCCTTAGATTTACCTTGGGGTGCCTTGGGCATCCCAAGCTTAGGCTCGTGCCACTCCTTGTTCCATAATCCATCAAATCCTTACCCAAAACATGAAAACTTCACAACACAAAACTTAACAGAAAATCTCGTGAGCTCCGTTAGCAAAAGAAAACAAAACACGACTTCAAGGTACTGTATTTAACTCATTATTTATTTATATTGGTGTTAAACTTACTGTATTCCAACTTCTCTATGGTTTATAAACTATTTTACCAACCATAGGCTCATCAAAATAAGAAAACAACACACGAAAAACAGAATCTATCAAAAACAGAACAGTCTGTAGTAATCTGTAACTAATGCAAACTTCTGGAACTCAGAAAAATCTACCAAAATAGGATGACCTAAATAATTTGTTTATAGATCTGCTGCAATTGGAAACAGTATTTTATCACGTTCTGGTGATTTTTAACAATGGTTTTTGTGAACAGAAAGTTTCTGGAATTTTCATTAAGATCAAATAACTATCATCCAAGAAGATCCTATAGGTTTCACTTGGCACAAACACTAATTAAAACACAAAAACAAATCTAACGAGAGGCTAGATCGAAAATTTATTCCTAAACAGGAGAAAAAAATAAAAAACTAAAATAAAATTGGGTTGCCTCCCAACAAGCGCTATCGTTTAACGCCCCTAGCTAGGAATAAAAGCGAGGATAGATCTAGGTATTGCCATAATAATAGTAAGGTAAATCACGAAAACTCCTTTCGTATTCTCTACGTTCAACAGCAAGTTTCCTTTGTGGCAAGCAAAAGTAATCAAAGGGGTTAAATTTAATAGGACAAAAGTCCCCAAGATCATGCTCGGGAGGTATGGGTTCCTCCCTTGGCCACTTATATTGCACAACCAATTCATCATTACAAGCGTTCTTTTGACAAAACGTCATGAGTCTTTGCTCAAGAGAAAAACCTAACCCATTATTCTGAATAGCAAAGTCGTCATTAAGTTCATAAATTCTATCAACTAAAACATCGGTAGGAACCTTTTTCCTAAGATTTTCATTATAGGCAACATGATCCAAAGATTGTAAATGCATTATGTATTCTTGATTAAAAATGATAGCTTCTATTGGAGGATGACCAGCATCCACCCTATAATGTGCAAGAATTTCTTTAGCCTCTTTCATTATAAATCTGAACTCATGGGCCAAAAAGATAGTAGTGGCACGCTTAACAGAAGAGTACTCAATATTAGAAAATTCTAGGAAAATTCTTTGTATGCAAGGGTGCATATGAAGAAATTGCCTTTCAAGTTCAACTACGAGCAAAGATATCGCATCCGCAAGGCTACTAGTTCTATGAATAATAGAGCCACCCATGATGGGCAAAGCACCGCCACAAGTAAAGAAATCTTGAATAAATCCTTTCCCAACAATATTACCACTACCTACTCGAAACTTTTTAGTATGCAAGATAGTAGGTTCCTCAAGAGGATCATCGTAGGCATCAAAGTTTCCCATGTTATTATTATTGCCTTCATTAGCGATAACCTCCCTAGATTCAGACATGGTGAAAGAAAGGCGAGCAAAAAAAAGAGGGTTAATAAAATGGCAAGGGTGAAATGGGGGAGAGGAAAACGAGAGGCAAATGTCAAATAATGTAATGCGAGGGATAAGAGTTTGTGATGGGTACTTGGTATGTCTTGACTTGTGCGTAGACTCCCCGGCAACAGCGCGAGAAAGCCTTCTTGGTACCTCTTGAGCACTGCGTTGGTTTTCCCTTGAAGATGAAAGGGTGATGCAGTAAAGTAGCGTAAGTATTTCCCTCAGTTTTTGAGAACCAAGGTATCAATCCAGTAGGAGACCACGCTCGAGTACCACGCACCTACACAAACAAATAAGAACCTCGCAACCAATGCGATAAAGGGGTTGTCAATCCCTTCACGGTCACTTACGAGAGTGAGATCTGATAGAGATGATAAGATAATATTTTTGGTATTTTTATGGTAAAGAGTAAAAGTAAAGAAAGCAAAATAAACGGCAAAAGAAATAGCTTGTTGAAGGAAGATTAATATGATGGAAAATAGACCCGGGGGCCATAGT
This sequence comes from Aegilops sharonensis, assembly GCA_904067115.1. Taxonomy (NCBI): domain Eukaryota; kingdom Viridiplantae; phylum Streptophyta; class Magnoliopsida; order Poales; family Poaceae; genus Aegilops; species Aegilops sharonensis. The sequence continues at coordinate 107,730,289 of LR880968.1, read as the reverse complement.
TTCACTAGTGGTTTCTCTCAAGATAGCATAAGTATTACACTGGGTAAACGAATTATTGTCGAGCAATTGATAGAATTGAGCATAGTCATGAGAATATCTAGGTATGATCATGTATATAGGCATCACGTCTGTGACAACTAGACCGACTCCTGCCTGCATCTACTACTATTACTCCAAACATCGACCGCTATCCAGCATGCATCTAGAGTATTAAGTTCATAAGAACAGACTAATGCTTTAAGCAAGATGACATGATGTAGAGGGATAAACTCATGCAATATGATATAAACCCCATCTTTTGATCCTCGATGGCAACAATACAATACGTGTCATTTCCCCTACTGTCACTGGGATCGAGCATCGCAAGATTGAACCCAAAGCTAAGCACTTCTCCCATTGCAAGAAAGATCAATCTAGTAGGCCAAACCAAACTGATAATTCGAAGAGACTTGCAAAGATAACCTATCATACATAAAAGAATTCAGAGGAGATTCAAATATTGTTCATAGATAATCTGGATCATAAACCCACAATTCATCGGATCTCGACAAACACGCCGTAAAAAGAAGAGCTACATCAAATAGATCTCCAAGAGAATGGAGGAGAACTTTGTATTGAGATCCAAAGAGAGAGAAGAATCCATCTAGCTAATAAACATGGACCCGAAGTTTTGAGGTAAACTACTCAAACATCATAGGAGAGGCTATGGTGTTGATATAGAAGCCTTCCGTGACCAATGCCCCCTCCGGTGGAGCACCGGAAAAGGCCCCAAGATGGGATCTCACGGGTACAGAAGGTTGCGGCGGTGGAAATAGGGTTTTGGCTCCTCTGCTGATGGTTTGGGGGTACATAGGTATATATAGGAGGAAGAAGTAGGTCGGTGGAGCTATGAGGGGCCCACGAGGGTGTAACATCCCAAATTTTCAATTTGGAATGTTATACATTAGGTCATCATGCATATCATATTTTTCTCGCATTCTTCCGATCCTAGAAATTTCACGCAACTCAAGGACCCTCGGAGAGAGTTGGAAGTTTCATAATTTTCATATTTGGGATTTCTCAAATTTCGAATATAGGATCATTTGGATTTATTTAAATTATCTTCATAAAGTTTTTCCTATAAATTTTTTGGAGAGGGAATAATATGACTTTCCCAACATTTAGGAAAAATGAAGATTTTATAAATAAATCAAATTTGGCTTTTGAAAGATTTATTTTGCTTAGGCAAAAATGAGCATTTTTAAAAAAATATGCATGTTTGCCATTTTTAAAGTTCATTTTGTTCCACTCATTTTTAGGAGTCGCGGAAAATTTGTTTTATTAAAATCGGAGTTCGTTTGGTATTTTTTTAATTCGTTTTGTT
>LR880968.1:107698567-107712320 GCA_904067115.1 Aegilops sharonensis | reverse complement strand
GGCCGCCCCGCTTCCCGGTGCAGGCGATTGCTTCGCCTTCAAACGACACAAGTGCCGTCCGTCCGTCCATCTGCCGGACACATTAATGATACGCGGTTGCCGAGGCGGCTACTCCGGCGTCACACGTCCGTCCCTTCGCCTGCCCACTGTTGCTATATAAACTGCTGCACCGGCCATAGCCGCAGTCATCCGCATCTGTTGCCTTTCCACACCACTACTGCCCACCATGGCTTCCTCGCGCTCCAGCGCTCTTCGGGACGGGCGGACGACGGACCACAAGGAGATAGCACCATTGCTGCCGACCGGCTGGCCGGCAGGCAGCCGGAGGACGACGACGTCCCAATGGAGAACATGGTAGTCGACGATCCGGCGCCAACCCCCTCCTCCGCGGCATCCTCGCTGGTGCATTGAACCATGACCATCGGCGAGGCCCGTGCCCAATACATGGACAGGGTGAGGCAGATGCGTGAGGAGCAGTTTCGGGAGGCGCAGGCCGACGCCGCCTACAACCACGATCTCCTCCAGGAGCACCTTCAGGCGGAGGAGCAGATCGCCATGGAGCGGGCAGAGCAGGAGGCACTTCTCGACTCGTACAGCTCCGCCCGCAAGGGCCGCCTCGAGCGCTGGCGGTACCGCATACGGGCGGCGGAGGCTGCGGCCGCCTACAAAGAGTCTAGCAAAGAGGGCGATGAAGCGGGCGAGGCGCTGTTTGGCAAGACCGAGGACGAGGCAGAGGACAATGCCGGCTCCGACGAGTCCCCGCTCTGCCGGCGTTGATGACGTCCTGCTCCGCCGACGCCCCGCGGCGCCAACAATGAGGCAGAGGACACCGGCGGCTCCACCGAGGCCCCGCGGCGCCAACAATGAGGCAGAGGACACCGCCGGCTCCGCCCCGCCAACAACGAGGCAGAGGACATCACCGGCTCAGCCGAGGCCCCACCGTACCGGCAACGTGGGGGAGGATTTCCACCGCTCCGCTGAGGCGCCGCCCGCCGGCAACGAGACAAAGGCATCGCCGGCTCCGCTGAGGCCCCGCCCCGCTGCCAGCGAGGCTGCGCCACACAGAAAACAAGGAAGAGTAGAACACGGTAGGTCGCCGCCGCTCGGGTCCAAGTAAGGCCACCGCTGCTACCCTCCGGTTGAAGCCAATCTAGGCGGGTTGACCATTGACGGCCGGTTAGCTTCTTGGCGGCGACGTGGAGTCGGAGAGCTGCGCTGGAGAAGAACGCTGCTTCGACTTAACTGCTGGTGCAGTTGGCTGACTGACACGTGGGCCCAACTGGCCACATGTCAGTTACGCAACTGCACCTGCAGTTAAGTCACTGAAGCTTCTGTTCGGCTCAGCGGGACATAGGTGGGTAGCTTCGGTTAATTAATTATACCTCCAGCCCACCCCTTTTTAGTTTTTTTCAGAAAGGAGGATGACCCCCGGCCTCTGCATCTAGGAGATGCATGCGGCCACAAACACCCCTTTTTAGTTGAAGAATGTATGAAATGTAATGAAATCCGGCATGTTTATATGAAATCCGACCGTGTATGAATGCATTTATTTCGATTAGTTCGAATTCCTGTATCACTGGCATTGGATGAACATGCAAAACAATACGTACTACTACTTCCGTCTAGGTGAATAAGTCATTTGCGTAGTTCTATGTCATTGATTTGAGGAATTAAATATGTGTTATTTGTCATGAAAAGTATATCACTAGATTTCTACACGGATGCAGTTTCTAAATATATATTTTTTGTCACATATAATATATATTTAGATAATTAAATCGTCAACCAAGAACTACGCGAATGACTTATTCACCTAGACGGAGGTAGTAGCATTATTCCCAGGGTGATCACCACGTTTGCAGCAGTTTCACATGTACTCCCTCCGGTCATTTCTAGTCTGCATACAAGTTTTGTCTACAGTCAAAGTATCTCTACTTTGACCAATCTTATACAAAAAAGTATGCACTTTCACAATGTGCGAAGTAAAAAGGAACAGAAGGAGTACAAAGAGTTTGAGCAGCTTTTTAGCGTTTCTGTACATTGCAATCAAAAACAAAGGCCTGGCAATTCATAGAGAACATTGAAAACAATCTATGATTATGCATCTCAGCGACTCACATGTCAGAGGCAATATTTACTTCACAACTAAAGAATAAAGAAAAATTGATCGCCGCTGCTAACAGCAAAGGGCGTCCCATTCAAAAATATCAAACGCATATCTTGCTAAAATCAATGAGCAAAATTTGACAAGGTTGTCCCATTCCAAAATATCAAATGCCTACGATTGTGGAATGGGTAGGGTTTGCCATCAGTTCGGACATTGACATGGCAACTCATGCTAAATAAACCAGCTGTTCTTTTTGTGCAGTTCCACCAAAATCAACCAAATTCGCGCATAGCTTGTATGATTTCGCCCTTATATGTTGCAACGCCTTGAACTTATGGGCACCTTCTTTCTTGTGGTGGAAATGAATGATTCGATGTATTCATGAACATTTTGTGCAGTTCCCGTTGAAATCAAGCTGAGTACCCCTGTTTGCACAAATACAAAAAAGTGATTAGTATAAAGCAAACTGTACTATGAATTGGCAGTTTCAACAGGCACATACATGGTCCATGTAGAGCACACTTTTAGAAAAATGGAAATCACCAGAAAGAATCCTAGAACAACATTGTACTCATGCATCACAGCAAAAAAATGGAGATTTGTCAGTCCTTCTGAGCTGAAGTTAGTTTGGTCTTGTGGGGAGTAATGTAACCATCCTTCAACTTCTCCTTCTGATGAGAAGATAGACAATGCTTCTTCATCCTGGCATAATCGGAACTAGTCACTTCACGTACTCCATATTCTTCTTCAGAGGAAGATGATCCTGTTGTGCAAAGACAAGAGGACTACTAAATGCTAGCATCCATGTTTGCTCGAAAAAAAAGGAAAGGAAATATTTAAAACAACACATATGAAGCACTTCCCAAGGAAAATACCACTTTTTCATGACAGTATCTAAACAGTAGCACAACACCAATAGAGATGACAAAGCTCAATCAAATGGATGAAATCAGTGGACGAGTACCAACCTTTCTCAGGAGGCTGATTGTGTAGAGCATACAGATGAAGCACTTCTCGGGAACCATCTGTTGCTATCTACGGGGGTGGCCATGCTTACTATATACTCCTCGATTAGTTTAATGTTTCCAACATCTTCTTGTGCAGTTCCACTAAAATATATGGTATCTTCAAAGAAGATCCCTGTTTGCACAAGTAGAGATAATTACATATGGCATCAAATTAGTGGCAAAACAATTGCTCGTTCCAGCCATAGCAATAAATTAAGATGCAAAACTATATCATTACTTGTGTCATCACAGTTCCAGTACTTCATTACAGCACCGGGAGTTGATTTTTGTTTTTCTTCCGCTTGTTCTTCCCCGTCATCACTTTGTTCAATAACAAACAAGCTTCGCCTTCGATGTAAGATTTGGCATGTCAATTAGGGAGCACAAGTATAGTACTAAACTTAATTTTCTGATGAAAGTGGCAAAATACAGGCCATCAGTTGTGAAATATCCTTATCTTACCTCAATGGAATATTACGGTGCGCATACAGATTGGAAGTCTTGTCTCCATTTGTGCAGTTCACTACAATCAAGCAACATTATCGTACAAGTAGCACAACATATGAAAGCACACTGCAGAATCATGTGAAAGAAGGCTAGTACCGACCTCTCATGATGCGGAATTCAAACCACTCACAAGAAGAAGATCTGAACCAAATTTGCCTTACCGGATAGGAAGTAAGATCTCCTCTTGTGCAGTTCCACTAAGATCAAGCAATCAAGCAATATTGTCAGTGTGACATTTTGGTTGAACTGCACAAAACACTCTTAAAACAAAAGTGTTTTGTGAAGTGCAACAAAAGGTCACAATGGCAACGAGGTGAAGTAGATAACCCTGTTTACACAGAGGTGCAAAGGAAACAATTAGTGGTCAATAACGGTGGATGACACAGAAGCCAACAAAAAGAAGCATCTACCTTATCTAAATGGGAAAGAAAGCAAGACAGTAGCATTTCTCAAATGGTGGCATTGATTAATATTAACATAGAGATTATATTAACAATAAAATTCGTTAAACATGTACTTTCCTTTTTAACTGTGGCATTGCATCAATTTTCCAGCGGCATTATTAGAGGGTGTTTGTTTACAGGGACATTTTGGTGTAGGGACTAAAAACACTCCGTGTCAGTCACATCTAAACCAAACAGGAGGGACTTTTCGGGACTATGTCACAGCCCTAGAAATCTTCTTGTAATTAGTGGCATTGCATCCATGCATCATTTTCAATTTCTATTAATTTTGAAATGGGGATGCTTAAACCCTAGCACCAAATGGATTCAACTAGGGTCAAAATAAAATCTTTTTCATTGAACTCAAAATGCCTCTAAAAATGTTCAACATTTCTGGTTTGAGGTGGAAGCATCTACCAAAAATGGTATATATTTTTGCAGGACATATTTGGGTTTTGAATTAATTCAAACATATTTGAATTGGAGCTATTTAAATGCTATATATATTTTAGATGCTCCAAAAATGTTGGAAGTTGTTATGGGTCACTGGAATAATTCAGACAGCACCCCTAATTATTTCCAGGATTTTATAAAATGGTTTAGTATTTTACTAAATCAAAACAAAACAGAAGAAATAGAAAACGGAAACAAATAAGAGAGCGAGAGAGTTACCTGGACCTACCTGCTATGCAGCCCACCTGGCCGGCTCAGCCCACCACCGCCTCCTCACCTGTCGTGTTCCTCCTTTGCCAGGAGGACGGGCGCGTGCCCGACGCGCACGCACCGCCGTGCGCCACCTACTGCTTGCCGCCGAGGGCCTGGACGCCTCCACGACGCGAGGCAGCCTCCCTGGTCCCTCTCTCACTCTCCCCGTGCTCCTTCCCCTCCTCTGGCTCTCTTCCTCGCACCACCCGAATGCGCCCGCCGCCGCCGACGTGCACCACCGCAGCCACCGCCTGCCCCTCGCTTCCCTGACTGGCTCAAGAGCTCCGCCTCGTCCCCCTCTTCCTCCTCACCAAGATGTAAGGCGCCGGAAGCCCCTGGACGCTGCCAGCTCCGCCGTTCCCCTCCTCGGCCACCGGGGACTGCCGCCGTCGATTCGCCACCTCCCGAGCTTCCCCGAGCACACTGGCCATCCCTACAACACCGCTCTGAGCCCCCGAGCGTTTTCCCCCTCTCCCCGCACTCGTCCGCGTCCTCTAACCACCATGGCCATCGGAGCTGATAGCTCCTCGCCGCCGGCCTTGTCGCCACCGTGGCCACGGCCGTGCAAGCTTGCACCCGAGCTCACCACTGCACTCAGTACATCCCCACGAGTCGAACACGGCCACCCCCACGTCCTGTTGTGCAACCTAGCATTTTTTCCGCCGAGGCCCAAACTTCGGGCACCGCGGACGTGCTCGCCGCCATTGTTCCCGGCCACCCCAGCACCAAACACCGCCACCGTTGCATGCGCCACATCGCCAACTACTCGTAGCACCCACCCACGCATCAAACCGTTGCCGGAGTAGCGTTTCCGACGCTCTCCATCGTCTCGGCTTCGCCGACGACTCGACGCCGGCAGGTTTAACCCCGCCGACCAAGTTGACCCCGGGTGGGCCCAGTTTGACCCCCTGGGTCACTGACGTGTGGGCCCCAGGCCACTAACTAAACTAGGTTAGTGTTAGTTTAACACTAATTAAATTTAATTAGTTTAACTAACTACTGACAGACGGTACCCACTGGTCAGGTTTGACCTGGACCGGGTCAGTTGACCTGCTGAGGTCAGCATGGCGCAATGCTGGCGCAGAAAATCCAATCTACCCATCTATACCAGTTTCATGCATGTTAGATCAACTTATGGCAGCTGTTTAGGCCAAATCTTATAATGGCATTTAAACCTTCACATATGGAGTTTGAATTTGAACCTAGGTTTCAAACCAACTTCATTTAACCTGATGCTAGTTGCATTAGCTCAAATCACATCATATTGCGATGTCACATTCATGCATCATATTGTCGCACTGCATTGATTGTGTTCTTCCTTGTTTGCCAGTGTTTGTCCCCTCTCAGTAGACGACGTACCGACGATGAGTTCGATGACACCAATGAAGAACTATATTATCTTCAGAAGTGCCAGGCAAGCAAAACCTCCATGTTCATTCCGAAACAATCCCACTCTCTCACTCCTGCTCTCTTTTACTGCATTAGGACAACAACGATTCAACTGTTACTTGCTGCGGTAGCTGAGCCCCTTATCCTCTGCATGAGCTGTCATTGCCACAGTAAATAGATGAAACCCACTAGCATGAGTAGGAGTTGTATGAGCCCTGTTGTGCCTACTCATTCATGCTTGTTTGTCATGCCTGCTACTGCTTAGAGTTGAGTCAGGTCCGATTCATCGGGGATGAATCAGAGGTGTGTGAACATGTCCTACTGTGTGTGAGATAAGTGTGTGAACACGATTTGGTAAAGGTAGCGATGAGAGACCATGTAGGAGTACATGGTGGGTTGTCTCATTGAATCCGTCCTCAGGAACTGAGTTCTGTGTTTGTGATCAATGAAAAGTTACTACCACACATTGGGATCCTTAATTGACTCTCTCGGCTTCTTAACCACCCTTGTTCTCTGTCCAGGAGTTGCAACTAGTTTTTGGTCTTTGTAGGATATGTGTTGGAGGCCGTGCGTAGCGCTGACCCTAGGGGTGGGCTATGATGCGGTAGATAGACCGTGGCACAGTGTACCGGGCGCCCGTTTGGTGTCTCGGTAACCCTGCTCACATCGTTCGGGGCCGTATGTGGAAACCTCGGCCGGACTCCCTGCGGGTGGAACCTGAATAGGCGATAAACCTAGACTAGAGACTTGAGTGTTTAGGTAGGCCGTGGCCGACTCCCTCGCCAGGCTTCCGCTTGAAGGTTGCCGAGATACACGACGTATACATGGTGGTAAGTGGCGAGAGCGTGTGTGAAGAAGTACACCCCTGCAGGGTTATAAATGATCTATTAGAATAGCCGTGTCCGTGGTAAAGGACTTCTGGGTTGCCTACAACAGTTCATAGACAAGAGAAAGTGGAAACCCTAAAATGCGCAAGATAAGCGTGAGTGCTCTGGATGGCGTCCTCGTGGGGAGACGGGAACAGATACATAGTGGTGTATTGATATGGTGAATATGTGCACTCGTGTGCGCCATCTCAAAAGAGTTACTTGCAGTCGTAGTTTATGATAGACACCGAGTCAAAGCTGGCTTGCTGCAGTTAAACTCCACCACCCCCTTTGTTGATACCGATGCATATGTAGTTAGTTCTGATGTAAGTCTTGCTGGGTACATTTGTACTCACGTTTGCTTAATTTATGTTTTGCAGAGAGACTTCAGTCTCGCTAATAGTTCCGCGTGGACTTTGACGTATAGCTTGATACCTCAGCTACGATCTTGTGCCCTCGGCAGGATCTGGTAGATAGTTAGACTTCTAAGCCTTTTTCATTTGTAGATGTCTGTACTCAGACATGTTAAGCTTCCGCGTGTGCTTTGACTTGTATGCTCTGAATGTTGGGTCATGAGACCCATGTATGTAATATCTCGCTCCTCGGAGCCTAATGAATAAATACTTGAGTCGTAGATTTATGTTGTGATGCCATGTTGTATTTACACATATCGAGCATATTGTGTGTATGTTTGAAATGCTTCGTATGTGTGGGATCCGACAATCTAGTTGTTTATCCTTGGCAGCCTCTCTTATGGGGAAATGTAGTCTAGTGCTTCCTTGAGCCATAGTAGTCCGCTACAGCCCGGTTCATCGGAGTCCTGCTAGCCCAGCACTATTGCTCAGGACACTTGACTGGCCGGCATGTGTTTCACTTCATTCCTGTGTCTGTCCCTTCGGGGAAATGTCACGCGGTGACATCCAGAGTCCTGCCTAGCCTGCTACAACCCGGGTTCCCGGAGTCCTGTTAGCCCAGTGCTACAGCCCGGATTCACACGCTGCTGACCGACATGCTCGATGTGATTCATGTATGCAGGTCCGCATGGGTTAGTGCCGCTTTGGGTTCACGACTAGCCATGTCGGCTCGGCTTCTCTGTCATATGGATGCTAGCGACACTATCATATACGTGAGCCAAAAGGCGCAAACGGTCCCGGGCCATGGTAAGGCGACACCGTGGGAATACCGTGCGTGAGGCCGCAAAATTATATGAGGTGTTACCGGCTAGATCGATGTGACTTGGAATCGGGGTCCTGATAGCTTTGGTATCAGAGCCTGACTGCCTGTAGGATTACCAAGCCAAACTGGTCGAAGTTGTGTCTAGAAATGCTTTAGTTATGTAAGGGAAATGATTGTGGAAGGGAACGTAAGGCTCTTTTTACTCCTTATACCTCATGGCCTTTTGATCTGAGTCATCCTCTTCTCTTCTACGGGGACTAAGAACTAGGCCTTCTCATCTATCTATCAGGATCACGTGTTACTAATCCGTAGACTCGTAGGATTGTTGGATTTAAGCTTCATTTCAGTTCTTACTACTTCCATGTGTTGTTAGTTGATCTCAGAACCTTGTTATTGTGACATTGAGTGGTCATGGCACTATTTTGCAGGATGTCTCAAATCATTTTGAGCATTTACAGCCGTTGTGCTGTCCGAGTCATCCCAGGTCTCTAAATAGTCTGATGCATTTGCAAATCCTTTCTTTCCGTTCCCGATGTCCATTTTGGTCTGGATAAGTACACTAATCAGTGCGTTGAGGTAATTTATTGCCTCGGCATATATGTTGGAGCTATTACTACGATCCTAGGTGTCTTAGAAGATTACCTAGTAAACTTGCCATGTTTTGTGTTCCCCGTGTGATGATTCTGGCCATCATTCTCGAAAGCATCCCGTGATGTTATTAGTAAGTAGGTATTCTATTCCTGGGTTCTTGAACCCGAGATTCACCCTACTTACCCGAGATTCCCGTGATGTTATTAGTAAGTAGGTAGTTCCTTTAGGATATTAGTAACTTTGCGGTAGTCCTCGAGGTCCGTGGTATATCCTTCTTCCAAATACCATGAACTACTTAAGGCAGAAGTTCCTTGAACCAAAACACCACAATCAGAGTACTCTTGAGGAGTTCTCCATTCATAATTGTGATTCTACCAGTTCTACCTTTCTGCATGGGTTATCTGGAAGAAACCAGTTGAACTTGGTTTGACATATTAATCTATGCATCCACAACTCAAAAGGATATATGTTCCCTTGAGTTGTCCCTCTTCATTTGTATTCCGACCATCGTCTATCAATTGATAGTCAGGAGTAATTGTGCATCCGTGTTATCGATGCTTATTATTCTTGTGGTCCGTCAAGCCATTCTGTTCTGGAATGACTAGGAGAAACAAACTCCAGTACCTCATCCATATCCAGGATTGGGTCATAGCAGTTGTAATCCGCAAATCAAATGCCAATCCAGCTTTTGATTCTGTTCTACCTCGGAGTATTACCCCCTTTATGTCAGGATTGTCATGAGGATTACACCATTTCTCATGAATTCTCGACGCAGTGATACTTCTCGCTATCATTATTCATTCCTCGGTCCCGTGTTGTTGTAACTGGAATGCCGACAAGTGAACTGTGATGTGTGAAATCGATACTCCTAGCAACCTCGTTGCTTGGTAGTTAATGGACAATATTCTCATTCTTAGCGTGTTGGTTATTAAATCATCTTCCTAAGATTGATCGAGCTACCTAGTCCTTATTTCTGGTGCACTCTTCGATCAATCAGTTAGGATTATTCAATCCCTTGCTTATTTGATCATATCATCTTGTCCGGAAAAGCAAGGTTGTTCTCGAGCTTAGTAACATATCGGTGGTTCGTGATGTTCCGAATATCTTCTCGGAAGTATTACTAGGTTGTCACCTGACCGCTATGTTGAGTTTGCGATCATGTTGGTTTTCCTCCAAACCACCCATTCTCCAAGAATCTGTGTTGGATACCCCTGAGCTAGTTGGATAAGCCAAACAACAACTTGGAGAGTTGGAAGATAAAAGCTTGTCTGATTTAGTTCATGTTAAGGGATATCTTCTTGTGTGTGTATGTTGAAGAACGATGATATCTCCATCGATTGGTCCTCGTGATTAGTTGTTAGATCTATTGTCTTATCAAGCTTTGATTGGAGTATGGGCTATCGTCAAGTCAAATTAGAACCAACGATGTTCGTAATGTTGTCTTACTCGTGGTTGATCCCTCGAGCATACACCATTAAAACTTTCGGTCTGACCAATGCTATCACCGTGTTCACATGATGGTGGAAATCCAGTGATATGGAAATCCCGATGAATTACTATTGAGCCATCAGTAGCATTTTGCTCCCCCATGATTCATGCTGAACATCAACCTAGTGTTGAAAATTTTATAAGCAATGCCTTCGTGTTCCGTTCATGAAGCTTATGCTTGGATGGAAGGAGTGACTTCCTTGAATTCATGTGCATTTGGTGCAAGATGCCGCCATGAGTTCGAGAAAGATTGTTTTTGTTCCTCGGGAATCATCCCAAATCAGTCATGCATGTACGAAGTATGCTATGGTTTGACAGGCTCGCTACCTTCATTTCATATGTATCTCCTAGTATACCAAGCCACTGATTGACTTGTTCAAGAAACACGGAGTCTATTTTAAGGTTAATCCTTTGGACTTCCACGCGTGGAGACTTCAATATCCTTGATGCTGGTTCCCCACCTGAGCTCGATAGTGTTTTATTATAAGACTTCTACATGGTCATTCTTGTCTTGGACATTGTGTTCACATGTATGTAGCAGAACCAACTCATGTTTTGGAGCTTTCTATCGTAGCTCATTTCCCGAGAATCTCACAACATCATCTCGTTGGTTTGTGTTGCAAACTTTCTTTTCCAGACATGCTGTCTGAAATATCCTGTTTCCAACCAGATCTGAATCTCGGGCAGATATGATAGTTGGAACATTTCCATCATTTGCATGTTGTTCCCTGCTTGCACCCCATCGTGCCAATTTTCCATGTGCTATCCTTCTCAGCAGTTGCTATCCAGGATCATCTCCAAAAGTGGTCCTGTCATGGGTCCCATTCATTTTCGGTGATAAGCAGAAGTCATCCATTGCGTTGTCTTCAATAAGGTGGTCCACATCATCCATCCTAGTCTGAGTATGCCATTTCTTCGAGATCTTTCAAACGATCAATTATCAATTTCCTTAAGATTGTATGAAGAGTTTCAATGATCTATGGATCAAAAGTAATTCTTTTTTCCACTTAAGGGAACAATCCAATGAGTCACCTCTCCTAAGGTGCCCCGTTATGGAATCATCGCAATTATTCCTCGCCACCTTGACACCATCCACCATCTTTCTAAGCGTGGAATTGTTGCCCACCAAATCAAACCCCGTCGTTGTTCTTCTATCCCTCTCGATGTGTTCTGTGTCTCAACTCAAGATGTTTCAACATCTCATTCCGCGAGTTGATTTTGTATAGCTCGATCTTCGAGAAGATCAATCCTAGTATGCAACGAATCAACAACCTTATGAGGTGCAACCTGGATCATGAAGATTGTGTTGGTCTTGTGCCCCTCTGTCCTCTTACCTCACGTCTTGAATCTCGGGACGAGATTCTTGTTTAGTGGGGGTGAGTTGTCACAGCCAAAGAAATCTTCTTGTAATTAGTGGCATTGCATCCATGCATCATTTTTACTTTCTATTAATTTTGAAATGGGGATACTTAAACCCTAGCACCAAATGGATTCAACTAGGGTCAAAATAAAATATTTTTCATTGAACTCAAAATGCCTCTAAAAATGTTCAACATTTCTGGTTTGAGGTGGAAGCATCTACCAAAAATGGTTTATATTTTTGCAGGACATATTTGGGCTTTGAATTAATTCGAACATATTTGAATTGGAGCTATTTAAATGCTATATATATTTTAGATGCTCCAAAAATGTTGGAAGTTGTGATGGGTCACTGGAATAATTCAGACAACACCCCTAATTATTTCCAGGATTTTATAAAATGGTTTTGTATTTTACTAAATCAAAACAAAACAGAAGAAATAGAAAACAGAAACAAATAAGAGAGGGAGAGAGTTACCTGGACCTACCTACTATGCAGCCCACCTGGCCGGCCCAGCTGGTAGCCCAGCCAACTGGCCCAGCCCACCACCGCCTCCTCCCCTGTCGTGTTCCTCCTTTGCCAGGAGGACGGGCGCGTGCCCGACGTGCGCGCACCGCCGTGCGCCACCTCCTGCTTGCCGCCGAGGGCCTGGACGCCTCCACGACGCCACGCAGCCTCCCTGGTCCCTCTCTCACTCTCCCCGTGCTCCTTCCCCTCCTCTGGCTCTCTTCCTCGCACCACCCGAACGCGCTCGCCGCCGCCGACGTGCACCACCGCGGCCACCGCCTCCCCCTCGCTTCCCTGACTGGCTCAAGAGCTTCACCTCGTCCACCTCTTCCTCCTCACCAAGATGTAAGGCGCCGGAAGCCCCTGGACGCCGCCAGCTCCGCCGTTCCCCTCCTCGGCCACCGGGGATTGCCGCCGTCGATTCGCCGCCTCCCGAGCTTCCCCGAGCACACTGGCCATCCCTACAACACCGCTGTGAGCCCCCGAGCGTATTCCCCCTCTCCCCGCGCTCGTCCGCGTCCTCTAACCACCATGGCCATCGGAGCCGAGAGCTCCTCGCCGCCGGCCATGTCGCCACCATGGCCACGGCCGTGCAAGCTTACACCCGAGCTCACCACTGCACTCAGTACATCCCCACGCACTACTAGGGAAAAGCCTAGCAGTAGCGCCTTATTAGTAGCGCCGGCCCCCGCGCTACTACTACGTCCTTTAGGAGTAGCGTGGGTAAAAACCCGCACTACTACTGCCAGCGCGGTTTTTTTTTTGAATTTTTTCGAAAAAATATTTTAATTTTTTCCCTAATTTTCAAATTTCTGAATTATTTTAACCTCAAATCTCTAATCACCCCTCATCGCTGCTCAATTTAATCTCTAATCACCCCTCATCATTCCAAATCATCTAACTTCCCGGACGGTCACCCATCCTCTCACTACTCCAGCCTGAGCACGCTTAACTTCCGGGTTCTATTCTCCCTCGTTTCCAAGTATGCACTTGTTGTTTTCCTGACAATAGTAAGATGTCAATCCTATTAACCTCAGGAATTTAGCTTGAGCATGAAGTCACACATTTCACTATTTGAGTTTGAAACTATTGTTCTAAAAAATTAGTAACACTAATATTTCTTGAATAATTAGTTTGACCACAGTTTGACCATAGTTTGACCAGATTTGACCAAAATTCAAAAAAACTAAAATAATTATTTAGTAAAACTAATATTCTAGAATAATTAGTTTGACCATTGTTTGACCACAGTTTGACCACACAGTTTGAAATTTGTTCGATTTTTTCCACTCTAGATCTTAAAAGCCCCGTAACTTTTATTCTGTTAGGTTTTTGAGGATTTTGAAAATGTTTAACGGGGTTCCCCCCGTTAAATTTGGATGTAACTTTTCGAGTAGATGATTTTTCATGTAAAAAACTTTTTCATCCGAGTTAGTATGCAAAAGTTATGCCCATTTTTTCAAATTCTCGAGAGATTTTGCAAATAAAGTCGAAATTCATATTTGCAAATTTTCCCAACAACTAGACCACATATCACATGGTAAACTTATTTTCTTTTATTTTTTTGACATTTTATTTTATTTTTTAAAAAAATGAAAAGGCGATCC
>LR880968.1:107646524-107675558 GCA_904067115.1 Aegilops sharonensis | reverse complement strand
CCGCCCCGCTTCCTGGTGCAGGCGATTGCTTCGCCTTCAAATGACACAAGTGCCGTCCGTCCGTCCATCTGCCGCACACATTAATGATACGCGGTTGCCGAGGCGGCTACTCCGGCGTCACACGTCCGTCCCTCCGCCTGGCCACAATTGCTATATAAACTGCTGCACCGGCCATAGCCGCAGTCATCTGCATTCGTTGCCTTTCTCCTGTCCACACCACTACTGCCCACCATGGCTTCCTCGCGCTCCAGCGCTCTTCGGGACGGGCGGACGACGGGCCACAAGGAGATAGCAGCCATTGCTGCCGACCGGCTGGCCGGCAGGCAGCCGGAGGACGATGGCGTCCCAATGGAGAACATGGTAGTCAATGATCCGGCGCCAACCTCCTCCTCTGCGCCATCCTTGCCGGTGCATTGCACCATGACCATCGGCAAGGCCCGTGCCCAATATAGGGACAGGGTGAGGCAGATGCATGAGGAGCAGTTCCGGGAGGCGCAGGCCAATGCCGCCTACAACCACCATCTCCTCCAGGAGCACCTGCAGGCGGAGGAGCAGATCGCCATGGAGCTGGCGGAGTAGGAGGCGCTGCTCGACTCGTACCGCTCGGCCCGCAAGGGCCGCCTCGAGCGCTGGCGGTACCGCATGCGCGTGGCGGAGGCTGTGGCCGCCTACAAAGAGGCTAGCAAAGAGGGTGATGAAGCGGGCGAGGTGCTGTTTGGCGAGACCAAGGATGAGGCACAGGACAATGCCGGCTCCGACGAGTCCTCGCTCCGCCGACGCCCCGCGGCGCCAACAACGAGGCAGAGGACACCGCCGGCTCCGGCGAGGCCCCGTGGCGCCAACAACGAGGCAGAGGACACCGCCGGCTCCGCCCCGCCAACAACGAGGCAGAGGACATCGCCGGCTCAGCCGAGGCCCCACCATGCTGGCAACGTGGGGGAGGATTTCCACCGCTCCGCTGAGGCGCCGCCCGCGGGCAATGAGACAAAGGCATCCACTACAAGAAATATGTCAACTTGTGACCTTGACTATTAGTCACTGAAAGGTCATTGTTTTTCATTTGCGACCTTTTTGTGACCAAAAACTGAAGGTCAAAAGCTGGCGGTCATAAACTGAAATTAACGACCTTCTCTATGAGAAGGTCGTAGACGTTTATGACCAAAACATGCCTACTGTGGCGTTTTGGTCACTAGCAGCCTCCCCAGGCCACGTAGGCATCCAGCGTGGCAAGCTGATGTGGCACAAGATTCAGCCCGGTCCAATTCGATTTTCTACATGGGTCGAGCCGATTAATTCAACCCATTTGGTATATTTATTTCTGTTAATTTTTATCTGCTACATGGGCCAAGCCCAACTGGTCAGCCCATCAATTTTTATGCACGTTTGGCCTTTCAAGAATATATGTACAATTTTGTTCAGCCCATTTCTGGTTTACTTTCGGCCTTTTTATACATTCAAATATTAATTCAATCCTGGAGTTGGTCCAGTACTCTTTTCAGCCCATTCACATATTCATACATATGATCCACCTTTTTGACAAATTTTGCAAATAATTTCATATTTCAGCACTAAATATGTTTACATCACAGGCCATAAAGCCCTACAAAATAGTATCACTTGTTCCTATACAAAACTATCAAATGATACGTACAACAAAACAGAATACAGAAAATTTAGTTCAACAATTTCTTCCTCTTCCATCTTCCAGAACACACAACACCTGTGAAAATAAAGATGCCACAACAAAAATGGAAGGATCAGCCATTAGAAGCATATTGAATACAAGGGAAACAATCAAATTAAAGAAATGAAAGACACGCACTGTGAAAATTTTGACAGCATGAATATTTTTTATATTACCATAACAAACAGAAATGTAATCTGATTGCACAAGACAAATGGCATTATCACACACCCGGACGAGCGAAGCATTAACTTGTGAGGAAGCTATAGAAGCTACTCCATGCTTTAACGAAAATACAGAAATATAGAAACTACAGAAGCTACTCCATGCTTTAGCAAAAATACAGAAACTATAGAAGCTACTCCATGCTTTAACAAAAATACAGAAACTACATAAGCTGCACATTCAGGTTGTGATACTCCCATCTTCAATATATGCATGTTGTGATCCTCCCATCTTATGCAATTTGACTCACAGAACAAGAAACCACAACAAAACTGATTTTTAACATTCCATGCAAAATACGGTAAATACAGCTTGTATCTAATCCTTGGCTACTATTATTTCAACTGTAAATTTAGCCAGCAATCATCAAAAGCAAGTACAGAGTAAACTAGGACTTTGTTGTAGCTACAGAAACTGAAACAACACACACATCATGGAATTTCATATCATAGCAAACAAATATTTTACCAGAACACAGGGTGTTCTTCTCTGTATTTTAGAAACATGCAAACAAAGGTTTCAGTACAATCAAACAAGTGGAGTAGACAAATTTCAGAACCGAATGTGTTCGCACCATTTGGTTTATTAGCTCGGTTTATTTAAACAAAATTTTATGTACAAATAGACAAGTGGAGTAGCATGTGTTTACTTTGCATGCTCAAGGTACACTGGTCTGATGAAAACACCATGATGTGTTTACATTTCAGTACCAGCTAGTGGCGTCAAAAACCAAGCAGTAGCAAGAAGAAGAGAAACTATAGTAAATGATGATTATATGAAGAAACATGAACTACATTCAGTAGTGATGCTTCCATAATCCTACTATCACGGGTAGAGCAAACTACGGGTTACCATAGTTCCGGAACCATGTACTTCACGACAGATGTCCGTAGTAACACAAGACGCATGACACATAAAGAAAAATTATTCATTCAAGAGACTAGAAATTATACATACAAGTACTGGTGGCCTAAAAATCAATCTACAAATGATAGATAATAATAAACAAGCGACAACAACATATTTTTTCATTATATAAAGAGAAACTAACAAACTGAGAAACTAACAGACTGTTATGTGCATGCAGATGCACCAAAAGAAACTAAAGACCGTTTATCTTAAGAATTCCACATAGCTGCGGAACATGCTTATCATCCAAGGAAAGAAGCATAGCTTTTTCAGGGGGAATCAATCTACAACCCTACGGATATTAGGTCTATCACGGTACAGAATGAGCATGAGCAATACATCAGGCAGTATATGCTTCTGGAGAGAATGAATTATGACCCACAAGGCTAACAAAGAGTTAACCGAGTCTATCACGAAGGAGCGGCCAGAACCAGTACATCAATCATGAAGGAGCGGACGAACCAGTAAAGCGAGAGGAACCGCCCTAAAAAATACGGAACAAGAGCGATTTTAGTTGTTCATAATTTTAATTTTAAGTCTGAAATAGAAATTCATGCTAGAAATAGCATCAAAGTGTATCTAATGAAAGGTGTTGTCCTGCAATACACATAACTGGATCTTGGTCGTCGATTTTCGCACCAGACGATCAGTTTAGACACATATTTTACTCCCAGTTGCAACCTATTTGGATCCCTTCTGGCAGCAAAAAATACACAGACAACAGATTAGTAAGTTAAACTAAGAAACATTAAGCAAAGCAAATGATATGGGCGTGCATGATTGACAGTCTGGAAGTGCGTTCTCTGCATTTTACTCATAGTTTTTTTTCTTTTTGAATGGTAATTGTACTCATAGTAACACCTCCAGATGTATGAACAGCTATTCAGTCAAGCATATGTTCATCTCGAGCTGTATGGTATCATTATATATAAAAAACAGTGCCAATTCAGATTTGATAATCCATTTCAGATGCTGGCATGATTGATTGATACCAGAAGAAAATAATGATTGGATCAATCAGGCAGAAACATGCCCTGCCCCCAGATTTGTGCCACCTTTCCCCCTCCTGTACCGAAACTATAATAACCCGGCTCCACCTAACCACCGGCTGATAAGCCAGACCGCTTCAAATCATTGCCGAATCACCAACCAAGAACACCCAGGGGCAAGCCAATTTACAGTTATACAGTTGCATACACCCCGATAAAAATCCCATAAAATAAAATTCGAACCCAAGCTCTCCCGAATTCCATGACTAATAGAGTAGCAGTAACAGTAAAATCACCAAGGCCGTCGTGGATTCGCAAGCTCACCTGAGTTCAACAGAAGCGGCGTCCATCCTTGCAGTACTCCATTACTTAGCACCACCAAGTCCTCCTCCAACAACTGCAGAAACCAGGATGACAAATCCAAAATCAACTCACCTGCTCGGTCAAAAAGAAGAAACAAAGAAGCAAGCGAAAATCCAAGAACAAGACGAACCCGGGCTGCCGTGGGCGGGCGAGCAGGAGACGGAGACCAGCAACAGAAGCACAAGCAGCAGCGGCGGCACCGCCGGGGAGGGGAGCTGAGGTTCACCATCTTCCTGACAACCGCCGCCGCCTCCGTCCCCACAGACGAGGCGGACATGGCCCCGCCATCTTGGATGGCCTGCACGCGCCGCCTGGGAGGTGGCCATGGCGTCGATCTAGGGTTTTGGCGTGGAGAGAAGGAGATGGTGGAGTCGAAGGAGGAGGTCGCTGGAGGGTATGAAGTAGAGGATGTCGCCGGGCAGTCGAGGAGTGGGGGAGGAGGTCGCCGGCGGGGCTGGGGCTGGGGTTGGGGGAGTGGAGATCGGCGGCGGGGCCGGGTTTGGGGATGCGGAGAAGGAGGGCGGCGCGAGGATGGATCTGGGGGACTGAGGGGAGGGGGAAGTGGGTGAGTGGGGGTGGCGGCGGGTGGGGATCTGGGGGATCGAGGGGAAGGTGGGTGGGTGGGTTATGGTTTTTTGATTCTCGGGAGAAGCTCCATCGCTGGATGGGTGCATGATGGATGGCCCAGAGTGCGTCCAACTTGGTGATCCGCGTGAAAGCGGTTCCACGCGTCTAATTGGCCGGCTGTCTCGCACTTGAATCTCAAAATTTTAGACCCAAAACTTTGATTTTTTTTTTCAAACATAAGAATGACATAGTTTGTCAAAATGATCTCATTTTTTTCATAAGTGTACATCATAGAATGGCAAACGATGCTATAGTTCGACGGCTTTCATTTTCTTTGCAGAAAAAGATGATTTTCATTTTTCAAGTGCATAAAAGGGTTTTTTTGTGTGAAGAAGCTACCAACTATTTGTTCCAAAATAGCACAAATCCAATTTTCAAAAATATTAGACCACATTTTATGTAAAATTGACCAAGTAGTTACATGTCAAAAGCTTTTGATCCACCTCTTATAAAAAAACAAATTTCACCCATTCACTAGGAAGCGGGGCAAATTTGAGCGACAATTGTCTCATAGTTTGTTCAAATGGTCTCATATTGTGCACAAGGGTGCATATTGGAATGGCAAACAAAGTTGTGTAAGAAAGTTTTCATTTTCTTTAGACGAAAAAATCATTTTCCATTTTCCGAGTGCCCAAAATGAGTGTTTTTTGTGAAGGACCTACCAAATAATTGTTGCAAAATTGGGCCAAATCAATTTTCTAAAATAATAGGACATATTTAATGCACAATTGACAAAATGGTTGGGTGTTAAAAGCTTTTATCCACCTCTCATGAAAAAGAAAAATTCCGCCGATTCAGTTGGAAGCGGGTCAAATTTGAACTGTGGCTACCTCTTAGTTTGCTCTTTATTTTCTCCAAAAAACATTTCTAGGCACGTAAGTATCTATTTAATCAGAGAAACACCAAAAAAATTCACGATTCAACCACTAGCTAGGAACACTCATTCCCGCCGTTTTGACCACATTTTGAAACGGGCATAAAAATTCAAAAAAAAACAAAAAATTGGAAAACCTTCGCATTGTGTCATTATATGTGACCAAGTTACCAGCAAAAATTATAAACTTGTAATACNAATAATAGGACATATTTAATGCACAATTGACAAAATGGTTGGGTGTTAAAAGCTTTTATCCACCTCTCATGAAAAAGAAAAATTCCGCCGATTCAGTTGGAAGCGGGTCAAATTTGAACTGTGGCTACCTCTTAGTTTGCTCTTTATTTTCTCCAAAAAACATTTCTAGGCACGTAAGTATCTATTTAATCAGAGAAACACCAAAAAAATTCACGATTCAACCACTAGCTAGGAACACTCATTCCCGCCGTTTTGACCACATTTTGAAACGGGCATAAAAATTCAAAAAAAAACAAAAAATTGGAAAACCTTCGCATTGTGTCATTATATGTGACCAAGTTACCAGCAAAAATTATAAACTTGTAATACTGCAATTATTTTAAAAAAGTGTTCTCAGAAACGAGCTATTAAGTGTGGAGATCAATGGATTTCAAGCAAAATGATCAATCTTATGGCCACATTCATGGCATAGTTTGTTCAAATGATCTCATATTGTGCACATGGGTGCCTATTGGAATGGCAAACAATGTTGCCTAAGGAAGTTTTCATTTTCTTTGGACAAAAAACCATTTTCCATTTTTCGAGTGCCCAAAAGGAGGATTTTTTGTGAAGGACGTCCAAAATAATTGTTGCAAAATTGGACCAAATCATTTTTCTAAAATACTAGGACATATTTAATGCACAATTGACAAAATGGTTGGGTGTAAAAAGTTTTGATCCACCTCTCGTGAAAAAGACAAATTCCGCCGATTCAGTTGGAAGCGGGTCAAATTTGAACTGTAGGTGCCTCATAGTTTGCTCTTTATTTTCTCCAAAAATCATTTCTAGGTACATAAGTATCTATTTAATCAGAGAAACACAAAAAAAATCCAAGATTCAATCACGAGCTAGGAACGGTCATTCCCACCGTTTTGACCGCATTTTGAAACGGGCATAAAAAATTCAAAAAAAAAATCAAAAATTTGGGAAACCTTCGCATTGTGTCATTATATGTGGCCAAGTTCCCAGGAAAAATAACAAACTTGTAATACTGCAATTATTTTAAAGAAGTGTTCTCAGAAACGAGCTATCAAGTGTGAAGATGAATGACTTTCAACCCAAATGCTCAATCTTATGGCAACATTCATGGCATAGTTTGTTCAAATGATCTCATATTGTGCACAAGGGTGCATATTGGAATGGCAAACAATGTTGCCTAAGGAAGTTTTCTTTTTCTTTGGACGAAAGAACCATTTTCCATTTTTTGAGTGCCCAAAAGGAGGTTTTTTTGTGAAGGACCTCCCAAATAATTGTTGCGAAATTGGACCAAATCATTTTTCTAGAATACTAGGACATATTTAATGCACAATTTACCAAATGGTTGGGTGTAAAAAAATTTTATCCACCTCTGGTGAAAAAGACAAAATCCCGCCGATTTAGTTGGAAGCGGGTCAAATTTGAACTGTAGCTGGCTCGTAGTTTGCTCTTTATTTTTTCCAAAAATCATTTCTAGGTACATAAGTATCTATTTAATCAGAGAAACAGCAAAAGTTTTCCAAGATTCAACCACTAGCTAGGAACAGTCATTCCAACCGTTTTGACCGCATTTTGAAACGGGCATAAAAAATTCAAAAAAAATCAAAAAATTGGGAAACCTTAGCATTGTATCATTATATGTGGCCAAGTTCCCAGGAAAAACAATAAACTTGTAATACGGCAATTATTTGAAAAAAATGTTCTCAGAAACGAGCTATCAAGTGTGGAGATCAATGGCTTTCAAGCCAAATGATCAATCTTATGGCCACATTCATGGCATAGTTTGTTCAAATGATCTCATATTGTGCACAAGGGTGCATATTGGAATTCCAAACAATGTTTCCTAAAGGAGTTTTAATTTTATTTGCACGGAAAAACCATTTTCCATTTTTTTGAGTGCCCAAAAGGAGGTTTTTTTGTGAAGGACCTCCCAAATAATTGTTCCAAAATTGGACCCAATCATTTTTCTAAAATACTAGGCCATATGTAATGCACAATTGACCAAATGGCTGGGTGTAAAAAGTTTTTATCCACCTCTGGTGAAAAAGACAAATTCCCGCCGATTCAGCTCGAAGCGGGTCAAATTTGAACTGTAGCTGCCTCGTAGTTTGCTCTTTTTTTTCCAAAAATTATTTCTAGTTACATAAGTACCTATTTAATCATAAATACATGGTTTGGTGGCGATACGTCGAGGTTTGGGCGGTGGCCGAGGCCCCCAACTCTAGAGCGCGTAAACTCGCATGCCCGCCGCGTGGTCACCGCGTGACCGTGGCATTGCCATGTGTTCTGGGTAGCCTAGGCATGTCTAGTGGGTTGGGAACTCCCCAGGTAGGTGCTAGGAAGAAAATTACAACATAAGATTCTCACGAGGAGACCGATCGATGCTCAAACATGAATTAGCAGCCAAGTGTTTGATTAGCGGTACGGGAAATGTACATGGCTAATGGGCGTGAGTTTTGGCTGAGGAAGATCAGTTACTAAGAATACTGTCTTCACAAATTTTCAGCTCAAAAGGAGGAGCCTAGGTGGTACTTGCTTTGCAAACTACCACACTGGACATAAATACGAATGTTGAAGCTCGGCTCAAAATAATGAATGGATTGAGATGCCATTTGGTGGAGGATGGTTATTTGGGCATAGGAAAGCACTGTAGAAAATGGATACTATTTGGACATGTCAAAGTGGTACTTCCTTCACAAACTGTTGTTCTGAACAGAATAGGAAAATGAATATTTTTTAATTATTTTTGAACTAGGCAAGGAAGGTTTTTACATATTTGACGAAGATATGACCCAAAGAATTTATGAGATTTTTTTGGGAATTTTGGGAATGACAGAAATATAGGTTGCTTCACAACCTAGGGCAAAAACTGCCACATGGACATGACACATAGGCAAAACTGATGAGGTGGCGCCTAGTCATCACAACCCACCACAATCTACAAGGTTATGACCATCTATATTGGTCGTTAACAACTAGAAATAAGGCAGTGGACCAGCACAATTTCTTTATGACCATTTCGTGTAAGGAAATTACGACCTTTCTGACCAAAAATGGTCGCAATGGTTTATGGTTTGGAGCCCCCCGAACAGCTTTTGACCAATTGGTCTCAAATGGTCGTAGATCTATGACCAATTCTTCCAGGGTCACTGACAAAAGGTCACTAGTTGACATATTTCTTGTAGTGATCGTCGGCTCCGCCGAGGCCCCGCCCCACTGCCAATGAGGTCGTTCCACACAGAAAACGAGGAAGAGTAAAACACGGTAGGTCGCCGCCGCTCGGGTCCAAGTAAGGCCACTGCTGCTACCCTCCGGTTGAAGCCAAGCTAGGCGTGTTGACCATTGACGGCCGGTTAGCTTCTTGGTGGCGACGTGGAGTCGGAGAGCTGCGCTGGAGAAGAACGCTGCTTCTACTTAACTACTGGTGCGGTTGGCTGACTGACACGTGGGCCCAACAGGCCACATGTCAGTTACGCAACTGCACCTGCAGTTAAGTCACTGAAGCTTCTGTTCGGCTCAGCGGGACACAGGTGGGTAGCTTCGGTTAATTAATTATACCTCCAGTGCACCCCTTTTTAGTTTTTTTTTCAGAAAGGAGGATGACCCCCGGCCTCTGCATCTGGGAGATGCATGCGGCCACAAACACCCCTTTTTAGTTGAAGAATGTATGAAATGTAATGAAATCCGGCATGTTTATATGAAATCCGACCGTGTATGAATGCATTTATTTCGATTAGTTCGAATTCCTGTATCACTGGCATTGGATGAACATGCAAAACAATACGTACTACTACCTCCGTCTAGGTGAATAAGTCATTCACGTAGTTCTAGGTCATCAATTTGAGGAATTAAATATGTGTTATATGTCATGAAAAGTATATCACTAGATTTCTACACGGATGCAGTTTCTAAATATATATTTTTTGTCACATATAGTATATATTTAGATGATTAAATCGTCAACCTAGAACTACGCAAATGACTTATTCACCTAGACGGAGGTAGTAGCATTATTCCCAGGGTGATCACCACATTTGCAGCAGTTTCACATGTACTCCCTCCGGTCCTTTCTAGTCTGCATACAAGTTTTGTCTGCAGTCAAAGTATCTCTACTTTGACCAATCTTATACAAAAAAGTATGCACTTTCACAATGTGTGAAGTAAAAAGGAACAGAAGGAGTACAAAGAGTTTGAGCAGCTTTTTAGCGTTTCTGTACATTGCAATCAAACACACAGGCCTGGCAATTCATAGAGAACATTCAAAACAATCTATGATTATGCATCTCAGCGACTCACATGTCAGAGGCAATATTTACTTCACAACTAAAGAATAAAGAAAGAATACAAAAAAGTGATTAGCATAAAGGAAACTGTACTATGAATTGGCAGTTTCAACAGGCACATACGTGGTCCATGTAGAGCACACTTTTAGAAAAATGGAACTCACCAGAAAGAATCCTAGAACAACATTGTACTCGTGCATCACAGCAAAAAAATGGAGATTTGTCAGTCCTTCTGAGCTGAAGTTAGTTTGGTCTTGTGGGGAGTAATGTAACCATCCTTCAACTGCTCCTTCTGATGAGAAGATAGACAGTGCTTCTTCATCCTGGCATAATCGGAACTAGTCACTTCACGTACTCCATATTCTTCTTCAGAGGAAGATGATCCTGTTGTGCAAAGACAAGAGGACTACTAAATGCTAGCATCCATGTTTGCTCAAAAAAAGGAAAGGAAATATTTAAAACAACACAGATGAAGCACTTCCCAATGACAATACCACTTTTTCATGACAATATCTAAACAGTAGCACAACACCAATAGAGATGACAAAGCTCAATCATATGGAGGAAATCAGTGGACGAGTACCAACCTTTCTCAGGAGGCTGATTGTGTAGAGCATACAGATGAAGCACTTCTCGGGAACCATCTGTTGCTATCTACGGGGGTGGCCATGCTTACTATATACTCCTCGATTAGTTTAATGTTTCCAACATCTTCTTGTGCAGTTCCACTAAAATATATGGTATCTTCAAAGAAGATCCCTGTTTGCACAAGTAGAGATAATTACGTATGGCATCAAATCAGTGGCAAAACAATTGCTCGTTCTAGCCATAGCAATAAATTAAGATGCAAAACTATATCATTACTTGTGTCATCACAGTTCCAGTGCTTCATTACAGCACCGGGAGTTGATTTTTGTTTTTCTTCCGCTTGTTCTTCCCCGTCATCACTTGGTTCAATAACAGACAAGCTTCTCCTTCAATGTAAGATTTGGCATGTCAATTAGGGAGCACAAGTATAGTACTAAACTTAATTTTCTGATGAAAGTGGCAAAATACAGGCCAGCAGTTGTGAAATATCCTTATCTTACCTCAATGGAACATTACGGTGCACATACAGATTGGAAGTCTTGTCTCCATTTGTGCAGTTCACTACAATCAAGCAACATTATCGTACAAGTAGCACAACATATGAAAGCACACTGCAGAATCATGTGAAAGAAGGCTAGTACTGACCTCTCATGATGCGGAATTCAAACAACTCACAAGAAGAAGATCTGAACCAAATTCGCCTTACCTCATAGGAAGTAGGATCTCCTCTTGTGCAGTTCCACTAAGATCAAGCAATCAAGCAACGTTGTCAGTGTGACATTTTGGTTGAACTGCACAAAACACTCATAAAACAGAAGTGTTTTGTGCAGTGCAACAAAAGGTCACAATGGCAACGAGGTGAAGTAGATAACCCTATTTACATAGAGGTGCAAAGGAAACAATTAGTGGTGAATAACGGTGGATGACACAGAAGCCAACAAAAAGAAGCATCTACCTTATCTAAATGGGAAAGAAAGCAAGACAGTAGCATTTCTCAAATGGTGGCATTGATTAATATTAACATAGAGATTATATTAACAATAAAATTTGTTAAACATGTAATTTGATTTTAACTGTGGCATTGCATCAATTTTCCAGTGGCATTATTAGAGGGTGTTTGTTTACAGGGACATTTTGGTGTAGGGACTAAAAAAACTCCGTGTCAGTCACATCTAAACCAAACATGAGGGACTTTTCGGGACTAAAAGTGGGCATTTGGGACTAAAGAAAGAAGACCCCGAGGGAGTCTTTTTGGGAATTTTTCCAACAGTTTCCCCTGCCACGCATCGCACCTTGTTTCTATTAGTTCATTACTAGGGGTAACATGGTCTTTTATCATGTCATTTAATAACCTCTAGTCCATGTTTAGTCCCTGGAACCAAGCAGGTAGGGACTAGGGAGTTTTTAAACAAACAGGGCCATAGATTAACAACAGCTAATGAGTTGCACGAGACTGTGGACGCACCAGCACCATGTGCATCTACCGATGTACTGTGGTCATGCACAGTCTGTTGCAACAAAGAACAAACAACCAAGGAGCATATTTGTGTTGGTCCCAGTTTTGTTATCTTTAGACACCTTTCCCTATGTGAGTGCAGCAAATCTATTCCTGCTCAAACTCTACAGCCTTGTCCCTTCCTTTCCTTTTTGAACTAGTACTTTTGCCCCTTCCTTTCCTCTTTGAACCACGTCCGAGATTTATGCGATACAACTTTCCCCACTACTTTCATCCATTCCTTTCCTCTTTGAACCACGTCCTAGATTCATGCTATACAACTTTCCCCCTTCATTTCCTCTTTGAACCACGTCCTAGATTCATGCTATATACAACTTTTCCCAGTACTTTCCCCCACTCCTTTCCTCTTTGAACCACGTCCTAGATTCATGGTATACATGCAGCTAGAGCAATACACGTGGAGTAAGTAAAATATACCTTAAGGTTCTTGGGGCGTGGTTCGGTGGGCGATGGGACGGTGGCGAAGAAGATGGGTCGGAGGCCCTCCCGCGCTGCCGCTGGGTGGAAAGTGAACATCAGCGCCGGTAGTGGATTCCCTCCCTCGCCGACGGCGACAGTGTTAAGCCTCCTTCCCTTCCCGGCGGACGGATCCTGCCGGCTCTTTGAGCAGAAGTGAGGGGAGAGAGAGGCCAACGAAGTATTGTTTAGATCTGGAGAGGGCGAGAGAGTGTGAAGAGAGCAACTACAAGCACTGAGGATCCAGCTCCAGCGGGAGAGGGCGAGAGAGTGTGAAGAGAGCAACTACAAGCGCTGAGGCTCCAGCGTGTTTATATATACTGGAGTGAGAGTGTGAAGCGTGCAAAACCTAGAAAACATTTTGACCAGTCAAAGAATCCTCCTGGCAAAAATTATGCTCAAGTGTAGTTATCAAACCCGAGACCTCAATTTTGATGAGCGAACAGGCTAACCAGCTACACAACTCTCCCGTTATGTTCAACGAGAGGAAAATAACCTTTTATACATTCCTGCATTCGTGTGACATGCATGCCGTGTTTTTGTGTGTGTGTGTGTGTGTGTGTGTGTGGGAGTCATTAGGATTTCAATCATAATCGTGTCATGTGGATTTGGTGGTAAAACTATCCACGGTGGTGCAGAAATAATGCAGCCTTAGTCACCTTACCTCTCTCCATGTAGTACGTTGGGTCCCACCAGGCAGAGGGTGAAACAAACAAATTAATAAGAAAAATTAAAAGCGCCAGCGGTGTATCTTACTACCTCACACATCTCGCTACTGCTCGGGAACACTGTCCAATTGATCCCTCTGTTCGCTCACGTACTATTTTAAGTGAATCCTTATTATAACATGCACACAATTTTTGGGCACTTGCGTTCGACTTAAGTCAGTGTGCCACCATATCTCGTATACTTACTACTCCCTCCATCTAGGTGTAATAAGTCACGTTAGAAGGTGCAACGGGACCAAGGTGCGTGCGTGTCCGTGTGTGTGTTTAACAACATGTGTGTGTTAGAGAGTGCGACAGATCGACCTACTCCTACAGAGATATGGTGTGTAGTCTGTAGTGTACGATTTTAGCCGCGAGAGTCGGTGAATCCTCTCGTTTCTGGGCGTGTCCAGTAGGGACATGCGGACAGCTGCCACGCCCGCTCCTGACTAGCCTGGCCCACCCAAAGCCCCTGCACCGCCCGCGCGCGCTTCCCGACCAAAACGGTCAGTGCCGCTCCAAAGAATCGGTGCCGCATTCATGCCTGGGCAGAGCGGACGCGACCTCTCACTGGCGCAAGAGTGATGGTTGCTTCGTCCATCCAACTTACTGCTGGGTCTATGTGATTTGACGGCTCATTGGTCTTTATTACTGAGGTGGTAGGACTTCTGGATGTCCCACGCTTTCGGCGAAAGGAGTTAGTAGATTACAATTTTCTCCATTCTTACAGCGGAGGAGTCCAAGAGCAGTGAAAACACGCAGGCTCGGTGATTACATGGCCCACCTCACACTATCACCGTGGGACACCTAACTCTTTACATAGTACTCCCTCCGTTCCGTCCCCGCTCGTTGCCGCGGAACAACGGTATATCTCTCTGCGCAAAATTGTCGATTTCATAGAACTAAAAAAAATCTATAACCGCATGACAAATGTGGTAGCCAAACTAAATAAACTCCCATCATCATTTAGATCATCCCACATAAGGAAAAAAGATCAGCCAACTCCTACTTCATAATGGGATTATATATTTCTTTTTGACATGTTAATGGGACTTAAAAGCTCACTTACATGCATGCTACCGGTGCATGCTTGCATGCAGACATGTTGATGTGATTTAAAACCCACTACCATGCATGTGCCACGGTATTTCTGCATGCTTGCATGTGGCTTAGTGCTGAGCCTCTCAACGTCTAGATCAGACAGCTATTATGACTGATTTACTTCATCTAACGGCTATGTCAATTTTGATGATGTGGCTCAAGGAGAGGATAGAGAATTCCTAGTAGTGGGCGCTAGCTATTACTAGTAGATAAGTCTTTGTAGAGATTCCACTAGGTGAACTACATACGGAACAAAATGAATGAATCTACACTTAAAATGCATCTATATACATCCGCATGTGCTTAATGGTGAAATCTCTAGAAAGACTTATATTTAGGAATGGAGGAAGTACTAGTATAGTACTAGTACGTACTGTAATTTATCAGCGAGATAAATTTGTACAATGCTATGAAGCTTCCAGCTCCTGTTACATGTATCTTGCGTCCAAGGTTGCCAGTTGCAACATTTCATCAAATACAAAGGAGACTAACATGCATGCTATTGCATCTCAATGATTGACAGATCATAGCAAATATGTACTCCCTCCGTTCCAAAATAAGTGTCTCAACTTTGTGAAACTTTAGCACAAAGTTGTACTACTACTAAAGTTGACACTTATTTTGGAACATAGGCAGCTAAATAAAAAACGATCCATGCAGTGCCTAGCCCTTGAACCGTGAACCCTGACCAGGCTTCAATTTGCTGGCAACTTTCGAGCTACCTAATAAATGAAGTTTGCAACCTTTTGACCATCAGATCATTTTGTGCAGTTTCACCAAAATCGAGATGAGCATCCCTGTGGCAAAGAAATTTAAGAAGCGTGATTAGAATAAGATTACTAGGACTAGTTGATGAGACATAAACTCATCACAATACAGTACGTAGAAGCCAGTAGAGGTATCAGGTATGTGCGGGGCAAAGAAGTAGAGAAATATCCACAGGGAGTGATGTGGGCAGCTGGAGCAGTGGTGCAAGCCGGTTGTAAAGGGAGTTGTACCTGAGGGATGTAGATCGACCTTGAGGAGGGCGGCGGGAGGCGGCAACTGCCCACGTCGCGGCAGTGAGCAAGGGACGAAGGCAACCTCACCGGCTTTGTGAGAGAGAACAACGGGGACCTCTAATCGGGACGTGCCGACAGTGGGTTTTCGTCGTCGGTGACGGACATCGCATCTACACTAAGCATCCACCCCTTCCCCAAGCGGACGTGATCTTTCGGGATGTTGGAGATGTGGCCACAGTCATTTTGTGCGAGAGTGTGTGAAGAGAGCAACCCAAGCTAGCAACCGTGTAGGCTGGCCCGTCCTGACTATGTTTATAGTGGAGCGGTTTCCTTTTCTCTCCATATGAACCTATCGTATTGCGTACGTGCCACTGAAGAAAAAAACTATTTATAAATGACGCGGCACCTACTACTCGTTCTCCTATAACCTTCGCTTGGCATCTCCAAAATATTAACCTTGCGATTGGCTCTTCGCCTCTTCGGGAAGTCTAGCAATAATGGTAGTGCAGTATATATCGTTCTGGCTATATGAGACCGAATGAATTGCTGCACGTCCAGCACATGGGCGAGGGTCGAGGGGCGAGGGAGAGTGCTACTACATACGAAGCAAAATGAGTTAATGTACACTCTAAAATACATCTATATACATAAGTGTTTGGAGTATGTACTAGTAGTTCATATTGAAATCTACTAAGGACATATATATTCCAAACAATATGATATAATCTCTATAACCAAGGTAGCAGGGACAAGGAGTAAACAGAGGGAGTAGTAAATTGTTCTCCTCGTCCTGCGAGCCACCG
Source organism: Aegilops sharonensis (assembly GCA_904067115.1). NCBI lineage: Eukaryota > Viridiplantae > Streptophyta > Magnoliopsida > Poales > Poaceae > Aegilops > Aegilops sharonensis. Next base: position 107,659,219 of record LR880968.1, on the reverse strand, counting down.
CGCGCATGGGCGAGTGAGGAGCAAGCTTCACCTCATCCTGCGTGCCACCGCACCCGTGGGCGCGGGAGACGGCGTACTAAGCAAGCTTCTCCTCGTTCTGCGAGTTGACGGGACACATCAAAAGTACTCCAGTGTATAGAGCCTTGCCTCTAAGGTAGGCCCCACATGGTTTGCCTCTTTTTTTAATTTAACATAACGCGTCAAGTCGCAATTTGTTTGTTCACCCGTGGTAGACGATCCTCCCTCCACCAAGTGGACAACCAGTACACGTGCCAAATTACCATGTGGGCTGCCTTTTTCGTACAGAAACGAGCTCCACCGTGTACCCGCGCGGGTGTGGTTGGGAAAGAGACGAGAGTACGTGCGCCGTGCATGCACCTCTTATCTTCGTGCACGTCCCCCACCTACGTGGGTGTGCGTGAGAGATAAAAATCGCGTTCTTGAGTGTTTTTTGTTTTGTGGTGGGGGGTGGGGGTGGGGTGGGGGTTGATTTTGTGAATTATTTGTGGGAATATGTGTCGATGACATCTCAAACAAAATTTTGCATCCAATGTGTGTGAAATGGAGGCCTATCCATATCATACATAGAGGGTCGGGCAATCCACGAGAAGAGAGGGAGGGGTCATAGCTATCGATAGAGTCGAAGAGAGGATCAAGTACGGGTGGGTGCGAGATCAATGAAGAGAGCCATCAAAATTGCGTGTGTGTGTGTGCAAGTCAAAGATATAGGGCGACTGGCCTACCGGAACGTTAGAGGGCACATGTCAAGTTTGTGTGTGGCAGGGAGACATGACTAAAGCGCTTGATGTATCGATGAGTGTGGGGGGGGGGGGGGGGGGCGGGGGGGGGGGGGGGGGGGCGGGGGGGGGGGGGGGGGGGCGGGGGGGGGGGGGGGGGGGCGGGGGGGGGGGGGGGGGGGCGGGGGGGGGGGGGGGGGGGCGGGGGGGGGGGGGGGGGGGCGGGGGGGGGGGGGGGGGGGCGGGGGGGGGGGGGGGGGGGCGGGGGGGGGGGGGGGGGGGCGGGGGGGGGGGGGGGGGGGCGGGGGGGGGGGGGGGGGGGCGGGGGGGGGGGGGGGGGGGCGGGGGGGGGGGGGGGGGGGCGGGGGGGGGGGGGGGGGGGCGGGGGGGGGGGGGGGGGGGCGGGGGGGGGGGGGGGGGGGCGGGGGGGGGGGGGGGGGGGCGGGGGGGGGGGGGGGGGGGCGGGGGGGGGGGGGGGGGGGCGGGGGGGGGGGGGGGGGGGCGGGGGGGGGGGGGGGGGGGCGGGGGGGGGGGGGGGGGGGCGGGGGGGGGGGGGGGGGGGCGGGGGGGGGGGGGGGGGGGCGGGGGGGGGGGGGGGGGGGCGGGGGGGGGGGGGGGGGGGCGGGGGGGGGGGGGGGGGGGCGGGGGGGGGGGGGGGGGGGAGGGGTAGGCAGAGGCCTAACTATAGAGGTAGAACGAATCATATATGTGTTGAGAAGGAGAGACCCAGCTATGTCATGAGGGAGATCGGTCGACATCCATACATAACTGAAGGACGGGAAATATGATGGGACAGAGAGAGAGAGAGAGAGACATGAGAGAGAGAGGGAGGGAGAGGGAGGGAGAGGGGTAGAGTGCTGGATGGGTGATGGAGTTGCTTCTCGGAGATGTTGGGAGAGGCCTACTAGACAAACTGAGGGTGGAACTGCAATGTTACCAATAAGAGTGGGGATGTGTTTCTGTGTGTGCCTGTGCGTGATAGATCTGTCGGGACGCATCCATGGATGATGCAGGGGAACCATGTGTTTGGTAAGCAAACCTAACAAGATCGGTATATCAATTGTTGTTTGTCGGAGGAAGGGAGAGACACAACTAATGAGGTAGATCGATCGATGTGTGGGTAAAAATGAGTTATAAGGACCTAGCTGGCTATATGTATAGCGAGAGATCGGTCGGTGTACGTCCATTTGTTAGAGGCAAATAAGGCCCAGCGAGACGGATAGACAGAGAGAATGGAGCTAGGAGGTGGTGCGAGAGGCCCAACTACTAGCTGGATAGGGGGAGGAGTGTGCGGTTGTGAGATCGATTAAAAGAGGGGTGAGAGTTTACACCTGTGTCTGACCATATGAGAGACACGAGGCAAGGACACATAAAGGAGGAGATTGAAGTTGTGTGTGTATGCTGTAGGCATGCATCGCTGGAGAGGTTTATCGATCGGTGTGTGTCGGAAAGGAGTTGTGGAGACGCTGGGAGAACGACCTAAAGGAAAAAATGAATGTGCCCGGTGGATAGAATGCCGAGGGAGGGGGAGGTCGAGGAGGGCGTGTGCATGCACGAGAGAAAGTTAGTGGTAGCTACAAAGGTTAGAGGACTGTGTGGGTGTAAGAGACTAAAAAAGATCATAATTTGATATGAAAGCGGATTCATATATTTGAATAGGAGATCATAGTGTTTTAAACATTGCATGCATGAATATAGCGGTGATACACGTGTTGTGCACATGTTATACCATAATGTGATAATGCATGGCGTTTGCAACTCACAGCTAAATGTCAAACAATCTAAACCAAACGATACATCAAACAATCTCACATTTTATTTGAATTTGAGATAATGTGCGGCATTTGCAGCTTACAACTAAATATCGAGCAATCTAAACAATACTATATATCGAACATTCTAACATTTTATTTGAATTTGTGGTAATGTGTGGTGTTTGCAACTCACATCTAAATACTTGTAGGCGTGGGGGCGGGGCACCATACATAATGTGATAAACACATTATACATATGAGACATGGTTTAGATTATGAAGATCTAGCTAGAGCTAGAAATGTAATGTGATTTGAAATCAAAATAAAGTGGATTGAAAAAAACTATTTTGAGTTCATATAGTACTCATAGTTCATATGTAACTCGATATTGATCATGTGGTGTGTTGTGAAGATAATACACAAACGATGGTTTAACTTGACAATAATGATCATTGTAGATCTTATTAAAATAGAGAAACGAATTCAAATGCTTTGACTTCACAACAATCATTACTGTAGATCTTATTCAAATTTAGTTCATATTGAAGCGGTAGTATATACGTTTGGAATGCACATAACATTCATTTGAGTAGTAGGTTGCATGCATTATACACGTAGCGAAATATTTTAATTGAACATAACATGAATTCAAAGTTTTGAATAACATTTGTAGTGCACATTGATTTGGTACAATACACGTTAGGCTTGTCCTGAAATTTCAACCCACGTCTTGTTAGCCCGAAATATTTAAGATATATCTTTGTCTTGTTGTGCTCCGACAACTCCCTCCATCTCAACCCGCGCCTTGCTATTCGGAAATTACAACGCACGCGAAAACTCCCACCTCCTGTGAAATCCCGACACGCGAAATGCCCGTGGTACCCCTGAACCGAAAGAACCGCCTCAAATCGGTGGGGGGTACTTTCATAACTTACCCCACATTTTGGACAAGCACGTATCTAAGCCATGGTTCCCCACTGCCATCCCATCCGCCCACCCATTCGTACACCGAGGCCGTGAACACCCACGACGAAACCCCACACCTTGCTTCGTCCGCCACCCAGCCGGAGCTTCTTCCCTGACGACGTCGTCCACATCAACACCTCGACGTCCCTCATCCACCGTACCGGATGAGGGTCCGTCGTTGATCTCATCGTCCCTCTGGTTAAGCCACCCCGTCCTCCACCTCCAAGGAGCTGCCCCGATGTTCCCCTCGTCTTTCGCGCCACCTCCATTCCCACACCGCCGTCTTCACCTGCACCACCGGAAGAGCATCTTCATCACCGTTTCCTCGGATGAAGCTGCGGCCTAATCGGCGCCACCAAAGAGGTTGTACACTAATCGCCACATTTTCTTCTTGATTCGATCTCACGGTGCTACCGGTGCTCGGTCCTGAGCCGACACGGCGCGGCTCCATCCACGGCGGCGTCGCCGGCCACTTCCTCCACGGCGTCGCTCCCTCGGCGGCGACGTCCACATCTGTAGGAGCTACTGCTGCTTTAGCTCTCGCTCGCGTTGCTGCTCTTCTCTTGCTCTCGATCCCCTGCCTGGTCTGCTCTTGCTATTGCTCTTTCTCGCGCTCCTGCTCTCGCTCTTGTTCTTGCTTGCGATGCTGCTCCGATTTGGCTACACTTCAGTCGACTGAATCGACTTTTGGGTCAGTCGATTTCCAAGGGATGGGCTCGCCAGGGTGAAGGAAGAACTAGCCGCAGCGGGGAGGGGGGCTCGCCGGAGAGGTACCCCACTATCTATCTTAGGGTTCAGGATGGGGGCGGTGGCCACCGGCGGTGGCGGGGCGTTGGCGTGGCGGTGGCGTGGGGATCTCCGGAGAAAAAGCCTGGCACGGGGGGGCCTAGAGGGATGGCCGGGGCGGCGGTGGACCGGCGGTGGGGAGTGTTTTCGGGGCGGGCGGGGCGGCACACCGCCGGCCGCGGGCGGCGGGGGGCTACTATTTGGCCGGTGGTGGCTGGTGGCTCAGGGGGGTGGAGGTTGAAGATGAACTGCAGGCCCTTAATTTCGTATCCAACGGCTGCAAAATCGACTGACCAGAGATGAAAAATTCAATCGACCGACGTGTAGCCTCACCTTTCTAGTGCGTTCAGTTTCGATAACAAAATTCAGTTTCGACAACAAAATTCAGTTTGGACAGTTAGGTTCAGTTTCGACAGTTAAGTTCAGTTTCGACAGTTAAGTTCAGAGATGAGCGGCTGATGTATTTTACATCTAGCACTTTGTGGTTATGTATTTTACGTCATGTATTGGAGATGCTATTAGAATTCCGCTCAGGTTAACGTTGTTCGTTGTCTCTCTTGTCCTGCTTCAGCCTCGGCGTCGTACAACTCACCGGAGCTGCTCCAACGACGAAACCCTCCATCACAGCGGAGCAGTACCTCGGGCTCCATCTCCAGATGCCTAAGATCTTCTTCCCCTCCCCCGACAACAAAGTCAGCCGGAGCATCCTCATCGGCCAACCCAATCACGCTGAGATCGACATGGCTTCGCTAAAGAGGTTGTACACTTGTTGCATCTCTTTTTTACTGTACATGTTATATATATTGTCCACTGAGCACACGGATTTGTTCCTTTAGTGTCTCCTTGAAACAAAAAAGTAGGAATTTTAATTTTCACTTGTCCTCCTTTTCAAATTCCTATTCATGAAGCACAAGACTAAGAGATAGTAGCATAATAGCATTATAACCGTACATTTTCTTGTGGTTTGACTTAATCTCACCATGCTTCTTTGCATCCTGTGATCTTCCAATTGTTGTGAATCAAACACCCAGATTGGCAGAAATCCTGTGTTTTTAAATTCTCTGTTTTGCACATGCATTCCTATCCTATTCCTGTCTATTTCCTATCCCTGCATTGTTGGAATCCTCCAATTCAAACGAGCCCTTACACAATTACTTCTCTTACAGATAGTTGTCAAAGAAAACCTTGTGTGGTTTGTCCCGGTCCTGCTGCGGCGTCGTCCACCCCAGCTCAGCTGCTCCAACGATAGAATGGTCCAGCAGAGCAGGGATCCGGCCTCCAGACTTTCTTTCGCCGCCTCAGATCTTCTTCCCCGCCGCTGGCAGCCATGAAAACTGCATTACCATCATCAACTTAGCAGATGACCTCGAGGACTACACGGGTCCGCAAGAGAGGTCGCACTCTTTCGTGTCAGCTTACGTTATGCATCGCTTAATATTACATGCTGCTTTATCGTCCTGTTCACCTATTAGTCTCTGAGTCGGCTCCAAACTAATGGTCAAACTTGAGTTTTTAAATGGTTGTGGCACTACAGGAATCAGCTACTTTGCCATCTTCCACGGCAGACGGCAAAGGCATGGATAGCGGACGGCAAAAATGGACGGCAAAGTACGGGACGACTAAGAGCTACGTTGCCGTCTGCTTCGGGCGGTTGACGGCAAAGGGCTCTTTGCCATCAGTAGCGTACGACAAAGAATGCAAACGGCAATAAATGCGTTGTTACTCCGTTAGGTGGTTAACGGAAGGCCTTTGCCGTCCGCCGCTGACGGCAAACTTCGGAAGGCCTTTGCCGTCCGCCGAATGATGTCAGCCGACGTCACTACACGGCATGCCTTTGCCGTCAGCCGCTGTAGGCAAAGTTTTTTCCTCTTTGCCGTCAGCCACTGTAGGCAAACTGACCAAATTGGTCAGCCTCCCAGGAAGCACAGTTGCCTGCCACGTGTCCTCTTTGTCGTCCGCTGCTGATGGCAAAGAAGTCTTTGCCGTCTGTGGCAGACGGCAAAGATCCTGCATATTGTCTCTTTTTTCTGTTTTTTAAATCCAACAATTTTCACAGCAAATATATATAACATATATAGATATATTTCACAGGGCTATTTAACAACAAATAAGTTTCATCGTACATACATATATAGTTCCATCCATTCATACATAGCAAGTTGCACATACACATAAGTTGCAACCATTAGGAAGTTGCACATACATATTACAATGCAAAGTTTCATCAAGATAGCAAGTTCCATCGTAGCAAGCTAGAAGAATACTAGAAGAGAATGAAATAAAAAACAAGCACTCCATCATAGCAAGCTAGCTTCCGAGAAGTGAATGAACTCTGCAAAATGGAAAATAAGAAAGTTAGGAAAAGGTGACTAGAAGAAGAAGACTAGAAGAATAAGCACGCCATCGTTTGTGAGGTAACTTAGGTGAAATGGATCGTCTATGAGCTAACTTAGGTAAAATGCATCATTTTAGAGCTAACGTAGGTAAAATGGATCGTTTATGAGTTAACTAAGCTAATTATGCCGCTTTTTTTACATAAGTAAGGTAAGTACATGTTATTATTGAGCAAACCTAGTTAACTAAGCATATTATAACTAACTTAGGTCATTTTGGAGGAAACAAAGCTAAGTATAGATTGTTTTAGAGCTAACTTAGGTAAAATGGCTGGTTTTGGAGGTCGGTAAGCTTATTAAGTCATTTTGCAGGAAAAGAAGCTAACTCTAGGTCATTAAGGTAAGCATATTGGATGAAATAAAGCTAAGTCTAGGTCTTTATGAATTTGTTAAGCAAAAAACTAGAGAAACTTACCTTGATCATGGAGGTGTGGGAGCGGGCTGGCTCATGCTAGTAGCTGGAGAAGGATCATGTGATGCTTGTGTGGAGTTACGCTGCACCAAAGATCATTTCCAATGTTTCGTTAGCATGATGGCACTCAAATGTTAAGACCAGCAAGTAAAGTCCAATCAAATTAAACTCACCGTGGTCTCAGGAGCAATATCTGGATCAATGGCTATGGAGCCACAGGACCTCCCGCCACTAGATATCATCACCTGCTCTGGATTGTAGGGAATCTGGCTCGGGTTAAACTCCTCCCCTTTCCTCGCCTTCCCCTTGACTTGCTTGTAAGAGGCAGTGTGGGCCATGGCATACAGGTCGTACACCTCTAGCACCTTATCCGTCTTATTGTAGCATGCCTGAAAGAGAGAAACAAAGTAAATTAGTAATTAAAGGACTCAAGCTAGCATGATGAATGAATTGCATTAATCATGAACCAAACCACATATCCAATTCCGCCCGAACTGATATAAGCTGGAGCTACCTTGATGGTGTGGCACACCTTCAATTTGGGCACGTTTGTCCTTGGCCTCAGTCAGCTCCCCTTCCATCTTTCCACACCTGCCATGACAAAGAGTAAACGAAATTAGTACAACATAAAAAAAAATACCGACATGAATAATAATATGTATATCACTTAAGTGTATCATCATCAAGTAAAACATAAAAAAATTGAATACCTGACACTACTAATAATCTCGATCAGTATCATCAATAAATGCATAATCATCATCATCACTATAATCAATGACGGGCTCATAGGGTTCAGTGGCATCAACATGTGTAAGCCCACCTTTACGTAATCGATCAAGCATTGAGAGGTCGTCCGCAGCAGTAACCTCTTCTTGTTCCGGCTCTTCTTGTTCCTCCTCTGGGGTGATGTGGGATTCACTGTCGCTGTCTACTTCAATGTTTTGGGGTGAAGTATACCGGTTCTTGAAACGCTTTTTGGAAAGACGTGTCTCTTGGAAGAATTCTCCTTCATATGTGTCTGGGTTATAGTCTTCATAATCCTCTTCCTTTGGGGGAGATAGTCTAGCACGTGGCGGCACTTCATAAACGACATCCCAACCTTTCAGATTTGGATTAGTTTGGCAGGCCCAGGGTAGATAGAATACTTGGGTCGCCTGTTGAGTTGTAATATAGACATCAGGAACATCTAAATGGGTGCTTTGGTTGATTTAAACTAGCCCTATATGTTCATGAGTCCTTCTAGTCTCCTTCGGCTGAAACCAATAACATTTGAAGACTACGACATTCGGTGGGTTTTCACCATAGAATAGAAGTTCATAAATTGCTTCAACTCTCCCATAATACTCGGTACCTCCTTCGCCGATAGCAGATACACAACAATTTGTAGACTTTCGGTCGGCCATAGATAGCTCTTTGCCATAGGTACGAAAACGATACCCGTTGATATCGTATTTGTCAAATGAACGGACCTTATAGTCAAAACCATTAGCGACTTGTCTCAATTCGGCGTCCATAGACTCTGAATTAGCCTACAAGTTTAATATGAAAGGATTGTTGCATTACGCACAAATTAGTGAATGAAATGAAATTGTCTAATAGAATTTACCGTTTGTTTGAACCAAGAGATGAAACCGGGATAGCCACCTCCTTGCTTTGCGAGAAGCTCATACTCTTCGACGGAATCCTTTTGGATCACCGCTCCATACGAGAATAGGGCAACGTATCGACTGTATGAAATATCCAGGAATAAGACCAGTTCAAACGGAAATAGAAGTTGCGAAACAATGTACCAAGAACTTACTCGATGTACGGCCGCACTTCTATCAGGTTGTTGAAGATATACGATGAAATGGTACGCCATTCTTCTTTATCCAAAGATACTGGATTTGAAACACTGGCTGGTGCGAGATTCCCTTTGAATAGGCTGAGGTTGGATCCACCCTTTTTTGGCTCGTCAGCATTGTACCGAGGCTTCGGATTATGCAAATGACGATTTTTGGTTTCGTAGTGTGCTGTCACGAAGTTTGCCGCCTCCTTAGTGATGAATGCCTCAGCCATAGACGCTTCAATTCTACGTTTATTTTTACATTTTTCTCGAAGCGTCTTCTGCATCCTCTCAGTTGGGTAGCACCAACGATTTTGCACGGGCCCCCCCCAATCTTGCCTCGGTCGGGAGATGCAAAATCAAATGCTGCATTGGATTAAAGAAGCCCGGTGGAAAGATCTTCTCTAACTTGCAGATCAACTCTGGCGCCAACTCTTCCATTTCTTCTAGCACGCCAGGCGATAGTTCTTTCGCACAAAGAACACTGAACAAATAGCTGAGTTCTGCCAGTACTAGCCATTCATCCTCAGTGATGAAGCCACACAACATCACCGGCATTACCCTCTCTATCCATATGTGCCAATCATGACTCTTGAGACCAAATATCTTCAATTTATCAAGACTCGCTCCCCTCTTTAGATTCACTACATACCTATAGGGGAACATCAACTGCATTTTCACCCCCAAGATAATTTCCCTCATAGCTGGCCTTCCAAGATTGAACCATGCCTTTGGCTTCGTCCAGTTCTGCTTTCCTTTCGGTTCTTTCATGTTTTGTAACGGCCTATCACATAGCGCCTCCAGATCGACTCTAGCCTTAGTATTATCCTTTGACTTCCCATCTATGCCTAACAATGTACGAAAAAGTGCCTCGGCGATATTCTTCTCAGTGTGCATCACGTCGATGTTGTGTGGGCAAAGGAGGTCTTTGAAGTAAGGCAGATCCCATAAGCATGTTTTGTGAGTCCAGGCGTGCTCAGAATTATACCCCTTGAAGTACCCTGGACGCTCTGGATCTGGCTCGAGAGCGTTTAACTGATCCAGGGTCTGTTGGCTTGTCAACGCAGGTGGTGCAGCGTTTTTTACAACTCTACCTCTGATGAAGTTCTTCTTGTGTTTCCTGAACTTATGGCGAGGATCCAGGAACTGTCTATGCATGTCGAAGCAAGAAAACTTGCGACCGGCCTGAAGCCAACGAAACTCAAGAGCTCCCTTTCATGTGGGCACGGGAACCTTCCATGCACACACCAGCCAACAAATAGCGCATACGCCGGCAAGTCATGCGTCGAGTACATGTACCATACACGCATTATGAAGTTTCATTTGCTATAGGCGTCGTATGTCTTGAACCCGTTATCCCAGGCTTCTTGCAATTCGTCCTTAAGCGGTTGCATGTACACATTCATATTTTTCCCCGGATAGTTGGGCCCTGGAATTATCAACGTCAGGAAAATGTTCTTCTTTGCATAATCTGTCCGGGGGAGATTGAGTGGAAAGAAAAATACGGGCCAACAACTGTATTGGGCTGCCGTCAGACCAAACACACTGAACCCATCCGTGCTAATGCCGACTCGAGGATGCCTCGGATCTGCCGCTTTGTCAGCATGTAATTCATCAAACTTTTTCCACGCAACACCATCCGATGTGTGTACCACCATTAGATTCCCATCTGCATCTAGTTCGGTTCTTTTGCCTGTTTTGTGCCATGTCATCTGTCTGGCCGTCTCTTCGACCATGAAAAGACATTGAAGTCTTGGTACGATTGGCATATACCGAAGAACACTAACAGGGATTTTGGTCTGTGTCTTCTCACCCATACCGTTGTCTACCACAATTTACCTGGAAGACTTGCAAATGGGACAATAGTTCAAGTCCGCATAGTCAAGCCCAAATAAGGCACATCCTTTCTCACAGGCATGTATCTTCTCATAGGGCATCTTCAGTGCACGGAGGATTTTGTCCGACTGGTACAGGTTTGCAGGCATTACATGGCCTTTGGGTAGAAAACATCCAAATACTGTCATAATTGCGTCATAGCATTCTCTGCCCAAGTTGAACTGAGCCTTCAAAGCCATTACTTGTGAGATGGCATCCAACTGACAAAGCTCAGTGTGCTCGTGGAGCGGACGTTTTCAAGACTCCAACATTTCATTGAAGGCCTTTGCAGATTCCTCCATCTCCTCGTCCGAATCCCGAGCATCATCATAGTTTTGCACCATGTTTTCCATCCCTGTACCATGCTCGTCGGTGCGACGACGATCCGCCTCAGCTCAGTCACGTTGGGCAGACTCACCATGAAATGTCCACACCGTATAATCGGGCGTAAAACCATTCTTCTGCAGGTGTTTACCCATTTCAGCCTCTGTCCTCTTTTCCCAATTGCCGCATCGGAAACAGGGGCACCAAGTTTTCCTCTGGCCATTTGCAAATGCAGCTTGCACAAACCCCTTGGTTTTTGTGAACCATTCAACGCTCCATTTGTTCTGACCAGTGTGACCGGTATACATCCACGCACGATCACTCTTCTTGACTTTCAGAGCTACTGGACACACAACAATTATATATATAATTCACCATGTATATATTCATCAGTTGATCTACTTTGTCAATTTTATTACGTCCATGCAACCTACACTCTAATAGGTAATGATAGGTCTAATCCCACCCGAGTATGTGTAGATTGGGTTCATTTTCCCATGCTATGCTCCGGATCCGACGCAAAATTTCGGCAGCACCTCCCCGCTGTTCTCCTGATACACGTCTCTGCAATAAACAGAGAGGATGTGTACCCGGAGAACAACAGGGGAGGCACTGACGAAATTTATGCGTCGGATCCGGAGCAAAGCAAATGGGAAAACGAACCCAATCTACACATACTCGGGCTGTCCATGGATAGCGTTGGACAATTCGATAGAATCAAGGTTATAAATATGCAAATGCATGCATATTTATAACTATGACGCTTTTGAATGGGAGACACATATTGGTTACGCATACTGATGATTCAAGACACATATATAGCTAGCTATCAAGTTTCATTGGCACGAACACCGGAACAGAGCAAATAATTAATGGGGAAGGAGGACATGTCATTTGTGCTCACCCACGAACGAAGGGGCAGAGCTCGTCAAACGCACGGCGAGGTCGTCGAACACCAAACCTCGCAGCGGTGAAACAACGGCACATTTAAATCAACCCGATCGACACAATTATATGTGATGTTTTTCATAAAAAAAATCGAAAAATATATGACCTAACTAATAATTCACAAATATAAGACCCTGTCGCCTCGAGGGGTCGGGTGTCGGGGTGTCTGGGTGTCGTGTCGTTGTCGGGGTGTGGTGTCCGGGTCGGGGTGTCGGGGTCAGGGGTCAGTGGGTCAGGGTGTCGGGGTCAGGGGGGTCAGGGGGTCGATCGGGGTGTTTCCTTCTATTCTTTCCTTACTTCTTCTTCTTTCTTTCTCTTGTTCTTCTTCTTTCCTTTCTTCTTCTTCTTCTTTCATCTTTTTTCTACTTTTTTACTTCTTTTCGTTTCTTTTTTTTCTTCTTCTTCCAATTCTTCTACTTCTTTTCTTCTTCTTCTTTTTTCATCTTTCTACTACTTCTACTACTTCTACTACTTCTACTACTTCTACTTCTTCTACTTCTTTTCTAACACTAACACTAACACAATCTAGCACTAACAATTAAACAGCAAAAAAAATGAAAAAAACTAGAAAAAAAAGTAGTAGTCCCTCACCCGAGCAATGGGACGATCGGCGGGGGGGCACCGGGCGGCGGGGGCGCCAGCGGGGGCGGGCGGTGGGGGCGGCGCCAGGCC
>LR880968.1:107621208-107645643 GCA_904067115.1 Aegilops sharonensis | reverse complement strand
AGAGGAAGAGAAGGGAGAGTAACGGGCGGGGGGTGGTGGCCGTTAGTTACTCGCTCTTTGCCGTCCGCAACCCTTTGCCGTCCGCCGTTTTCTCTCTTTGCCGTCCGCTAGCGGACAACAAAGAGGTGGGGGTGTTAAGTTTTTTTTTAAACGGGCGGGTGGGTGGGGGCCACCTACCTCTTTGCCGTCAGCTGGCGGACGGCAAAGAAACGGCTCATGGCAAAGAGGTTCTTTGCCATCCGCCATTTCTTTGCCGTCTGCTTTATGGTAGCTGATGTCAAAGAGCTTCTGACCGCAAAGATCTGGCTGATGGCAAAGTAGCTGATTCTAGTAGTGTGGGGTACATATCGGGGCCTCTATCAATAGTATCTATCTACTATCTGGTTAATCTCCGGTGTCTACTATGAGTTTCATGTTGGGTGGGAAACAAACAGTAAAGAAGCCATAATCTGTATTTATTAGCTGAAGCCATTATCTGCCTGCTATTATTGGTTTTGGGTCTATCCACAGGTTGCTACCATCACTCTGGATTTCTGCATGCACTCCTTACATAATCTCACTATGTTTTATTCCTATGCACGACAGTTATTGTAAACAATGGAACTGAACATGTAGAGCAAAAGAGACGAGCCTTGCATGGCAATATAATTTCATGCAGATGTCACTCCATGGTAGGCGCAAAGGCATCCCCCCTCCCCTCCACGCATTTCGGATTGTAATCGAGAGGAAGATATCTGTTCTGAGGGGGATTCAGAAGGAGAAGATAACTCCTATTTACCCCATGAGGTCTTCGCTCTAACTTGGCATGCTGATGTAGGTTATATCATGCATATGGTGTCTTTCATTGCTTACTTTATACATCAAATATGTCATCTGCTTAGTTTAGACATCCTTTGTGCGAATACCATCTGTTTAGTTTATTCATCGTTTGTGTGAATTATGCAACGCCACCTTGTTTAGCCAGGCATCATATATGTGAATTTGGCAATGCCATCCTGCTTAGCCAGTCATCTTATATGTAAATTATATCAGGCCATCTTTTTTTCATTACATATTACATTCGTCAAGAATGTTAGTACATTCAACTGCTCTTCGTGTGCATCAGCCAATTGACACGGTGATGGCAAATTCTGGACTGAAAACAAGGTCTTCTGAGCAGACTATGCTATCTGACGAAGCGCATATCTTGCTGGTTACGGATAGCTCCTCAGAGGAGGATTCAGAGACAGATGACCAGTCCTATCCCCCCCTCCCCCCCGAGGTGTATGCTCTAACTTGGCAGGGTTATGATGCTCATATCATGCGTATGGTGTCTCGCATTGCTATGCCATTTTATTAGTTTAGACATGCTTTGTGTGAATGCCACCTGTTCAGTGTCTAACTACCATATATGTGAATTATGCATTGCCATCTTGTTGCAAGACATTATATATGTGAATTATACAATGATATCTTGTTGCAAAGGCATTGTATACGTGAATTATGCAATGCCATGCTGTTTAGCCAATCATCATGTATGTGAATTATATCATGCTATCATTTTTTTGTATTACGTGTTCCATTTGTCGACAACGCTTATATATTCAACTACTCTTCCTGTGCATCAGCCATTTGAAGCGGTGATGGAAGTATCTGGAGTGAAAACAAGGTATTCAGAGCAGACAATGCTACCTGCCGAAGCAGACATCTTGCTGGCTACAGAGAGCTCCTCAGAGGAGGATTCAGAGACTGATGACAAGTCCTATTTCCCCCCTGAGGTCTATGCTCAAACTTGGCAGGGTTATATTACCCATGTCATGCATGTTGTCTTGCATTGCTTAGTTTTTACATCATATATAGATTGCCATCTGCTTACTTGCTTACTATATAAATCATATATCTGAATTATATCATGCCATCATGTTTACATAGTACATACACATCATCTATCTGAATTATGGCATGGCAACCCATTTAATAAAGACATCATATAGTTATATCATATCATCCTTTTTAGTGTTTACAGTCATCATATTTAGAATTATGGCATTCTATCCATGAATGTATGTGAATTATGGCATGCCAACCTATTTAATAAACACATTATATAGTTATGTCATGTCATCCTGTTTACATAGTCTCATATTTTGAACTATGTCTTTCCATCTTTTTTAGTTAGCCATCATAATGTGAAATTGTGTCATGCTATCTTGTTTAGTTAGCCATCATATATGTGAAATTGTGTCATGCTATCCTGTTTGGTTAGACAACATAAATATGAATTATTTCATGCCCTCTATTATTCCCCACTATCAATTGCACCTGTCTATCATACAATGTCTATACTTTCAATTACTTTTCTTGTTTATCAGCCATTTGAATTGGAGAGCGTGATGGCAGTATCTAAGGGAGTAACAACATGGTCTTCAGAAAACATTGTGCTATCAGTTGATGCAGATAGAACCACGGTTGTACTTGCCCAAGGACCAGATCCACCACACATAACCCAGACTCTCGCAGATTGTACCCCTACCCAGTTGGACAGAGAACCAGCTACACCCCTTTTAACCCCAACCCCGGCAGATAGTAACCCAGTTCCAGTTGACACAGCACCGTCTCCACCACAGAGCACCCAAACACGAGCGGTTAGTAAGGGAACCGCAGTGCCCAAAGCACGAGGACCACCACTCCAAATCCCAACTCAACGCTTAAAGGAGAAGAAGATTTGTTCTCAGGTCAGGTTCTTTAGCTATGGTTCATACTCCTTTGCTCTTGCATTACTGTATTTACTCATACCAACTATTTTCAAATTTGAAGGATGGAATTGAAACTCCAATGGCGCAACAGGTATGTTTTAGACCTGTTTCTTTAACTGGTTTGCTGTTGTAACCTGCTCTATGTTGATTTCAGTTTCAATTGAATAAACAGTTATGTTCTCATGTCATGCACATTACAAGTGTTGTTATTGCTCTATAGTTACTCACACTTATATTCTGTCTATTCTGCTTTGTCTTGAACAAATATTATTTGAACTGTGTCTCTATCTTGATTTGGCAACAAAAACTAGAATGATATAGACCATAAAGTGACCATGGCACATAGATATATGTTTATTTCATGCTGTTATCATGTCCACTTTACTACTGAACTCATTTACCAAAATGAGTTTCATATACAACATGGTAAACATGTGATGTGTCTGCTTGTTTCTCTTTTAGAATGCAGAAAAAATATTGGAGAACAGTACCGCGTTATCCAATGGTAAAGGAAGTAATGCAGATAAGGTTCAAGATAGTGAGACATCCCTGTTGGTCTCCAAGAAAGCTGATAAAAACTATCTTGACGACAGTGAGGGAACCCAAAAGTCCTGTCTTGATGTAGTGTTCGAGTTACTAGCCACTACTGCTAGCACAAGCTCTTCAAACTCGCTGCCTGAATCAGTTCGTCTTCTTGAGTCTCAACTTCAAGTTGAAAGACATCGATCAGATGTGCTGCGATAGGAAGCTGAAGGACTGAGGAAGTCCCTGCAGAATTCAGATGCATATTTTCTGGTGCAACAGCAAGCGCTGGAGGATTTAAGTGCCAAACAAGAGAAAGTTAATAAGCTTGCTAAGCATCTTGCCAGCATTATGGGTACCCAAGATATTGTTTCTTGAGATCTTCTGAAGTGGTTTCAGTTCTGGATTTGTTTTGTTGCGGCATTTATTTGCGCTGGTCGCCAACTTTGACAACCACTGTATATGATATGCTGCTTTGTTCCCTATATTTGCACTGGTGGTGAACTTTGATGCCCAATGGATGTAATATGTGTAACAGCCGTGATAGCCTAGCATAAGTTGCTTGCTTATTTATTTCCTTGTTGTCTTGTTTATTTGTTTGCTTGTAGTCAGTGCAGTTCTTTTTAAAACTAGGCCACAATAACCATGGGGTAATATTTATTGTAGTGACACTGGGCCTCCTATGGGCCGTAGAAACAGCGGGCCTTATACGGGCCATAGAAACAGCGGGCCTTATACGGGCCATAGAAACAGTAGGCCTTCTACGGGCCGTAGAAACAATGGGCCTTCTACGGGCCGTAGAAACAATGGGCCTTCTACGGGCCGTATCATCAATGGGCCTTATACGGGCCGTATGACCATAACGGGCCATTGCTAATAGGCCGTATTTGATGATGCTATGAAAACGGCCCAACGTATTAACAGACCACAAACGGGCCGATGTAACCACGGGCTGAATTTGGCCCACAAGCAGAAAATGACAGTAACGGGCCATAAGTAAACGAATGCTGGAAATGAGCCCGAGAATAAATGGGCTCTGAGAAGGCCGAAAGATAACATTTGCTGGAAACGACCCAACTAAATAATGGGCCCTTAATGGGTATAAAGTGATATACTGTTCATTACGGGCCAGTTTCACCACGGGCCGTTAGTGGGTGTAAAGTGATACACTGTTCATTGCGGGGCAGTTTCACCACGGGTCGTTAATAGGCCAAGAGTTACATAGGGCCTCATATGGGCCGAAAGACGTCATGGGCCATACATGGGCCAGAAGTGAAAATGGGCTGGAATCATATTGGATGGCCCAGATGATGCTACTGGGCCTAATTCGGATAGGGCGTAACGGGCCTTGGGTTAGCGGGCTGTAAATGGGGTATATGCGAACAGGCCGTTAACAGGCTTTCCATGGGCCGGCCCGCCACCTTTTGACCAAGTCAAAACGGGCTGGCCTTTTCATAGGAATGGGCCTCTGTTGGGCCGTGCCATGTGTCGACGTATCATAGGCGCCTTCTGTCCAATGAGTGGATGACATCTGTCCCAACGGTGAGCCGACAGGTGTTTCCTCCAGCCAGTGATGATTTTACACGCGGAAAATCCCCATTGGTCGGGGCTGTTAACGGGTTATTGGATCCAAAACCCGACCCGATAGCTGAACGGCGTTCCGTTACGGTGGATGCCACGTGTCCGTCACCCTTGACGAAAGCAGTTCTGTGACGCGCGATTTATCGTCATGGAAGTGGACACTTCTGTGATGATAATTTTGGTAATGTCATCAAACACTTCTACGACAGCACATGTATGACTATCTTGATTCTGTCATAAATTTTTCATGGATGTACATGCATGACAAAAAACGCGACCTACTATGACAAACACGTATCATCACGGAAGTGTATTTTTTTTGTAGTGAAGAGGCAGCACCCGGCGGTGCTCCGCGAAGCCGGCCAGCAGGTCCGAGGCCCTGAGGCACTTCGACTCCGTCATCTCCTAGAGTTGGGTGAGAGCGGCGGGGGCGGCGGCCGACAGGTGCTTCGGCCTGAACTTCCAGTTCCTGCGTGGCTGGGTAGGTGGGCCGGCTGCGTAAGCCAGCAGATTGACGAAGTCCAACATCGAGTGCGTGTTCTGCACGTAGAAGTAAAACTTCTACCACAGTTTGGCCGACCACAACAACGCGAGGGCCGGGAAGCGGGTCCAGAAGCTGGAGTGCTGCACCGCGACGCAGGCCCCGCATTGAGCCGCCTCGTCCTTGGCGGCCGTGCCGAGCTTGAGGTAGAAAATTTATCCCCACAGCTCGAGCGTCGGCAGGATGCCAAGGCACCCCTCGCAGAGGGTGCCAAAGGCGCCAAGCAGCAACACGGTGTTGGGCATGAGGTGGTGGGGCTTCAGGCCGAAGAAGTCGAGGAAAGATCGAAGAAAACCGCTCACCGGAAGGCCGAAGCCACGGAGGAAGTGCGAGCAAAACACGACATACTCGCCGGCCTCCGGCACCGGCGAGATCTCCATTTCAGGAGGGACGCGTACCTTCACGTGCGCCGCGCGAGGCAACCACCTCGTCTGCCGAAGAAACGCGAGGTGGTCCTCATGAACATTGGAGCCATCCCAATCACCGGAGCGCCCGCCGCACGCCATGGACATGGATGCATGATGAAGGTGCGGCACGGCGATGAGCGAACAAATCCACGGCGGATGCGGAGGAGCTCTGGCGGTGAGCTGCGGCACGATGATGGCGAGAGAGCAAAGGGAGCAGAAGAAGAAGGAGACGAAGGGCAAGGAGGGCGCACGTGTGTTCTGCCGCCCCTCCTCCTCCTACCTATAGCCCCTCGGCGGCAGAGCCGAGGGGGCGAGACGTGGGGGGGGGGGCGTGGCCTTAACTGCGCCCACTCCCCCCATGACCCCGCATTTTCTGCGCCATAATGGCATGTATGTAACGCTCCTGGAAGCGCAACCGCCCGCCTCGGCCGCTGCGGATCCGCGCACGTGCTGAGGCCCTGTAGTGGTGGGCCTGGGCCTACAGCGATGTCTCGTCGCACGTGTGGGCTGGCAGGCCGGCCCGGTCTGCTGGCGAGCGTGCAACGGGCGGCAAGTCTATCATCTGGCTGGCGCGCCACCCGGCCCCCACCACGACGATTCGAATTCACCAGGCGTCCGACTGTTCCCCGGCCGGCTCCTAACAGTCGGCGTCTCCAGAAGATGGACGAAGCATGATTACCAAGACACTTGGAGTAGGAAGCTGCTGAGGCTCCTCGATTTCGGCCGTGGCGCCCCACCAGCTTCGGGGACTACTGTCGGAGTAAATAACCATGGGTAGCCTCATCGATCCCCCATGGTATTTCAAGACATCAGGGCTAGCTGCGCCCCTCACACCTCCCGGACGAACGGCTGGCTTCTTGGGCCGGCTGGTGTGGGAGGCCGACTGCTAGAAGATGGCAAGACACCAGAAGGCTTCCACGGAGGAGCCGACTCCTGGCAGGCGGCCCCTCGTCCCTTCAAAGTTTGCACCCTCATAACCGCGACGGGACGGGGCGTGGCCACAGTGCGACCTGCCACCCCCGAATCCCGGGCGGGTCATGGCCACAGTGCGGTGTACCAGGCGACACCCCCTTGCCCGGCGCGACACTATAGCCACGCGGCCCGTGACATCACTTACGACAAGGGGAGCCACGCTCCCACGACGGGTGGTCGTTACGGCCCGCAGGAGGTGGGCCCTACCTTCCACGAGCCACCAGAAGGCGGCAGACCTGAAGCAGGCGGCAATGAGGGTGGGTCGTCTCTTAGCAGGCGGCCTTCTCCCCCTCGGAGTCTGCGCTCCATTAACCAGATGAGACAGGGTGTGGCTACAGTGAGCGCCCGCAAGGCGGCGGGACTGTAGCCATGCTCCCCCAACAAAGCCTCCGTCATCAGGAGTGGGACAACAGTATAAAGCGGTCGGCATTGCCCGCAGGCTGCGGGCCCTACCTGTCGGCTGAGATCACGGCAGCCAGCGGGACCCACCAAGCGGCGGGCCCCAGCAGCCGGCGCCCAGAGGCACTGATGGCCGGGTCCTACACCCGGCCGGATTACCGTTGTACCCCTGGGGGGTAGGACTATATAAACCCCCCAGGCTCCCCCATGCAAGGGATTCAGAACCTTGGAGATCACTGATACGTCTCCAACGTATCTCTAATTTTTTATTGTTCCATTCTATTATATTATCTGTTTTGGATGTTTAATGGGCTTTAATACACTCTTTTATATGATTTTTGGGACTAACCTATTAACCTAGAGCCAGCGTCAGCTTCTTTTTTTCCCCTTGTTTTTGAGTATCGCAGGAAAGGAAAACCAAACAGAGTCCAATTGACGTGAAATTTGACTGAGATTATTTTTGGACCAGAAGAAGCCCACGGGCATCGGAGATGCACCAGAAGAGTCCCGAGGCCACCACGAGGATGGGGGGCGCGCCCTACCCCCCTGGGCGCGCGCCCCTACCTTGTGGACGCCTCGGAGACCCCCCTGACTTTTTCCCAACGCCAACACCTCTTATATATACCCAAACTTCCAGAACATAACCTAGATCGGGAGTTCCGCCACTGCAAACCTCCAGAGCCACCAAAAACCAATCTAGACCCGTTCCGGCACCCTGCTGGAGGGGGGAACCAACTACTTGGAAAAAGGCTACTAGCAGCGCGGGTAAATGCTACTAGTAGCGCGGGTACTCGCGCTACTAGTATCGCGCTACAGCTAAAAGTTAGTAGCAGCGCGGGTGCACCCGCGCTACTACTAACCTAACTACTAATAGCGCTCACATATATCCCACGCTACTACTAACCTAACTACTAGTAGCGCTCGTTTCTTATTTCCCACACTACTACTAACCTAACTAATAGTAGCGCTCATTTGTTTCCCACGCTACTACTAATAATTTAGGAATTAAAAAAATAAAAGTTAGATGTAGTATTCATGAATGGCAATACGCCCAGTGCAAACCAAACCAACGTCACATAACATTCTCAAGATTCCATTTTAACATCAAACACACCAATGATCATCGAAAGGTGGGTACCTTCCCTGGTGTTCCATCACCAACCTAAATAGACAAATTCCCTAGATGTATCTACCAAGGCTCGGAGCTTAGACGCCGGTGTACCCGAATCCTCCCTCCCCCCCGGACGGTGGCGACGACGTCCTCCACCTCAGCGACCTCCGACGTCGAAATCACCTGGACAATCATCTACGCGACATGGCCACCAGCTTCACGGAGAAGTCCGCCTCTGAGTGGTAGAAGAGCACAGCGCCCACCAGCTGCGCTAGTCAGCGTCGATCACCCCTGCGCCCATGTCGAGAAAGTGAAAACTTGTTAGTACCCAAATTGCATCAGTTCAACTAAATGGTATATTCCAATTCACAAGACCCATTAATTAAGTTAAGATTCTTTCTCATCTAGCAATTTAAAGGGGCTCATGCCGAAAATATATGCTTAATTCCTCACTGGCTATTCAAACTAAATGGTCCAAGAACTTTGGGACAATCAACAACCTTTCTTCTTGATCTCCGCTAGCTACTTTGGATTCAACAAGAAAATGAACATTTATTTGAACTGAAAAGAACAAGCAGGCAACCTTGCTATCAATCTTCTGGCTAGAATTTCACAAAATGCACCTGTCAAGTGTACTCTAACAAGCCATGCAGTAAATCTAGAATAGCTCACAAATCTAACCACGACAGCTCTCCCAGGATCCAATCATAAAACAGTAAAGGCGGCCCAAGCTAAGATTGAATTTTAGGCCTGGCACAGATACAGAAAAGAAAGAAGAAAACATAACATTCAATCCTTATTCTGTACACTACATACACTAGTATGACCATATTTAGTTTACTGCAATTACCATGTACAATTCAAATGAGAACATATAAGATTAAAGGTAGGAGTAAGACATGGATAAATACCTCACTGGCTGCCACAAGGTCTAACTTTTTATTCCACTTATTTGGTTGCCTCAGTCCCTGTAGAATAAATAGTTGAAAATCTGTAATCCACACGTGATCAATGGAAGAATGAATAAAAGATAAATGGTGAATTTCACATCGTTGATTCATGGTTCATATGGTAACATCAAGCACATAACTAAGTACCTGATTCAAATGAAATCTGCAAGTTATCACCAATTCACCGTATCAGACATGTTCCCTGCTGAACACAAGACGACGCAGGACGCCAACGCCGGACGCCAATCTCTGTCCGCCGGCGGCAATCGTACCTCGCGCCCTCGAATTAGCATCCTCGTTGCCAGGGTTGCCGCAGGCCCGCATGCAGCCACGCACCAACCGCTGAAGCCTTCTCCGCTAGTTCCTCTGATTTTTTTTGAGGCGCTAATTCCTCTGATGGCTTCCCTATAGGCTACATGTAGGTGGCTGGTTCACAACGGCTTTCCAATTTTCCAAGCCCAAGGCCCAAATAATGGTTCAGAAAATTAACCATGGAAGCTTTTATGTCACTATGTGGGTGTGAAACAAACAGAACTTATATGCCAGCAGTGCATATTAGAAGATGAAAATGCATGTCCCTCCGTAACATTTCTACTGCATGTTCATACTATGTTATGCATCTGATCCTTGCATGGAAGGGATCTAACATACAGCGCCCATGCCAATTCCTACAAGGCAAACAACCATTATTCAGTTGGTCTGTCCCACAAAAAATCCCCTTCTATTATTATGATACATGAAGAAATATTTCAGAACAAACAAAGGCTGCAAGCAGGGGAATCATAGATAAGACCCACATGTCTGAGGCGCTGCTAGTGGGTTAGCTACTGTACTGCTCATGCATATCTATCTGAGTATAGCTTTTTTCTCAAGAACCGTTCTAAGCTTCCAAGCTATTGCTACTCCGGATCAAATTATATCATCTACTATATATGTTCATATGATTAAATTTTTAAAATGTAGCCATTCATATCACTTCCAAAGATCCAAAATTTCTAAATCTTTCTGAATCTCGTCCTAGAGGATACATTGGTGAAAACAAACAAATTATGCAGCGTTCAACAGCAAGGGTGCTTTGTCCACTGGAAGAACTCAATTAACTATCTATGACAAAAATATTATGCACATGATATGGACGGTTGTAGTAAAATCTAAATGAAAATACTTTCTAAACAAAATGCTATAGAAGTAAATCTGAAATTGGTAGCAGCCTCACAAATAAGGTCACAACTTAGAACAGGTGCTTGTTCCCACAAGGTTGCACAAGGTCGCAGCTTAGAATAGCTACAAAATTAACTCTGAATTACCTCTGGACGCTGGAGCATGGTACCCTCAAGTTCTTGTGTGCACAAGGTTGACGCTTAGAACACAGTGAGGTCCGCTGGGGTAACCAGATCGCCAAACAGCCACAAACAGGACTTTGAGTTGCTGCGCATACTACAAATAAAGGGGGAACTGATTCAACAAGCCATCAAAATTAGCAAGGATAATGTGTCCTAGAAAAATAAAATAGTAGTATGTTCTTTGCAGCAGGTAAATTTCTTAGGACTAGGAACATACAACATTTTGAGGCACTTGCAATATGCAGTCCCACTACTGTATCGGCCGCGAAGGGAACAATGACCTGAAGAATACGAAGAAGATCCATGGTGAGGATGGCTGCTACTCTGCAAATCGACAGTACCCAAACAAGAAAAATATCGAGATTGACCTTCCCAAGGGCAAGGTCCCGATGCGCAGCGCCGACGAGGTGCCAGCTCCCGCCTTGCTTCGCAACCAGGGTAGAAAACCCCCGCAACAGCGCTCCTCCTCCTCCACCTGATGGCGCCATTCGATTCCATCAAGATTCAGCAAAGGGGGAGTAGATCGACTTGCTGCTGCTGTAACTAGTGTAAATCAATTCGATCAACAAAGGGGGGCGGTGAACCCTAGCCAGCTTGCTCACGTTGGGGATGGCGGCGGCGGCAGTGCAGGTGGGAGGAGGGGCGCCAGCAAGGGCGAGGAGGCGGCGCATGACGCTCCGTCCGACCGCCGCGCCCGAAACCCTAGCCGCGGGGGAGGGTTGCTGGTGGGCACGAGCGTTGAATCCAGCCGAAGGGGAGGAAGTAGCGGAGGGAGGCAAGCTCAGGAGCGTGCCTGGCGGTGGAAGGAGTCGCCGGAGCGAGGCGAGGCAGCCGGCATATGTGGCTGTAGTGGCAAGGAGTCACAGTAGAGAGAGAGCGGGGGCTCACGCGAGAGAGGGGGAGTTTTTTTTTTTGGACAGGGATGGGTGCCCTTAGTTGTAGCGACGCTCTTGAGCCACGCTACCACTGTAATCCAAACCATAGCGCCGCCTAGCAAATACGCGCTGTTATTGAGTAGGGTCAAAAAACGTGTTTCGTTGAATGATAGTAGTAACGCTAGTTGTACCTCGCGCGCTATTACTATTTTACTACTAGTAGCGTGGGTTTATAACCCTCCCTACAAATATGGCATGGCCCGGGCGGCACGTTAGAGACCGCTTAGTAGTAGCGAGGGTTAAAAACCCGCGCTACTACTATCAACTTAGTAGTAGCGAGGGGTATAAACCCTCGCTGGTAGTAAGCGTCTGTGTATAAGCTTTTCCCTAGTAGTGACCCCTCACCGGTGGCCATCTTCATCATCCCGGTACTCTCCATGAAGAGGAGGGAGTAGTTCACCCTCGGGGCTGAGGGTATGTACCAGTAGCTATGTGTTTGATCTCTCTCTCTCTCTCTCGTGTTCTTGAGGTGGTACGATCTTGATGTATCGCAAGCTTTGCAATTATAGTTGGATCTTATGATGTTTCTCCCCTCTACTCTCTTGTAATGGATTGAGTTTTCCCTTTGAAGTTACCTTATCAGATTGAGTCTTTAAGGATTTGAGAACACTTGATGTATGTCCTGCGTGGGATACCCGTGGTGACAATGGGGTATTATATTGATTCACTTGATGTATGTTTTGGTGATCAACTTGTGGGTTCCGTGACCTTGGGAATCTATGCCTAGGGGTTGGCACACATTTTCGTCTTGACTCTCCGGTAGAAACTTTGGGGCACTCTTTGAAGTTCTTTGTGTTGGTTGAATAGATGAATCTGAGATTGTGTGATGCATATCGTATAATCATACCCACGGATACTTGAGGTGACATTGGAGTATCTAGGTGACATTAGGGTTTTGGTTGATTTGTGTCTTAAGGTGTTATTCTAGTACAAACTCTATGATAGATCGAACGGAAAGAATAGCTTCATGTTATTTTACTACGGACTCTTGAATAGATCGATTAGAAAGGATAAATTTGAGGTGGTTTCGTATCCTACAATAATCTCTTCGTTTGTTCTCCGCTATTAGTGACTTCGGAGTGACTCTTTGTTGCATGTTGAGGGATAGTTATATGATCCAATTATGTTATTATTGTTGAGAGAACTTGCACTGGTGAAAGGATGAACCCTAGGCCTTGTTTCAACGCATTGCAATACCGTTTGTGCTCACTTTTATCATTAGTTACCTTGCTATTTTTATATTTTCAGATTACAAACAACCATATCTACCATCCATATTGCACTTGCATCACCATCTCTTCGCCGAACTAGTGCACCTATACAATTTACCATTGTATAGGGTGTGTTGGGGACACAAGAAACTCTTTGTTATTTGGTTGGAGGGTTGTTTGAAGAGACCATCTTCAACCTACGCCTCCCACGGATTGATAAACCTTAGGTCATCTACTTGAGTGAAATTTTCTACTGTCCTACAAACCTCTGCACTTGGAGGCCCAACAACGTCTACAAGAAGAAGGTTGTGTAGTAGACACCAATCACACACACATAGAGAGAGAGTGGAGTAGGGCTAGCCTTGTTCTTCTTCCTCCTCTAGCCGAAACAGCTCAAGGAGCAAGCTTGTAGCTATGCTATTGATCATAGTCATCATGCGGAGACCCCGCAGAGCAGGACTAGGGTTGTTATCTCCACGGAGAGCCCTGAAACTGGGTAAGATTCGCAGGCGTATGCGGTCTCGCTCACTCCCGCTTCTAGAACCCGGCAACATACTCTTGTCCCCATCCACGATAAGCCACCCCCTGGCATATGTCGCTAGATATCCCCAACACTGGGTGTTTGAAATTCATTCCCATTTCTTGCATGAGACCTAAGCATGCAACCAAGGACACAGATTTGATTTTTCAACCAGTTTATATGCACTGGAGCATGTGCATGTAGTTCAAATTTGAATTATGCACCTGAAATGCCTAGAAAACCAAGTTAACTTATAAAAACGTCCAAACGAACCCTGAATAATTCCAATTTTTTTGACGACACGCCTATAGTTGCATGTTCACTGCAGATAAAAGTTCTAGCACTTCAAACACCATCCTTTGCAGCTGTGACCCTATTATGTAATTGAAACCAAGACAAAAAATCAAGTAGATCGCACACAGTTTATTATCACTAACCGTGTGAGATGCAGCACAAAATATCTTGGAGCACCGTCGGAGTGTCAAGCACACTAGACCGCTCCTCAAATATCATTTAACTGTTCAATTGTCGCCGGTGAAAGATGGGGACATGGACCCGCGTTGTGAGGGCAACTTCGGTGGCCCACTCTGGCGAGAGTGCGGCCGCAGCCGCCAGGCGCATGCTAACAAGCTTTGTGAGTGCGACCGCAATCTGCATCCGTGCGGTCAAGGCAGCCCAAACGGCCGCAGTTGCTTCTCAAGCGGCGGCAGCATCATCTTCCTCGGGGATAGAAACTGTCGAGAGTGGCACAACAGTTCTCCATTCCGCAGTGGCGGCCTTAACCACTACAAAAAGAAGACACATCCGTGACATTTTGGGCCGAATGCATTTTTTTATGCCATGCTTATGACACTTCTATGACAATAATTGTGACAAAACCCGTCATCATCATAGATGTGGTGGGATCCTACTTCTATGACAAAAAATGGGATTTTTGTCCTGGGCGGGCCAGAGACGCAGCTGCATGACATTCTTTGGGGCGTCCATGACAGAAAAAACGATTGTAGAAGCAATGGCGAGGAAAATATCAGGGAGTTCTGGATTATGATGGGTGGTCAGGGGCTGAGCGATGCGCGTTTCTCTCGTACACGTACGCTCGTGGGTGCGAGGCGTTGGGCTCTAACTGATCCCGAGCGAGGCGTTCGCCTACTGAACTCGAGCGATTGCACTGCATGCTAGGCGTTACTGAACCCGAGGGATCGATTGATCTGGCTATTAACTGAACCCGATCGAGCAATTCCTTCACTACTGCTACTAACTGAAGTCGATCGATGCTGCGTCTGGATGAACAGTAGCGTTGTTGGGGGGGTGGGGGGGGGGGGTTGGATGAACAGTTCCCGATGGGGGGTTGGACGAACAGGACCCCGTGGTAGTAGTGGCTGTTTCCGCTGGATGAACAGGAGCCCAATCGAGCCGGTTGGGGGTCGATGAACAGGACCCCCGTGGAGGGCTCGATGAACAGGACCCCGTGGAGGGCTGGTTGAACAGTAGCCGGTGGAGGGGTGGATGAATAGTAGCCCGTGGAGGGTGGTTGAACAGGACCCTGTGGAGAGGGCTGGTTGAACAGTAGCCGGTGGAGGAGCGGTGGAGGCTGGATGAACAGGAGCCCGTGGACGAACAGTCGCAGGTGGAGGCTGGAGGAGACCGATGCTGGATGAACAGTAGCCCGTGGAGGCAGTCGACGGTGGAGATGAACAGTATCCCATGGAGTCTTGTTTTGTGGTACGCCACACCCCCCGATCAACACGACCCCCGTTCCGACTATAGCGCTCAAACAAAGTCCATTTTGCGGTACGCCACACCCCTCCCGATCAACAGGACCCCGTTTCGACCATAGGAGGTCCAAGAGAAGTCCGTTTCCTCTGTTTTGCGGTACGCCAGACCCCTCTTGATGAACAGGATCCCGTTTTGACCATGGCCGGTCGAACACAAGGACATTTCCTCTGTTCTACGGTACGCCAGGCCTCGTTTCAATCAGTTGTTCCATCCAAGCCGGTTGGCTCCCGATGAACATGATGACGCAGTTCCTCCGTTCCGACCCACCATGTACACGAGCCCTGGCCATATGTATGCGTGAGTAGGCGTTGGAGACCCCGCCAGTATGTACGTACATGGCCGTATTTACTTTCTTGCACCCTGGCTGTACGTATGTGTACATGCTACATGCGTGCCTCTACTATGACACGTGCCATTCCTTACTAGGCCACGGTTCATCGCTGCAGCCTGCACACAAACCGATCGACCAGTATATACGTAAACGTTCATGACCAGAATTACAACGCTATGTACTCTTCGACCAAGTGGTCCCGACGGCCAGGGAGGATAAGGAGGCACTTCCTTGCGTGCGAAGATGTAGCTGGTGGGTCCCAGCACTAGTAGAAAAAGGGTCAAACGTGAAGCACATTAGTGCCGGTTTGAATTTGAGCCGGCACTAATGTATACATTAGTGCCGGTTCCAACAGCTAGCCGGGCCGCTTTCATTAGTACCGGTTCGTGGCGAACCTTTAGCACCGGTTCGTGCCATGAACTGGTACTAATGAGAGTGGTGGCAGGATGTTGTCAGACTGGGGCCCCTCCAGGCCCTTTAGTATCGGTTCTTGGCACGAACCGGCACTAAAGGTTGTCCTACATAAACCCTTCATCCACCCGAGCTCGCTCTGTTCTTCCCCTTTCCCCTCTCCTCTCTGTTCTTCCCCTCTTCCTCTTGAGCTCATCACACATTTTGCCCAAAATTTGTTAAGATTTGAAGGCCCCCATCCATTCAAATGATCACAAAGGTTAGCAACTTTGTCCTTTCATCTCTCATTGCTAGATTAGCTCTTGCAATGCTTTATATAGTGATTAATTTGTGGGTTTAGTAATTTGGGAGGAAATATATATATGTGCTAGTATTTGATTTATATGCAATTTGAGGTCAAAAATAACACTTAGTTTGCATATGTAGGTGTGTTTTACGTAGTGCCTTCTAAATCTCCGTCGTAACCACCGTCGACCGCCCGCACCGTCCCGACGCCGGCACCACCTTGTGGTGAGCCTCTTGTTCATGAAATTTTATATAAAAAATTGATGTTTGTGTGATTTGGATATATAGTTACTCGTATAATTATCTTACCCGTACGTTGTTTGTTATACATAGTGCCATGGTTTTGATATCCGTCCCCGTCGGCCCTCGTCCTTGTTATGATTCAGATGTGGTATATTCTCTTTCAAAACTATTTGTTGCATTTCGTGTTTATGACAAATTATGCCCATCAAGTTGACATAGATATTTTTATCTAGGAGGTATGTGAACCGGAAATTCCAACCGACCCTATTGTCGAGAGGTTAAATTTAGTTGAAAGAGAAAACGAGTACTTGAAAGAAAAATTGAAAAGAATTGAGGGGGAGAAGATGGAATTGGAGTTGCATGTTGCCGATGTCGTCGATGATCACAAGATCAAGATGGAGAAAATGTGATTGAAGATTAGAAAGATTAGAAAATATGCCATCAATAGTGAGGCTTGGTATCATTATGTTGTTGGATCAATTGTTACCTTAGTTGCGATCTTGATCGCATTTGTTGTTGCATTTAAATGCTTTAGCTAGAGAGTTATTTGTTTGTTGCATTTAAGTGTTGTATGAACTTTATGTATGAACTTGTATTAATTTGGTCTATTCGGTGTTGTGTAATGAAGATGAGCCGGCAATGGATGTACGATGACCGATGCTCTCCCCAGTTCGTTGAGGGCGTGCATACTATTCTGCTTGCGGCTGAGGCAAACAAGCGGGCGGATGGTTTTATGCCTTGTCCATGTGCTGGCTGTAAGAATGGTCGCAATTACTCTACGTCAAGAACCATTCATGTCCACCTGTTTGAGTCCGGTTTCATGCCCCACTATAATGTTTGGACCAAGCACGGAGAAAGAGGGGTTATGATGGAAGACAATGAAGAAGAAGAGGACGACGACAGCTATCCTGGCCATGGGTTCCCTGAATACGATGATACAACAATGGGGGAAGAAGCTGAGCCGGTAATGCGGGAAGAAGCTGAGCCGGCAATGCGGGAGAAGTTGAAGAAGATGCATCAGATGAGCCCGTTGATGATCTAGGTCGGGCCATTGCCGATGCAAAGAGAAACTGCGCAAGTGTTTTGGAGAATAATAAGTTGAAGCGCATGTTAGAGGATCACAAAAAAATGTTGTACCCGAATTGCGTAGGTGACAAGAAAAAGCTGGGCACCACACTGGAATTGCTGCAATGGAAGGCAGAGAATGTGTATCTGACAAGGGATTTGGAAAGTTGCTGGTAATGATAAAGGATATGCTTCCAAAGGACAACGAATTGCCCGAGAGTACGTACGAAGCAAAGAAGGTTGTCTGCCCTCTAGGGTTAAAGGTGCAGAAGATACATGCATGCCCTAATGATTGCATCCTCTACCGCGGTCAGTACGAGGATTTGAACGCTTGCCCGCTATGTGGTGCATTGCGCTATAAGATCAGCCACGATGACCCTGGTGATGTCGAGGGCGAGCGCCCCAGGAAGAAGATTCCTGCCAAGGTGATGTGGTATTCTCCTCTAATACCATGGTTGAAACGTTTTTTCCAAAACAAAGAGCATGCCAAGGCGATGCGATGGCATAGAGAAGACCGTAAGAAAGACGGAAAATTGAGAGTACCCGCTGACGGGTCGCAGTGGAGAAAAATCGAGAGAAAGTACGGGAAGGAGTTTGCAGATCACGCAAGGAGCGTATGGTTTGGTCTAAGCGCAGATGGCATTAATCCTTTTGGGGAGCAGAGCAGCAACCATAGCACCTGGCCTGTGACTCTATGTTTGTATAACTTTCCTCCTTGGTTGTGCATGAAGCGGAAGTTCATTATGATGCCAGTGCTCATCCAAGGCCCTAAGCAACCCGGCAACGACATTGATGTGTACCTAAGGCCATTAGTTGAAGAACTCTTACAACTGTGGAATGGAACAGGTGTACGTGCGTGGGATGAGCACATGGGGGAAGAATTTGACCTAAAGGCGTTGCTGTTCGTGACCATCAATGATTGGCCCGCTCTCAGTAACCTTTCAGGACAGACAAACAAGGGATACCGCGGATGCACGCACTGTTTGGATGATACCGACAATATATATTTGAATAGTTGTAAGAAGAATGTGTACCTGGGACATCGTCGATTTCTTCCGAGCAAGGCATCCCGTAAGAAAAAAGGCAAGCATTTCAAAGGTGAGGCGGATCACCGGACGAAGCCTCGCCACCGTACTGGTGCTGATGTACATGATATGGTCAAGGATTTGAAGGTGATATTTGGAAAGGGTCCTGGCGGACAACCTGTTCCGAAGGACGCTGACGGACGCGCACCCATGTGGAAGAAGAAATCTATATTTTGGGACCTGCCATATTGGAAAGACCTAGAGGTCCGCTCCGCAATCGACGTGATGCACATGACGAAGAATCTTTGCGTGACCCTGCTTGGCTTCTTGGGCGTGTATGGGAAGACAAAAGATACACCTGAGGCACGGGAGGACCAGCAACGTATGCACGGAGAAGACGTCATACATCAGGGTCATGCAAGCTACGCTCTTACCAAAGAAGAGAAGGAAATCTTCTTTGAATGCCTGCTCAGTATTAAGGTACCGTCTGGCTTCTCGTCGAATATAAAGGGAATAATAAACATGGCAGAGAAAAAGTTCCAGAACCTAAAGTCTCATGACTGCCACGTGATTATGACGCAACTGCTTCCGGTTGCATTGAGGGGGCTTCTACCAGAAAACGCTCGATTAGCCATTGTGAAGCTATGTGAATTTCTCAATGCAATCTCTCAGAAGGTAATCGATCTAGAAATCATACCAAGGTTACAGAATGATTTGGTGCAATGTCTTGTCAGTTTTGAGTTGGTGTTCCCACCATCCTTCTTCAACATCATGACGCACGTCCTAGTTCACCTATGCGAAGAGATTAACGTTTTGGGTCCTGTATTTCTACACAATATGTTCCCCTTTGAGAGGTTCATGGGAGTCTTAAAGAAATATGTTCATAATCGTGCTAGGCCAGAAGGAAGCATCTCCAAGGGCCATCAAAATGAGGAGGTCATTGAGTTTTGTATTGACTTTATTCCTGACCTTAAGCCGATTGGTGTTCCTGAATCGCGGCATAAGGGCAGACTGGATAGAAAAGGCACGCTAGGAGGGGAACAAATAGTATGTATGGACGGACATTCTCTCACTGAATCACACTACACAGTTCTACAGAATTCCGCCTTGGTGGCTCCGTATATGGATGAACACAAGAATTTGCTACGCTCCAAACACCAGGAGCGGTCTGATGACTGGATTACACGTGAACAAACTAGGAGTTTCGCCAGCTGGTTGGAGACACGTACCATGCATGACACCTCTATTGAAGATGACCTGTACTTGTTGTCCCAGTTACCATCTTCGAATATAATGACTTTCAAAGGGTACGAGATAAATGGTAATACATTTTACACGATCGCCCAAGATAAGAAGAGCACCAACCAAAACAGTGGTGTCCGCTTTGATGCAGAAACCAAGACGGGAAAGGAAACATATTATGGTTATATACAGGACATATGGGAACTTGACTATCGACGTGGTCTAAAGGTCCCTTTGTTTCGGTGCAAATGGGTCAATATGACACGAGGCGGGGTAACGGAAGACCCGCAGTACGGAATGACAACAGTGGATCTCAACAATCTTGCGTATGCAGACGAACCATTCGTCCTAGCCAATGATGTGGCACAGGTTTTCTATGTGAAGGACATGTCTACCAAGCCAATAAAAAGAAAAGATAAGGAAGCGAATGCATCGTACGATGAGCCAAAGCGGCACATAGTTCTTTCTGGGAAGAGAAACATCGTGGGAGTGGATGACAAGACAGACAAGTCAGAAGATTATGAAAAGTTTGATGAAATTGCTCCATTAATAGTGAATATTGACCCGAGCATCCCGTTAAATGATGAAGATTTTCCATGGTTACGGCGCAAAGGGACACACGCGAAGAAAAAGTTTCACACCCAAAGATCTGGGATGTGATCGGCTTCACTATCATCACTTTCTTCTGTGTTTCACACCCAGAGGGGAATCTCTGTAATAGTTAGGGTAGTTATGTGTTTTGGCATTTGAAACCCGAAGAAATTTTATGTGCAAACAAATTCTTTCATGCCTTTACTGATTTTTAAAGTTAAATTATTAACAAACTAGTGATTCACACTAATTTCAAATAATTCAAAATTTAAACTATTCAAATTTGAAATCTATGGGCACCAACAGAAAGTTTGTAATTTTTTGTACCTAAAGCAAAAATATTGACAAAGAAACTCTAAATACACAAAAAAACAACACAAAAATAAATAAAGCAAAAAAAACCCGCCTACTAGGCCAGAGCAGCCTGCATACGACTAGAAACCCAACCTGTTGTTGGGCCAGGATGCAGGCCCGCAAAGGCCAAGTGGGCCCACAGGGCAGCAAAGAACACGTAGGCCCAGTAGGCCTGCTTTGGAGAGGAGCTCGAGAGAGCGACCGCACGGGGGTTTATAAACCAGTGCGGTCGGCCCTCGGCTAGCGAGGTGGGACTAAACTTGCCGCACCGCACCTGCGCCAGCGCACCACCTTTAGTACCGGGTCGTGGCACAAACCGGTACTAAAGGGGGGCTGTTAGGACCCCGATTCTAGGTCACACCGATCTAGCCTGTAACACCTCATATCACTTTGCGGCCTCACGCGCGGTATTCCCACGGGTGTCGCCTTACCATGGCCCAGGACCGTTTGCGACTTTTGGCTCACGTATATGATAGTGTCGCTAGCATCCATATGACAGAGAACCCGGGCCGACATGGCTAGTCGTGAACCCAAAGCGGCACTAACCCATGGGGACAGGCATACATGAATCACATCGAGCATGTCGGTCAGCAGCGTGTGAATCCGGGCTGTAGCACTGAGCTAACAGGACTCTGGTAACCCGGGCTGTAGCAGGCTAGGCAGGACTCCAGATGTCATCGCGTGACATTTCCCCGAAGGGACAGACACAGGAACGAACTGAAACACATGCCGGCCAGTCAAGTGTCCAGAGCAGTAGTGCTGGGCTAGCATGACTCCGGTGAACCGGGCTATAGCGGACTACTATCGCTCAGGAAGCACTAGACTACATTTCCCCATATGAGAGGCTGCCAAGGATAAACAACTAGATTGTCGGATCCCACACATACCAAGCATTTCAAACATACACACAATATGCTCAATATGTGTAAATACAACATGGCATCACAACATAACTCTACGACTCAAATATTTATTCATTAGGCTCCGAGGAGCGAGATATTACAAACATGGGTCTCATGACCCAACACTCAGAGCATACAAGTCAAAGCACAAGCGGAAGCTTAACATGTCTGAGTACAGACATCTACAAATGAAAAAGGCTGAGAAGCCTGACTATCTACCAGATGCTGCCGAGGGCACAAGATCGTAGCTGAGGTAACAAGCTAAACGTCAAAGTCCAAGCGGAACTACTAGCGAGACTGACGTCTCTCTGCAAAACATAAAATAAGAAAACGTGAGTACAAACGTATTCAGCAAGACTTACATCAGAACTATCTACATATGCATCATTATCAACAAAGTGGGTGGTGGAGTTTGACTACAGCAAGCCAGCTTTGACTCAGTGGCTATCCTGAACTACGACTGCAAGTAACTCTTTTGAGGTGGCGCACACGAGTCCACATATTCACCATATCAATACACCACTATGGATCCGCTCCCGTCTACCTATGAGAACGCCATCCATAGCACTCATGCTTATCTTGCGAGTTTTAGAGTATCCACTTTCACTTGTCTATGAACTGTTAAAGGCAACCCAGAAGTCCTTTACCGTGGACACGGCTATTCGAATAGATCATATTAACCCTGCAGGGGTGTACTTCTTCACACACGCTCTCGCCACTAACCGCCCTGTACACGTCATGTACCTCGGCAACCTTCAAGTGGAAGCCGGGCGAGGGAGTCGGCCACGACCTGACTAACCACACAAGTCTCTCGTCCAGGTTTATCGCCTATTCGGGTTCCATCCGCAAGGAGATCCTGCCGGGGTGTCGCTCACGGCCCCAAACGATGTGTACAGTGTTCCAAGCCCACCAAACGGGCGGCGCTTGGCATACCCGGCCACGATGCCTAGTTTGTCCCAAGCCCACCTGTACCGGGTGCCACTTGGTAGACTACTAACACTAGCTACAAACACCAGAAACTAGTTGCAACTCCTGGACAGAGATCATGTTGATTAATAAGTCGAGAGGGGTCGAGTTACCAGAACCCAATGTGTGGTAGTAACTGTTCATGGATCACAAACACAGAACTCAGTTCCTGAGGACGGCTGCAATGAGACAACCCACCATGTACTCCTACATGGCCTCTCACCGCTATCTTTACCAAATCATGTTCACACATTTAGCTCTCAACAGTAGGACATGTTCACACACCTCCGATTCATCCCCGATGAATCAGACCTGACTCAACTCTTAGCAGTAGCAGGCATGACAAACAAGCATGAATGAGTAGGCACAACAGGGATCAAAAAACTCCTACTCATGCTAGTGGGTTTCATCTAATTACTGTGGAATGACAGGTCATGCAGAGGATAAAGGGGTTCAGCTACCGCAGCAAGTAACACATGAGTCATTGTTGTCCTAATGCAGTAAAATAGAGCAGGAGCGAGAGAGTGGGATTATATCGGAATGAATAAGGGGGTTTTGCTTGCCTGGCACTTCAGAAGATAATATAGTTCTTCATCGGTGTCATCGAACTCATCGTCGGTACATCGTCTACTGAGAGGGGACAAATACTGGCAAACAAGGAAGAACACAATCAATGCAATGCAACAATATGATGCATGAATGTGACATGGCAAAATGAGTGTGATTTGGCCTAATGCAACTGGCAACACAATTAAGTGTAGTTGGTTTGAACCCAAGCCTCAAATTCAAACTCCACATATGGTTAATAAAATGCCATTCACTTGATTTGTCCTAAACAGTAGTTATAAGTTGTTCTAACATGCATGAAAATGGTACAGATGGATAGATTGGATTTTTCTGATCATTTTTCATATATAAATTATTTGATTTGGAGTTACGGTTGATTTCCTATGAATTTTAGAAGTTTATACTGATTTCTGGAATTTCCTGAATAAGAATAAATCCAGTAAATGATTAATTGCGTCAGCATTGCGTCAGGGTGACGTCATCAAGTCAACAGCAGCTGGTCCAGGTCAAACCTGACCAGTGGGGTCCACTAGTCAGTGACCCAGTGCTGCGTAGAGTCACAGACAGGTGGGGTCAGGTCAACGGCCACGTCAGCAAGTCAGCCCTGACGCGTGGGTCCGCTGCTTTTGTTAATTAATCTAACTTAAATCTAACTAGCGGCTTAATTAGGCAGCAGGGCCCACTGTCAGTGTCTAGAGAGTTAATTGATCGGTGATTAGCACCTAACTAAGCATCCATGTCAGCCCGCCAGAGTTTTGGCCGGCGGCGACCAACAATGCGGCGGCGACTCGCCGGATTTGCGCTACGAGCAGCGGCTGGACGCGCGCAGACCACCGGGGCGTAGCCCGCCGTCGTCCGCATCCAGGGAAGCAGGTGGGAGGAGCTGGGGAGGTCGGAGCTCGCCGGAGCGGAGCTCGCGGCGGCGGCCGGAGCTCGGGCCAGCACGACGCGGTGGCTGCAGCGCGTTAGCCAGAGAGCAGAGGAGCGCGTCGGGACCCTGGGGACCTGGAGTGCACGCGGGAGCTACTGGAGCGAGCGGAAGAGCTCTGGGGCGTGAGGTTCGCCGGCCATGGCGATGGCCGGAGCTCGGTGCTTGTGGGGACGGCAGTTATGACACGAGAACGAGCACGGGGACTAGGGGAAGAGGAAGAGGAGCTCACAGCGAAGCCGGAGGAGGTCTCAGTGGGCTCGGGGACGCGTTGGAGACGACGAACGGGCGCTGGCGATGTCGGTGACCGAGAGGTTGAAGACGACGACATTGATGGCGAAGTAGAGCTCCCGGTGATGCGTGGCTCGACGAGGAGGACGAAGGCGACGAGGCGGATCCCTGGGACGCGTCGGAGAGGCGGGAGGGAGGTAGTGGCTGCGGCTATGGCGATCGGCGGCGACGGGCTCGCTCGGGTGGCTGCGGGCGCGAGCGCTGGGGGGAGAGGGAGGAACCAGAGAGGGG
>LR880968.1:107606770-107620751 GCA_904067115.1 Aegilops sharonensis | reverse complement strand
GCGAACACACGCCCTCCTGCCCACTGGCAGGAGGTTGAAGATGGTGGAGGGCCTGGTGGGCTGGGCCATAGCTGGGCCGGCAACGGTAGCAGGCTGCACAGGTAGGCTGAGGTAAGTTCATGTGAGTTTTCTCTCTCTCTCTCTCTCTTTTATTTATGTTTTCTATTTTCTGTAATTGTGTTTGGCTTTAATAAAAATGCCAGGGCATTTCCAAAAATCATCAAACTGCTCAATGTCACTGTTTGGAATATTTCCAACAACAAACTTTTCAGTTTGTGATTATTTGAGCACTTCAAATATTATTTAGCAATTAATTTCCCAAATGCAAATACCATATGAATTAATTCAGAGCCCAAATATGTCATGGAAAAATGTGCATCACCTCTGGCTACTGTTTACAGTATTTACCATAAATGATGAACATTTTTGAAAGCCATTTGGACTTACTGAAAAATATTTTAGGTAAATCTAGTGAATTCCTTAATGCTAGGGTTTAGGCAATCCCCATTTCAAGTTTCTTAGAAATTTAAACATGATGACATGATGAGCAAGCAAAGTCAAACAAGGCCGATCTGGGGCTGTGACAGCTCACCCCCACTAAACAAGAATCTCGTCCCGAGATTCAAGACGTGAGGTAAGAGGAAAGGGGGAGTCACAAAACTATCACAATCTTCATGATCCATTTGCCCTTCTCGAAGATGTTGATTCATTCCATCATCTTGGTCTTGACGTCTTTGCTTTCGAGATCTTCACTCGACACGACAACAAAAAGAGGGGGAAACCATACAGGATTTAATCTTCTTGAAGATCGAGCAACTCAAGATCAGTTCATGGAGTGAGACGTAAGAACATCTCTTGAATTGAGACACCAAACACACATTAGGAATTATGGAAAAGAAACGGATGACGAAGGTTCAAATTGGTAGGCAACCATTCCACGCTTAAGTAAAATGGTGCATGGTTTCAAAGTAACAAGGAGATGATTGCCATGATTCCATAACGGGAGACCTTAGGAAAGGTGACTCGTAGAATTATTCCCTTAAGTGGCAAAAAGAATTACTTTTGATATAAGGATCATTGAAACTCTTTATACCAGCCTAAGGCAATCACAAACGATCGTTTGGTGGAGTGCAAAGGAATGGCATACCCAGACTAGAATGGATAATGTGGACTACCTTGTTGAAGACAACGCAATGGATGATTTTTGCTTATCACCGGAAATGGATGGAACCCATGGTAAGACCACTTCTGAAGATGATCCT
Organism: Aegilops sharonensis; assembly: GCA_904067115.1. Classification (NCBI taxonomy): domain Eukaryota; kingdom Viridiplantae; phylum Streptophyta; class Magnoliopsida; order Poales; family Poaceae; genus Aegilops; species Aegilops sharonensis. The sequence goes on along the minus strand of LR880968.1, from coordinate 107,619,489 downwards.
GAACAACAACTGCTGAGAGAGCAACCCATGGGAAATTGGCACAATAGCGGTGCAAGCTGGAACAAGACGCAACTATTGGGAATGCTCCAACCATCATATCTGCCTGAGATTCAGATCTGGTTGGTGTCAGGATATTCCAGACTCATCAAGTCTAGAAAGAAAAATGAAGGTTTGCAACACAAATCAACGAGATGACGTTGCGAGACTGACGGGGAGTGAACTACGATAGCAAGCTCCAAAACATGAGCTGGTTCTGCTACTAACATGTGAACATGTTGTCCAAGACAAGAATGACCACATAGTAGTATTATCATCAAACACTACCGAGTTCAGGTGGGGAACCATCATCGAGGATATCAAAGTCTTTACGCAAGTCCATGGATTAGGTCCCAAGCATAGACTTCTTTTCCTTGAACAAGTCAATCAGTGGCTTGGTGTGCTACGGAATACATATGGAGTGGAGGTAATTAATCTACCAAACCATGGTATACTTTGCACATGCATGACTGACTTGGGACGATTCCAGAGGAAACAAAACAAACCTTTCTCAAACCCACGGCGGCAACTTGCACCAAATGCACATGAATTAGAGGAAGTCACTTCTTCCATCCAAGCATAGGCTTCATGAACGGGACACAAAGGCATTTCTTACAAAGTTTTCAACACTAGGTTGATGTTCAACATGAACCATGGGGGAGACAAAATGCTGCTGATGGGCTCAACAACAACTCATCGGAATTTCCATATCACTGGACTTCCACCATCATGTGAACACGGTGATAGCATTGGTCAGACCAAAAGATGTAATGGTATATGCTCGAGGGATCAACCACGAATAAGACAACATTACGAGCATCGTTGGTACTGATTAATTTGACGATAGCCCACACTCAAATCAAAGGATTGATAAGACAATAGGTCCAGCAACTGATCACGGGGATCATTCGATGAAGATATCATCTTTCTTCAACACACACTACACAAGAATATCCCTTTGGAACGAACTAAGTTAGGCAAGCTTTTATCTTCCAACTCTCCAAGTTGTTGTCTAGCTTAACCAACTAGCTCAGGGATATCCAATACAAATTCTTGGAGAAAGGGTGGTTCACAAGAAACCAACTTGATCACGAGCTCAACATAACAGTCAGGAAACAACCCAGTAACACTTCCAAGAAGACATTTGGAGAGTCGCGAACCACCGGTATGTTACTAAGCTCGAGAACAATCTTGCTTTTGAGGGCAAGACGATATGATCAAAAGAGTGAGGGATTGACACAATCCTAACTCATAGATCGAAGAGTGCACCAGAACTAAGGACTGGGTAGCACGATTAATCTTAGGATGATGATTCAATAACTAACACGCTAAGAATGAGAATATTGTCCATTTACTACCAAGCAACGAGGTTGCTAGGAGTATCGATTTCACACACCACAATTCACTAGTCGGCATTCCGGTTGCGACAACACGGAATCGAGGAATGAATAATGAGGGCGGAAGTATCACTGCATCAAGAATTCCTAAGGGGTTGTGCAATTCCCATGACATTCTTGACATAAGATGGCAATACTTCAGGGTAGAACAGAATCAAAAGATGGATTGGCATTTGAACTGCGGAATACAACTGCTTTGACCCAATCCTAGATATGGATGAGGTACTGGAGTTTGTTTCTCCAAGTCATTCAGGACAGAATGGCTTGACGGACCACAAGAGTAATAGGCATCGATAAACGAATGCACGCATACCCTTGACTGTCAATTGATAGGCGGGGGTCAGAATACAACTAAGGAGGAACAACTCGAGGAGCATATAACTTTCTGAGTTGTGGATGCATAGGTTAGTATGTCGAATCAAGTTCAACAGGGTTCTTCCGGATAACCCATGCAGGAAAGTAGAACTGGCAGATTCACAATTATGAATGGAGAACTCCTCAAGAGTACTCTGATTGTGATCCTTTAGTTCAGCGAGGAACTTATGCCATAAGCGGTTCATAGCATTTGGAAGAAGGAAATACCACGGGCCTCGAGGACTAATGCAAAGGTTACTAATATCCAAAAGGAACTAGCAAACACTATCAACATGAAGTAAGGTGAATCTCGGGTTCAAGAACCCAGGAATAGAATGCCTACTAACTAATAACATCACGGGATGCTTTCAAGAATAATGGCCAGAATCATCACACTCGGAATACAAAAGCATTGCTAAGTTACTAGGTGACTTCCTAAAACACCTAGGTCAGAACAACAACTCCAACATATATGTTGAGGCAGCGGAGTACCTCAACATACTAATTTGTGTGATTAATCTGGCCCAGATGAACATTAGAAATGGAGAGAAGGGAATTGCAAATGCATCAGACTATTTAGAGACCTGGGATGACTCGGACAGCATAACGGCTGTAAATGCTCAAAATGGTTTGAGACACCCAGCAAAAATGGGGCATAAGCACTCAACATCACAATATCAAGGTTCCGAGATCAACAGTTATCATACAGAAATAGTAGGAACTGAACTGGGGCTTAAAACCAACAATCTTAAAGGTCTATGGATTAGTAACACGTCATCCTGGTAGATAGATGAGAAGCCTAGTTCTTAAACCCCGTAGAAGAGAAGAGGTTGACTCAGATCAGAAGGCCATGAGGTATAAGGAGTAAAAAGAGCCTTACATTCCCTTCCACAATCAATTCCCTTACATAACTAAAGCATTTCTAGACACAACTTCGACCGGTTTGGCTTGGTAATCCTACAGGCAGTTAGGCTCTGATACCAAAGCTGTCAGGACCCTGATTCTAGGTCACACCGATCTAGCCTGTAACACCTCATATCACTTTGCGGCCTCACGCACGGTATTCCCACGGGTGTCGCCTTACCATGGCCCGGGACCGTTTGCGACTTTTGGCTCACGTATATGATAGTGTCGCTAGCATCCATATGACAGAGAACCCAGGCCGACATGGCTAGTCGTGAACCCAAAGCGGCACTAACCCATGGGGACAGGCATACATGAATCACATCGAGCATGTCGGTCAGCAGCGTGTGAATCCGGGCTGTAGCACTGAGCTAACAGGACTCCGATAACCCGGGCTGTAGCAAGCTAGGCAGGACTCCGGATGTCACCGCGTGACATTTCCCCGAAGGGACAGACTCAGGAACGAAGTGAAACACATGCCGGCCAGTCAAGTGTCCAGAGCAGTAGTGCTGGGCTAGCATGACTCCGGTGAACCGGGCTGTAGCGGACTACTATCGCTCAGGAAGCACTAGACTACATTTCCCCATATGAGAGGCTGCCAAGGATAAACAACTAGATTGTCGGATCCCACACATACCAAGCATTTCAAACATACACACAATATGCTCAATATGTGTAAATACAACATGGCATCACAACATAACTCTACGACTCAAATATTTATTCATTAGGCTCCGAGGAGTGAGATATTACAAACATGGGTCTCATGACCCAACACTCAGAGCATACAAGTCAAAGCACAAGCGGAAGCTTAACATGTCTGAGTACAAACATCTACAAATGAAAAAGGCTGAGAAGCCTGACTATCTACCAGATCCTGCCGAGGGCACAAGATCGTAGCTGAGGTAACAAGCTAAACGTCGAAGTCCAAGCGGAACTACTAGCGAGACTGACGTCTCTCTGCAAAACATAAAATAAGCAAACGTGAGTACAAACGTACTCAGCAAGACTTACATCAGAACTATCTACATATGCATCATTATCAACAAAGGGGGTGGTGGAGTTTGACTGCAGCAAGCCAGCTTTGACTCAGTGGCTATCCTGAACTACGACTGCAAGTAACTCTTTTGAGGTGGCGCACACGAGTCCACATATTCACCATATCAATACACCACTATGGATCCGCTCCCTTCTACCTACGATAACGCCATCCATAGCACTCACGCTTATCTTGCGACTTTTAGAGTATCCACTTTCACTTGTCTATGAACTGTTATAGGCAACCCAGAAGTCCTTTACCACGGACACGGCTATTCGAATAGATCATATTAACCCTGCAGGGGTGTACTTCTTCACACACGCTCTCGCCACTTACCGCCCTGTACACGTCATGTACCTCGGCAACCTTCAAGCGGAAGCCGGGCGAGGGAGTCGGCCACGACCTGACTAACCACACAAGTCTCTCGTCCAGGTTTATCGCCTATTCGGGTTCCATCCGCAAGGAGATCCGGTTGGGGTGTCGCTCACGGCCCCAAACGATGTGTACAGGGTTCCAATCCCACCAAACGGGCGGCGCTTGGCATACCCGGCCACGGTGCCTAGTCTGTCCCAAGCCCACCTGTACCGGGTACCACTTGGTAGACTACTAACACTACCTACAAACACCAGAAACTAGTTGCAACTCCTGGACAGAGATCATGTTGATTAATAAGTCGAGAGGGGTCGAGTTACCGGAACCCAATGTGTGGTAGTAACTGTTCATGGATCACAAACACAGAACTCAGTTCTTGAGGACGGCTGCAATGAGACAACCCACCATGTACTCCTACATGGCCTCTCACCGCTACCTTTACCAAATAGTGTTCACACATTTAGCTCTCAACAGTAGGACATGTTCACATACCTCCGATTCATCCCCGATGAATCAGACCTGACTCAACTCTAAGCAGTAGCAGGCATGACAAACAAGAATGAATGAGTAGGCACAACAGGGCTCAAACAACTCCTACTCATGCTAGTGGGTTTCATCTAATTACTGTGGAATGACAGGTCATGCAGAGGATAAAGGGGTTCAGCTACCGCAGCAAGTAACACATGAGTCGTTGTTGTCCTAATGTAGTAAAATAGAGCAGGAGCGAGAGAGTGGGATTATGTCGGAATGAACAAGGGGGTTTTGCTTGCCTGGCACTTCCGAAGATAATATAGTTCTTCATCGGTGTCATCGAACTCATCGTCGGTACGTCGTCTACTGTGAGGGGACAAATACCGGAAAACAAGGAAGAACACAATCAATGCAATGCAACAATATGATGCATGAATGTGACATGGCAAAATGAGTGTGATTTTGCCTAATGCAACTGGCAACACAATTAAGTGTAGTTGGTTTGAACCCAAGGCTCAAATTCAAACTCCACATATGGTTAATAAAATGCCATTCACTTGATTTGTCCTAAACAGTAGTTATAAGTTGTTCTAACATGCATGAAAATGGTACAGATGGATAGATTGGATTTTTCTGATCATTTTTCATATATAAATTATTTGATTTGGAGTTACGGTTGATTTCCTATGAATTTTAGAAGTTTATACTAATTTCTAGAATTTCCTGAATAAGAATAAATCCAGTAAATGATTAATTGCGTCAGCATTGCGTCAGGGTGACATCATCAAGTCAACAGCAGCTGGTCCAGGTCAAACCTGACCAGTGGGGTCCACTAGTCAGTGACCCAGTGCTGCGTAGAGTCACAGACAGGTGGGGTCAGGTCAACGGCCACGTCAGCAAGTCAACCCTGACGCGTGGGTCCACTGGTTTTGTTAATTAATCTAACTTAAATCTAACTAGCGGCTTAATTAGGCAGCAGGGCCCACTTTGAGTGTCTAGAGAGTTAATTGATCGGTGATTAGCACCTAACTAAGCATCCATGTCAGCCCGGCGGAGTTTTGGCCGGAGGCGACCAACAATGCGGCGGCGACTCGCCGGACTTGCGCTACGAGCAGCGGCTGGACGCGCGGAGACCACCGGGGCGTAGCCCGTCGTCCTCCGCATCCAGGGAAGCAGGTGGGAGGAGCTGGGGAGGTCGGAGCTCACCGGAGCGGAGCTCGCGGCGGCGGCCGGAGGTCGGGCCAGCACGGCGCGGTGGCTGCAGCGCGTTAGCCAGAGAGCAGAGGAGCGCGTCGGGACCCTGGGGACCTGGAGAGCACGCGGGAGCTACTGGAGCGAGCAGAAGAGCTTTGGGGCGCGAGGTTCGCCGGCCATGGCGATGGCCGGGGCTCAGTGCTTGCGGGGACGGCAGCTACGGCACGAGAACGAGCATGGGGACTAGGGGAAGAGGAAGAGGAGCTCACAGCGAAGCCGGAGGAGGTCTCAGTGGGCTCGAGGACGCGTCGGAGACGACGAACGGGCGCCGGCGATCTCGGTGACCGAGAGGTTGAAGACGACGACATTGATGGCGAAGTAGAGCTCCCAGTGATGCGTGGCTCGACGAGGAGGACGAAGGCGACGAGGCGGATCCCTGGGACACGTCGGAGAGGCGGGAGGGAGGCAGTGGCTGCGGCTATGGCGATCGGCGGCGACGGGCTCGCTCGGGTGGCTGCGGGCGCGAGCGCCGGGGGGAGAGGGAGGAACCAGAGAGGGGGGGGGGAATATGCAGGGGGTGTCGTGGCGCCGTCTGGGGCGCCCAGGGCGTCGGTGGAAGCAGGAGGTGGTCGTGGCGCGTGGGCGCGCACGGCGAACACACGCCCTCCTGCCCACTGGCAGGAGGTTGAAGACGGTGGAGGGCCTGGTGGGCTAGGCCACAGCTGGGCCGGCAACAGTAGCAGGCCGCGCAGGTAGGCTGAGGTAAGTTCAGGTGAGTTTTCTCTCTCTCTCTCTCTCTCTCTCTCTCTCTCTTTTATTTATGTTTTCTATTTTCTGTAATTGTGTTTGGCTTTAATAAAAATGCCAGGGCATTTCCAAAAATCATGAAACTGCTCAATGTCACTGTTTGGAATATTTCCAACAACAAACATTTCAGTTTGTGATTATTTGAGCACTTAAAATATTATTTAGCAATTAAATGCCCAAATGCAAATACCATATGAATTAATTCAGAGTCCAAATATGTCATGGAAAAATGTGCATCACCTCTGGCTACTGTTTACAGTATTTACCATAAATGATGAACATTTTTTAAAGCCATTAGGACTTACTGAAAAATATTTTAGGTAAGTCTAGTGAATTCCTTTAATGCTAGGGTTTAGGCAATCCCCATTTCAAGTTTCTTAGAAATTTAAACATGATGACATGATGAGCAAGCAAAGTCAAACAAGGCCGATCTGGGGCTGTGACAGGGGCCTTTAGTACCGGTTTGTGCCACCACCCGGTACTAAAGGGGGTCGCTTCCCGCCGCTTGGGCTGGCCAAAATTGGCCTTTAGTACCGGTTGGTGGCTCCAACCGGTACTAAAGGTGCCTTCTATATATACAACACTTCGAAAAATTTCATTCTCCCTATGTTTCTTCCTCTGTTTCCCCATTGAAGCACCGCCCGCCCCGATCGATCGACGCCGTCGCCGCCCCCATCCCCGTCGCCGCCCCCGTCCCCATCGCCGCCCCGTCCCCGTCGCCCGCCGCTGCCCCCGGCCGTCGCCTAGCCGTCGCCGTCGCCCTGCTGTGAGCTCTCCCCCTCTAACCCCTCTCCCTCGCCCCCGGCGGCCACCATGGGCGCCGCCCCTCCCCGAGCCCATACACACACACACAAGTATGATGAACCCACACACACACACACACACACACACACACGTATATATGTATGAATGCATGTATATATTAGTATATATACGTATTTTGTATGTTTAATTAGTTTAGATTTTTAGATAATTATTTTTTCACTAGTATATATGTATGAATGCATGTTAGATGGATATAATTAGTGTTTAATTAGTATGGATTTTTTTTATATAATGTTGTTTTCTGTTTTTTTCTGTTTTTAGTGTTAGATGCTTAATTAGTATGAAGTAGCATATAGAATTTTGACATATGCAATGATAGCATAATTAGTGTTATATAGAAATGTTAGAAATTTTAGTTATCAAAATCCAATCATTAAAAAAATGTTACTTTTTGCGGGCATATATATAGCTAGTATTTGTTCTCGATGATGCCCGGCCCGCATCCTCGCGGTCGACTCGTCCGCGACGACGTCCGGCTGACCCATGTCCGGGACTGGGCTCCGCCAGGCTGGCACTGGGAGGTGCTGCTTGGAGGGGCGCGCCGCTTGATGAGGAACCCGGCCCCGGGTCCCGTCGTCGACCCTGATCTCGTTTGGTGGCGTTCGCGTGGGCCAGTTTCGGTGCGGAGGGAGCCGGCCCCGCCGGAGGTGTTATGTCGCCATGTCAGGGAGGAGGACGAGCACGTCCATCGCTACATGGTTGCGTTAGAGGGCGGCAGGTTCTCCAATACCTTTCAGTTTCTTCAGGGATCTCACTTCAGCTATGATCCTGTGAGGGTTCCTTCTCTTTGGGTGTCCACAGCCCGCGCCGCAGGAACCGCGAGTGTCCTAGATTCTTCTGTAGTATTCGATCTTTATTAGCTACCTAGCCAGTGATGTATTCGAGATTATATCTATTATTCGAGACGATGTATTCGATATTATATCTATTATTCGAGACGATGTTTTCGAGATTATATCTATTATTCGAGACGATGTATTTGAGATTATATCTATTATTCGAGACGATGTAATTTGAATACTAAATTGTTTTATATTTCTTTTGGATTAGTTAAATAAAAGCTATGGCGGACAATACCGGCAGAGAGGGAGAACAGGCCATGTTCGATATGATACGCCATCCTCACGGGCCAGATGATGATCAGAATGAAGAAGATTATGACGGCTCCGAATTTCTAAACAACACCGGAGAGGGTGATATGATATTCGATCACGACGACCGAATTGATGAAGTCATGAAGTATGATTATGATGATGACGAAGAAAATGTTGATCTTGAAACAACAAAGACCGGCGAGGTATATATATTTATATAAGCAGGCATCTGGTGATCATCACATGTTTTAAATGACTTGAAGATATATTAACGAATCGATCTTTGTTCTTTCACCCATCCGGATCGAGCAAATCTTCAGGCAAAAGGACGAAACGAGGCCCGAACAAAAAGTTGAAGGAGGGCGTAAAGTACAATATCGAGGCAATCAGACCTAATGGCGAACCATTAGCGCCTAAGAAGATTGCGGACAAGTTTGTTCGTCAGTGCTGAGTTGTTGTGAAGGACCAACTCTCGATCTCCCTTCAAGAATGGAGAGAGCCAGCAAAAGACCAAAGACAAAAAGACAAAAAGGACGCTGCTCCACGTCCAGATGTTACTTTTGTCGACAAAAGACAAAAAGAACTGCTTTGGGATACTCTCATGGAACATTTCACCCTACCAGATCATTTCACAGAAGAAGATGTGAAGAAAGTCAAGGACACTCCTCTTAGGAAGATGGCGGTTGCATTCAAGAACCACAAGAATTGTGAATGGGACAAGTACGTCAAGGGAGGAAGGAAGACTCCAGTATTCGAGGGAACACTAGAGAACCAACGTGCTCATTGGGACGATTTCGTGAAATTCAAGGATTCGGAATTAGCTAAGGAACGGTCGAGAATAAACAAGAAGAATGCCGAAAAAAAGGATAAGTTCCATAAGCTGGGGCCAGGTGGCTATGCGGTGGCAATGCCTAAGTGGGATAAGTCTGAGAAAGAGATGGAGGATGCAGGTGTCACTCCGGTTACTAAGAGCTAGCCCCCCAGGTGCAGGACTTGGTTCTATGCGCATGGGGGGGAGTTGGACCCGAAGACAGGCAATGTTTCGACGAGGGCAAGTCTGAAGGGAGCCGACGATGCGATACTTGTTGCAATAGAAGAGGCACGATCGGGGGTGTTCCAGCCCAACAGAGAGAACGACGAGCTTACGGGTGCCCCGGGAAATCCTGAACACCCGGGAAGAACACGAGGCAAGGGCGCTATTCCGTGGTATGAGGGGTTTTCAGACTGGAACAACGACTACAGAACCCGTGCGATAAAGAAGATTGCGGAGGATAAGAAGAGGAAGATGGAGGAGGAGCAGAGGAAGCGGGACTATGAACGCCTTCAAGGACTAGAAGCAAGTCAAGCGGAATTGGCAGTCAAATTCCAGCGGCAGCAGGAGCAGATCGACTAACTTAGCCAGCAAAGGGGGTCTCAGCCGCTGCAGCAGCTAGCGAATGATCCTGCATTGGATAGCACCGCCCCATCCATGCCGAGAAGCAGCGTGGGTTGCGCCCCGGACGATGCAATGCTGGATAGATACCCCGTGGATGACATCACGGATAACACTAACTGCGAGCTACACGTCAAAATGAAGAACATATCCATGAAGGTGGAGGACGCCGTTGCTTTTACAAATCCCCCCAAGGCAACCTTCCATTGCAACCCGATTCCAGCGGGCTATGCTCGTCTATGTTGATGAGGTGGTGGACCCATATTCGGACCTACAGCTTGACATTCCTGGAGGTGACGACGAGCAATTTCTCGGAGAGGCCAAACATTGTATCATCCTATGGAAAAAGGATTGCATCATCTTTCGAAGGCCACCGACACCGCGTCAGCCGACTCCTCGTCGAAGTCCGCCACCGAGTCAGCAGACTCCCGCTCCTGCAAGTCCACCAAGTCCGGCAAAGTGTCAGGCCACTCCTCCTCCTCCAAGTCCTCCACATCGTCAGACGTCCACTCCTCCTCCAAGTCCGGCACAACCTCAGGCCACTCCTCCTCCAAGTCCGGCATAGCTTCAGGCCACTCCTCCTCGTCCAACTCTGCCCCGTCAGCCGTCTCCGCCGCCTCAGCAATCGCAGAAGAGACACCCCGCAGCTATGGTGCGTAGCGGTATGAGTCGAGGTAGTACAGGAAGTACAGGCGGAGGCAAGCGATATAAATATGGTCCAAGCCTCACGCCTCTTCCGCAGAGGCCTTATGACAGGTCCGAGGAGGAAAACGCAGCCATATCGAAGGCCCAGGTGGAAGCCCATTTTGCATCGAAACCGCCACCGCCGCCAAGGGAGAAAGTGCCTGAGGAAACGATTGACCACTTCATTCGTATGGCTCAACAACCAGCTCCCAAGCCTGTTGACACAGACTATGAGCGCCACATCAGGAAGTTAAATCAGCACGTCTACGTAAGGAGGCGAGCTCGGGATCGAGCAAACAACAAGCAGCTGTCAAAAAATGCGGGAAAACCATTCCCCAGCTGGGAGAACAGGCGGCGCAATCGATTCCCTCGCTTGTTGTGCCAACAACACGTGACAGTACGCGCGCCCAATATTATTGTGGGCAAACAGTTTACGTTCCCGAGGTGGGCAATGTGGTAATAACCAAGGACCATATAATGCAGGCTGAAGTTCTCAACATCACTGTTGGACAACTCCTCGAGATCGAGCGCATGCTGTGCTTACAGAGAATGAAATAAAACGGAAATATGTCTGGGGCCAACCTTTGGTCAAGCCAGACAAGGTCAAGAACCTCCCAACGAGAATGTATGAATTACATCAATGGTACATGAACATTACCAAGATTTCCAATCGATTGTCCCTCATGGTGAATGTCAAGGAGGAGCATTACTTCCATGAGAAAGCTCTGTTCGTTGAGTATTCTGAACTGTTTCAGTTATACAATCAAGACGCACTCGACAAATCTATCGTTAATTGCTATTGTATGTAAGTGATTTCTTTCTGTACTTTAAGTCTCAAACTAGATGTAGTGATCCTTTTGATAAATCATTACCTGTAATTATCCTCACTATATTCTTTTCTGTGGTATTATGCAGGATGAAGATGTATGAAATGAGAAAAGGTGGACGCTTTGGCATTGGGTTCATTGACCCAAACACCGTTAATGAATACACATGGAAAATAAATCCACATCATCAAAAGGCCGTCGAGGACAACATGCTAGAGTACTTGAAGCACCTCAAATACATTGAAGATATACTACTTCCTTACAACTTCCAGTGAGTCACACTGTCTTGTACTACAAATTCTCTGTTTTTGCCTACTAGCTAGCTACATGTTTTTGCTTACATATGCCCGCTTAATTAAGACATGCAAACGTGTGTGCATGCAGATTTCACTGGATCTTGTGTATCATTAAAGTTGACGCCGGAACAGTTGAAATACTGGACTCACTACTCAAAGCAAATACTGACTATAACATCTTGTTTGGGATAGTCAACAGGTAATTTCAAACATTATTAACTATATTTCTCGGCCTATTTAGTTCGTCATTTCATGATATGAACTATTTAATAACCCCTTTATTCATTTTCTTTGTCGGCGGGCAGGGCTTGGGCAAGGTTCATCAGCGTCACGGAAGGCGAATGGAAAAAGAAGCTTAAATGGTTTCGACCCAAGGTAAGTAATTAAGTAGTACTAGCTAGCTAGCTAGCTGCCATCTCTTTAATTATCATGCTTGATTAATTATTATCTGATCAAATTCCATTCTCGTAAAGGCCCTGCAGCAGGCGCAGGGGACTGATCTGTGTGCATTCTGCGTTTGCGAGAACATTCGCATGATGGCGTTCGAAAGGAGCAGATCTCAAAGACAGGAATGGGTACGCTTGTCAGAACACTATTCACAATTTTTACACCATTATCGATATCTAGTCACACAACTAATACACATGCATATTGATCTCCTTCTTAACAGTTCACAGAGGTGCGGGACAAGCTCCTAGAAACGGAGCGCGTAGAAGCACTTCAAGAGGACATAGCGGGATTTTTGCTCGACCAGGTCATAAATCCGAAGGGAGAATACTATTACCCGCTACCGCCCCCATGAAAACCACTTCCAATTGTCATCGTGCTCCGAAGGCACCAATTAGGCTAATGCCACTAGCTCCGAAGGCAACATGCATATGTAGGAGAAATTGTATATAGCTATACATGTGTGTATGTGTGAATTAATTAATATGGTGGTTTGTGAGACATTGATGATATATATATGCATGATTGGTTCTACTAGAAA